>OX596276.1:21741912-22341912 GCA_951394225.1 Harpalus rufipes | reverse complement strand
CAGAATTTTCGATTATTTTATAGACTACATCATAAAATGCTTCTAATGCATCATTGACATTTTTAATATCATTAAGAAAGGACCAATCGTCTATGAAGAGATCATTATATAATTGTTGAAAATCAGCCTTTCGAAAATTATAGCGTATATTGTTATTGGTTGAAAATTTTGACACATTCGAATGGGATACATTGATGTCAAAAACTAATGATGGATGGTATACATCTTCCTTTACTAAAGAGAAGCACGCTGGCTGTACATTATTTGACTCAGTAATATTAGATAAAACTAAATCCAACATTTTTCCATAGATATTTGGAGTATTGTTGAGATTTTTAAGACCTAAAAAGCTACAAAAATTCTCAAGACAAGAATTTTTTCGTGAAGTGGTAAGTTTGTCGACGTAATCAGGAACGTTGAAATCGCCTACAAATATTACATATTCAGCCCCAGATAGGAACTCTTCAAGGGATTCAAAAAAAGATTCAAAGTTTGCAGTATTGGTATCAGGTGGGATGTAAATAGCACACAAAATGAATTTGTAATGACCTGAGTAACACTTGCAGGCTATAAAATCAATGAGTGGACAAATGTCTTTTAGAGATGTTGTATTAAGAACTTCAAACTTAATAACATTGGAGAAAGCAACAAGAATACCGCCCCCTTTGGACTTACTTACTTCAGAAATACAGCGATCGCACCTGACAATATTATAATTACCTGGAAAGAGTTCTGAATTTGACACGGAGTTTTGTATCCAAGTTTCCGACAGAATTATAATATTTGAGGATGTTAAACAACAGTTAATGTAAAATTCGTTAATTTTCGTATTTAATCCCCTGCAATTTTGATAATAAAAATTAATAGTAGTTTGGTTTCTGTTGGGCATAATTAGTTTTCCGAAACAATTCTCGGAGTATTGTTTATATATTTAATTTTCAAACTTTTTTCCCCTTCCGCAATACGTTTATCTAATTCTTTTTTTACGGACTTGTAGTATTCAATTTGCATGGGGGTTCTATCTCGAGAAACCGATATTTGGGTCCATTTATCTTTAGATTTAACTGATTTGAATTTACTGAAAAATTTGGATACATGGTCCGGTGAGGGTAGTTGTAGTTTAATGGGACGAGGACTACTTCTGGTAGCATCAAAGCGACCAAGGCGCGTAGGTTTAAGATTAGAATTTTCTATATTCAGTTCACAATCATCTAAAAGTTCTGTTACTAACTTAATATCATCCATTAATTGTTGTTGTTTAGAGGTATTATTTTCAGTGCATTTATATACCATGATATTACATGAACGTTTTTCGCGTTCCATAATTTCGGTAATAATAGTTTCGGTTATAATCGGGGTAGCCTGTTGTTTATTTGCTAGATTTTCATCAAATTTTTTATTGAGAGCAGTGATATCATCCTGTAGATTTTTTATTACGGATTTTAGACTTTTTAAATCGCCCGAAATTTTTTCACAGCTAGGGCAGTTCCACTTTAGCCCTATACCTGAATTGATTCTCCTAGCTTCAGCGGCAGTTATATTTATGCAGTCGATATTAAAAGTATTATTACAGATTATACAAGTGAGTAATCTATGAGCATCAATTTTTTTATTGCAACAGTGGCACTTAGAGGCCATCGTATACTGTTATCGAATATGAAACAAAGTGTACTAATAACAAAATGAATAAGATGAGTAAAATAAATTTTGAAGAAAACAACACCCCGTATATGCGTTTTAGACAAACACTCAGTATATTACTTGTAGCTGACGACAGGTGAATAAACTTTTTAAATTAACAAGTGAAGACATAAACAAGTAAATACAAAGCATTGGACCACGCCTATTTTAAAAATTGATGAAATTATAAGAAAAAGTAAAACAAAACTGAAGATTACTCACCCCTAGTAGATTAGTGCACAAAAACACATATACACAGTTAAAGCCACGATTAAGACCTTTAGTATAATACCAAATTCAAATGAAGAACACAAAGTTAGACCATATAAAATGAATAAAAGCTACAGAGCTCAGTATAGACGTCCGTCTACACATGCATATTAGCAACGTGATAATATACTACTATGGTAATTTTTCTCTATACTTATACATATAGCATAAAAAATTGTGTTCTGTTTGAAATTTTATTTTATGGATACATAATTTGAAAATAAAATAAAACATCTGAAACTCCTTATAAAAGTCATCCGATTTCAGGCTTGGACTTGTTTGTATTTATTATTACATCAATGGTAAATTAAATAAAAAATTATTTGATGGTCAAAAATTTATTTTTTGTATATTTGATAAAGTTTTACTATTTTATATACAAAGATATTTTTTTTCAGTTATGGAGTGGCATACCTATTTATGATATGTCAGCAAATTTATAAAGGGGATCCTCTATTCGTGATTAGCCATTTCCATTATTGTTATCAGATTTTCTATATTTTAATTCAGTAACTATATCTTTGTTGCAAAAAAAATCTTTTAATATATGCCTAGATTAGATTAAAAAAATAATTATAATAACAAAATTTAATTTTTGCTTGACACCATACGATCAACCCCTGGAACCAGTGCCGTATCTAGGACCTGGCAACAGGGACAAGCCTCAAAGAGCGTAATCAGCGAAGGAATGATTAATATTGAATAGTCTTATTATTAAAAGCGGAAGATAGAACGCGTAGATTTTGGCTCCATGCTCTGTTCAAAGGGGAAGAGGACGCAACTTGTTAACAATTGTTGCGGGTAGACATACTTACTCAGAGAAGAGTTTTGCTGTATGGCAAAGTTATTCTAGAACTAGAGGGTGAATGAGTACCATACCTTAATTTCTTTATATCGAGTGCAGACCACATTACCCAATTAAAATTTATAGATTAATGACAATTGTTGAACTTAAAATTAATTCAATTATGAATATTATTCGTTGTCTAAATATATCCACAATAACATTAAACAAAATTGCTGCAAATTCAGATATTTCAGATTTAATGAACGAATTTGCAATAAAAAGGCAAGTAAATTTTAAGTGATTCTTTTTTATTATATTAATAATAGTTTTGTTGGAAGAATTCGATTTCGAATTCGACATTTAAATTTTATGGTGGGTCTACGATGGAGTATATGTACGAGTATATGGTTCATTTTTTATTATTTTATATTTTTGTGTTGTGTAATAATTATTATGTTTATATATATATATATATATATATATATATATATATATATATAATAATAATAATAATAATAATAATAGTGTTTATTGTACATAAGCTTAGCTTATACAAAGGAGTGGATACATATTTTGAAATAACAGTACATATTAAATATTTTATGTGTTTGTGGCGAACGATCTAATTTGTAGTGCAGATATTGTGTAATTGTAAATATCATACATTTTATTTTTGGGCAACGGTTTTAAAAGTTGAATAAGGTAGTTGTCTTCGGTTGGGCTCTGTAAGTGTTTCTCCAGGAACGCCTGTCTGGGTGACGTGAAAAACGGGCATCTCAGGAAGAAGTGGAAGAGATTATCTGGTTCTAAAAAGTTACAAATAGAACAGATGTTATTTGGGTCAAATTTATGTGCTGTTCCCTGAATGTATATTTGTGCTGTACTTCGTGTTGTGGCTACTCGGATTTGACTTACGATCTTTATGACATTTATAGAGACTTCTTCTTCTAAGTAGTGGAGATCACTATCCTCACTTATCTCTCGATATGTGGAGCTGTATGTGGAATTCTCTATTCTTGTCCTGTCCTCTTCTTGTAATGTATGAAAGAGTCTTTCTGTCAGTTGCTCGCCCAAGCTGTCCAACGTAACGTAGCTTTGTTCGTTCCAGGTATCAAGAGCGTTTATTTTTTGAAACATGTTTTTAACTTGTGTGGCCCAGTTGTATTTTGGAATATTTCGTGTGCTTTTGTCTAATTGTATGAGCTTGTTGTAGCACATCTTGGGGTAACGATTATTGTTCATTAATAGCAGTTTTTTATTGAAGCTCAAGACCGCCTTAAAGACTAAGCTCTCTAGTTTTGGTTGGTTTGTTAAATCGGACTATGTAATTGGGGGTACATTTTGGCCAGTTAAATAGTTTTTTGAAGAATTCGACTTGGACTGTCTCGATTTCTTGTGCATACTGTAAGGCGTATATTTCAGCAGCATATAGTAAGGTAGGGAGTACAACTTTTTTATACAAATGTACTCTCGAATCCCAAGATTTTGTTTTGGTAGTGGCCATTAGATTTTTGATCATTCCTGCTGTGCAGCGCGCCCTACTCATCAAACTGTCTTTTGCTTGTTTGAATACTCCTGAATTGGTGAAGAGAACTCCTAGGTAGGTATATTCGCTTGTTGTGGTAATAGTAGCATTTTGACAAGTAAAGTTTGTGTTTATGCGTTTTGGCCTGCCTCTAAAGAACTGCATTATCTTAGTTTTCTGTTGATTGATGCGCAGGTCGTTGTTGTTGCAGTATTTTTCAAGGCAATCAAGTTTTTTGTGTACATCTGTTATGGAGTTACATAATAGAACTAAGTCATCGGCGTAGAGTAGCATTAATATGTCGGTAGTTGGGTTGATGTAGAGTCCCTCTAAACCTTCGTTTCTAAAGAATGACTCAATATCAGCGATGAATAGGCTAAATAAAAAAGGGCTGAGCGGGTCACCTTGTAGAACACCTCTATTTACGTTTATTGGTGAAGATCTTTGCCGGTCAACATCGAGTATTATGTTTGAGTTTTCGTAAATATTTTGGAGTAGTCTTGTTATCTTGGCGCTAACACCGATTTCGAATATTTTGTTCCATAGTTTTTCATGGGAGATAGAATCAAACGCTTGTTTGAAGTCCACGAATATGGCGTACGTGCTACGTTTCTCTATAAGGCGGGTCTGTATAATTGCACTTAGGGTGAAGATATGGTCTATGCAGGATCTGCGTTTTCTGAAGCCACATTGTGCTTCAGGGATTATATCGAAGCTTTCAGCCCAAGTTTCCAGTCTTTTTGAGATAAGGGTTGTTAATAATTTTAGGATAGTGTTTATCATTGCTAGTCCCCTGTAATTATCAGGGTTGTTTTCATCGCCTTTTTTATGTATTAACTTAAGTAAGCTTGTGCATAGCTTAGAGGGTACTGTTTCTGTATTTAAGCAGTTGTTTAAGAAGTTTAGAAGAGTTGAGAAGCAGTTGTCATCTAAGATTTTTAATATTTCATTTGGAATCAAATCCGGGCCTGGGGTTTTATTATTTTTGAGCCCTCTTATAGCATGTTTTAATTCAAAGCTGTTTATTTCATTATCTAGGTAAGGATGTAGTACTCCGGAAAACTGGGTGTGGGTTTAGTTGAAATACGTCCTTGTAATGGGTTTCCCATTGGAGGAGGCTTATAGGGTTTGAGGTTATTTTCTTTACTTTATGTTGTTTGTATACATTCCAGAATTGTTTACTATCAGAAATATTGTTAATACCTTCTTGAATTTTTGTGAAGTAACTCTTCTTTTTGGTGTTTATTACATATTTGTAGTTTTTCTTGTCTTCGATGTATTGGTTTAATTTGGTTTTATTTGTTCTATCTTGTGTGAATTTTTGATAGGTTTTCCTCATTTGTCGTTTGCTTTCTTTGCAGTTTTTATCGTACCATGGTTTGTTTTTATTTCTGTTTTGTATGTTGTTGTTACTAATAGTGTGCATAATTTCCATTTGTTCGGAAACCGAATAGCAGGCACTTAGTATTTGTTCATACTGACTGTGGCAGAGTTCTGTTGGATTTAGTTGAGTTATGTGATTTTCAATTTGCACTTTAAATTCTTCCGTCCAGCTGGGTTGCCATTTAATTTGTTTATAAGGTTTAGAGCAGGTGTTTTTATGTTGTTTTCTGTTTGTTTCTCTAATGTTAAGTTTTAATCTGCAAAGCATGTGGTCGGATAGGAGGATTCTGGTTTCTACTTTGAAGTCATGAATTAGCGTTAAGCTATTCGTGTTTACCCAGGTTAGATCAATTGTGCTTTGGCCAATCTTACTGACGAAAGTGTTTTGAGCGGGAGTGTCGCTTTTTGATCTGCCATTGAGAGCAAAGAATCCTTCACTTTCCATAGTTTTCACTAATTCTTTCCCTTTTCTGTTGCTAGTTTTGTCAGCTTCTCTTAAATGATTTAGCCTGGATATTTCAAATATTTCTTCCTCTGCCTGGTTCATGTCTCCAATCTGGGAGTTGAAGTCACCTCCCACTATCACGGGGAGATGCGGATATTTTTCATTTAAATCTTGTATTAAATTAGCGAAAAGTTCAAGTTGTGTATTGTATTCGTAGCTTTGTGAGAAGTAGACAAAAACTAGAATAATTTCAGTTTTGTTTTCTATAAATAGAGTTTTTGTGGCAATCCAGTGTACTGATTTTTCTATTAACGTTGTTGTGCATGAACTTTGTTTAAAATATATAGATAGGCCGCCCATTGCTCTGCCTCTACTTGCGTCTTTGACTGCAAAACTATGATGGCAAGAGTATTGACTTAGAAAATTTGGGGTATTATTAAAATTTCTTTCTTCTACCCAAGTTTCGCATACACATATTATATCCAGTGTCTGTATGTAGTTCATCTGAGAGTTGTCCAATAAACTGAAATTTTTTTGTCCTTGCATGTTCCAGAAGCCGATCGATGTTAGATTGTGGTTAGGATCCTCCTTTACTTTTTTTCCTTGCTCCCAGGGGTAACTTGGGTTCTTGGTCTTAGTAATCGATCTAGTGGGCCCAGTTTTTTCATTTCCTTGTTTCTTAAGGCGTTTTTTGCTGGCTTTTTATTTTTCTTAGGGTCCTGTGGTGTTTTATTTTCTGTAGGATTGAGTTCATGTTTTCCAGCGCTATTTTGAGGTTGGTCTTCTTCCTCATCATCTGAAGTTGAGTTATATAATGATTGTGTTGACTGAGACAGTCCTGTTTCTATTTCTTCTTGGAGGTTTCGATTTTCTAGTACTTTGATGGAATATTTTTCTCCTTCGACTATGAGATGTTGACCGGTGATATATGCTCTGTTACCTGCATCTTTGGCTTCTTTAAGATATGGGAGTAATTTTTTTCTTATTTGCATTTCCGTTTTAGTATATTCTTCTTGAATTGAGATAGTACTTCCTTTTAGTAATTTCTTATTTGCAAAGATTTCTCGTTTTTTGTTCATATTACATAGTGTTAGGGAAATCGAGCGCGGTTTATTGTTATATTTTTTGCCAATTCTGTATATATTTTCAATATCATCATGTTTTACTTCGATTCTTAGATTAGAAAGTTAAGTACTTTATCTCGGAGCTTGTTTCTTGTTTCTAGTTCTTCCTCCTGCATACCGTGAATTATCAGATTTTTCATTTTTGTAATTTTTTCGAGTTGTTCAAGTTTATCATTCTGTTCTTGAATTGTTTGTTTGAGGGATCTGTTTTCTACTTGTAAAGTACTTACTTTCTTTTCTATTTCTTTCACCTTTTCATCTGTTTGTTGGACTACCTGCTTTATTTCATCAACTGCCGCTTTAAGTGCATTCAAATTCGATATTTTGCTTTCTTCAATCTTATTTAGGATTTGGTTAATGTCCATGTTTAGTGTTGTTACCGGTGATTTCTATGTTACTTTTAGAGTTTAGTTTCAATTGCAAGTTTTATTTATTTGTTGCTTCGTGTTTAGTGATATTAGCTGATTTAGTTGTTTTAAAGTAGAATTATTTTTGTTTTATCTATTTATTTTATTTGATATTTATTTTATTGTTGCTATCATTGGCAACACTGATCTCAAGACTTTACTGTAGTGTTCAATACGTTAGCAACACTGGCCGGCTGAGCCAGGCGTTGAGTAGGTTTGTTTATGTTTAATTATCAGCTGTCGAAATTTACCAAGGTCACCCTATCTGTTTTATTGTTAGTTGTTATTTTATATATTGTATGAATGAGAGTAATAAAAAAAATTACTCACGGTTGCTCTCCAGTTTGTTGTTGAGTTGATGATATGTTTTAAACTAATTATTTCGCACTGATTTAAATTTATTTTGAATTTTTTACTAGCCTCTGATAACGACAGTCTTGAATCTATCAGTGTTGCCACTCCACTCCATATATATATATATATATATATATATATATATATATATATATATATATATATATATATATATATATATATATATATATATATATATATATATATGTACCGTGTGTCCCAAGGAAACCTTGACATAGGCGTTTAACATGCTATTTAATATGATAATAGTACATTATCTCCTGTATATTATTTAATACTAATTGTTTTATTATCATTGCATAAATCAAAAAAAATTATAAATTACTGTCAATAAATGTTTGTTTCAATATTTTATTATGTAATATAATGTTAAACGCCTATGTCAAGGTTTCCTTGGGATATATATATATATATATATATATATATATATATATATATATATATATATACAGTGTGTTAATTAAAAACCTGGCCATAGGCGTTTAACATGGGAAATCAGTTTTTGCTTCCGCAAAAGTTCCCAGATTATTTTTGACAAAAATACTTCAAATAAATGTTGTAAAGAATTAAATTATGCACCCGAATTAGTAAAAAGATTTTATATTTGACATTTCATAACCGAGAAAATCAATTTTAAAGTTTTTTGAAGATTGCTGATTTATAGCGACAGCCATGTAACTCAAACAAAATTTGTCCACCATTTTATAATCTGAAGATTTTCTTCATGGGAAAACTGTTCCATACTTTCAAAGAAATATGTTACTGAACGAAAATCACAAAAGACAAACTTTTTTTGACAGTTAAGATGGCATACAATTGTTCGTAATTTTGTTTAAGTTCCACGGCTAACGCTATAAATCAGCTATCTCCAGAAAAAATTAAAATTGATTCCCTCGGTTATGAAGTGTCAAAAATAAAATCTTATTACTAACTCAGGTGCAGAATTTAATTCTCTACAACATTTATTTGAAGTATTTTTGTCTAAAATAATTTGGGAACTTTTGCGCAAGGAAAAACTGATTTCCTATGTTAAACGCCTATGGCCAGGTTTTTAATTAACACACTGTATATATATAAACATAATAATTATTACACGGCACTGGTTCCAGGGGTTGATCGTATGGTGTCAAGCAAAAATTAAATTTTGTTATTATAATTATTTTTTTAATCTAATCCAGGCATATATTAAAAGATTTTTGTTTGCAACAAGGATATAGTTACTGAATTAAAATAAAGAAAATCTGATAACAGTAATGGAAATGGCTAATCACGAATAGAGGGTCCCCTTTATAAATTTGCTGACATATCATAAATAGATATGCCACTCCATCACTGTAAAAAATCTGATGTGGCCAGCACAATACCTTCCGTCAATCCTGTGTACTATGTACAAATTCCATACATAAATTTTCTTGCAAAAGACTATAAATTTCCAGTAATATTATTTCATGCAAATGGCACTTGACACTGATATCTTCTTCTTCTTTAGCTTTTCCCATTCGTTAGGGGTCGCTATTTTTTATTTTCTTCTTCCATTCATTTCTGTTTTGCGGGTCATCCTCACGTCAAAATTTTTCATTCAAAATTTCATTTTTTGGTATTTTATGATTCCTTTTCTCGGCAACTGAATTCCACACCCCTGGTAATAAATAAACCACATGAAATAAGAAAATCATGAAATTTTGAATGAAAAATTATGACATTTGTCAGTTATGGACGCAAATATTAGCTGTCATTTTGGCACGAGTCCACATTCATATCTGCTTGCCAAAGTCAGTAAAGTCACGTCACTGCGCGCGCCCTACACATAAAAAATCCTATATTTCCAGTTAAATTATTTAATAAAACTATGCGAATTGCACTTGACACTAACATCTTCTTCTTCTTTAGTTTTTCCCATTTGTTAGGAGATCGCTATTTTTTATTTTCTTTTTCTACTAATTTTCGTTTTGCGTGTCGTCCTCATTCAGTTCTTTTTCTCTTCTTTCATCTTATATTTGGTCTTTCTATGTTTCTTCCACCTTCTGTTATAAGCTATTCATTCTTCCAATATAACTACTCATCTCTCCTCACGACATGTTCAAACCAATGTAATCTTCTCTCTTATATCTTTCTAGAAACGTTCAACACTACAGTTATTTCCCTTACTCTTTCATACATTTACTATTTATTGATACTGACATCTGTCAATTTGAATTACCTGAATATATTAGCAGTTTCCATGGTTAAGTTAGCATAGCTGGCTGAATTATAAAATTTATTATCTTTGTAATTCTTTAACTGTATATCTGTTGAATATGAAATATAAAATGCAATCAAATCGTATAGAGAATAATATATTCTTTAAGTTATAATAACATTTAACTGAGTTTTTCAAGAAAAACTGTTAAAATCTTCAAATGAGGGTACTTCCGGTTGACCAATTATAACCAATATCTAATCAAGTCTGCATATGGTTGTAAGGAAGAGGAATACGCAAGAATTGTAATTTTTGGAATTCTAGTATTGGAGATATAGTGCACGAAACGGCGGTCCACACACACACATACACACACACGCACACACACGAACACACACACACACACACACACACACACATACAGACATCATCGTAAAATAGTAAAATCGGATTCTATGGACCTTAAAACGTGCTTATTCAATGAAAACTCGCCACCGAATTTTTTGACCAAAGACAATACCTTCCTTACCTATAGGTGACGGAAGGTAAAAAATAATCTTTGTATATATAAAATAGTAAAACTTTATCAAATATACAAAAAAAAAAACTTTTTGACCATCAAATATTTTTACCTCTCGCTAAGAGAGGTATTGGATTCATGCTAAAAATCGCATATCCAGATTTTATTGAATAAGCACGATTTAAGGTCCATAGAATCCGATTTTAACATTTTTACAATGATGTCTGTGTGTGTGTGTGTGTGTGTGTGTGTGTGTGTGTGTGTGTGGATGTGTGTGTGTGTGTGTGAGGTTGTTGGAGACACGATATCTCAAATTCTATAAGACTAAAAGGTCTTTAGTTTGACTACGGATTCCTCAATCTAACAGTAATGGGAAGAATTGAATAGCTTCTGGTAATAATTGGACAACCGGAAGTGGTAGTTTCTAAAAAAAAATTTCTAAATATTATTTTTTGAAAATTTGTTACTACAAATATTAAAGATAATTAAATTCTCAAGCTGACACATTTAATTTTTTTATTATATCTCGTATAGGTTTGGAGATATAGTATATAATAATATAGAATAATCTGTTGTAATAAATCTCGTTGGCCCGAAAAACAGTTGCGATATTTAAATTTTTGTAATTGACAAATAAATGCAAAATGTCAGTGTCAGATTTTTCTAGGAGGTATGAGTACATTTAATATATATTATTGTATTATTAATTAATTATGTATTTAAATTACAGGTGTGTTAATATTACATATATCTTTAAGAAATACCGCTAATACCGTTAATGAATTTGAAGAATTTTGAACAGTAGGATAAAATTTCTCATAGAACGAAAGAAGAGAAACAATTTCAATTATTTGTGTGTACTTATAGGGCGCGAACAGTCATGTGACTTTGTTGGCCTTGGCAAGCAGATATGGGAATCCGTCTCAGAATGACGGCTAGTAGTTATTTACATAGATGTCACAATTGTCATATGTCATAATTTTTCATTCAAATTTTCAAAATATTCTGATGTTTATTTGTCATCCATTAGTATGGAATATACTTGTCGAGGAAAATAATCCACATGGATTTGGCCCCCACAAAGTCACATAACTGCTCGCGCCCTATGCAACATAAAATGAAAATTGCGAGAGGTATTGTGCTGGCCACAACAGATTTTTTTATTTAATTTACCATTGATGTAATAATTAGTACAAACAGGTCCAAGCCATGGAATCGGATGACTTTTACAAGGAGTTTCAGATGTTTTATTTTATTTTGAAATTATGTATCCATAAAATAAAATTTCAAACTGAACACAATTTTTTATGCTATATAAGTATAGAGAAAAATTGCCATAGTAGTATATTAATTAACGGTTTTGAAATAAGTTTATTGTTTCCTGTTTCCTACATATTGGACATGTTCAGTTTTTGTAAAAAAAAATCCTCAATTTGATACTTATTTTGAGTATCAAGGTCAGCTTTGAAAAGATAACCGCCTGGTAGAGTTCGCAAAGTACAAAAAATGGGGAGTTTTATTTGCCCCATCCTGTGTAGTGATGGCAGAATCAGCATTTTTGAAATACGTCTCAATAACGAATGTATGATGCTCAAAATTCCACGCCACAATGACAACTGAAATGGCATTAATGGCAAAAAAGGCTGTACATAACGACACAATTAAGCCCCCGCCACTACCACCAGCGCCTGAGCAATAGCGGCGGCAAATTGGGGATCTTTCTTTACCCCACTCTGTATATGATTATAGTTGGGGAGCATTAAGTTGACCCTAACATAAACACAGTTAAAAGTTTTAAATTCAATTTAACAGGTCATGGTAATACGTAACTATCTTTATCTTCGAGATTGTCATGTTTGCCTAAAGAGGTTACTTCAAACTCAATAGATAGCAACAATAAAATTTTAAAATCATAAGTCCCCATTATAATATTAATTTAAAATAAAAATTAATGGTGTTGTAAAACAACCTTTCTAATACTATATCTTCATTTTTTTGGAATTCATTTTGAGAATAATATCTGTATATTTGTTACTTTTAGTTTTAGATTCATTGATCTAAAAAGCAATAATTTTAAAACCATGACCATAAAAAGTTAGCATAGTATTTAAGAAAACATTAAATACCTCCTTCACTAATAATTTATTAAGTCGCATTAACGAATTACAATATTGACAGTTAATATAACATGAGTTTTTCGAACAATTCTTATTCAAACAAAACAACAAAATTAAATACAAACAAATTAAACGAAATTGTTTCATATACATAATATATCCTTGCTGTATCAATCCGTCATCAAAAATATTTCCGATTAAGCGCAGTACATCTTCAGCTCTTGTACCGAACAGGGTTTTCTGCAGCATTCATCCACAATTCCTCTGGAATAACGTCTGAATGTTCCTGGAATCAGCGATGCGGCGTTTTGCCTTTGTCTGTACGGAAAAGCAAGAGCTGTATCAGATTTTTCTTCCAGGAGGTAGTCTTCGTTGTCCCCATCGTAAGACTTCTTGATCGGAGGAGTGTTGTACTGTCCTTGACAAAGCAATGCCAGCATATCGGTCAGGACCGTACTGCAGTACCTGGCGCCCTTCTTCAGCCCCACAGGGTACAGTTGTGGCGTGGATTGTACAAGTAGGCACCAGCAAGCCATAACAGTTATCAGAACAATATACCTTCGCCACATGATCTGCTTTTCTTGTTGCTGGATCGGGAGATGTTTCTGTTCTGGTAGTGTGGAATTGTGTCACAGTTTATATAGCGAGGTTTGTGGGTGAAGCAGACGTGTTTTCTATCAGGGTAGGTATCACTCGATAGACTTGTTTTATAAATTATGTAAATGTGACCAATCACAGTGTAAATGTGAAGTCGACTGTTACAGTTTCCTAATAATAATTCGTAATGGTTCCAGACATTTTTACCTCTCACTAAGAGATGTACTAAAAATCACATGTCCAGCTTTCAATGAATAAGCACGTTTTAACCTTCCAGTAGTCGCGCCACATATAATATTATACATAACGTTATTATTAACATCTGAAACAATTAAATATATTGTTGTTTGTTCTTTTATTTGTTATTTATAAATAAAAATGCGAATTTAAAACCAAACATACAACAAACTTTAAACAAAAACTATATTTCATTCAAAAGATTCATAGTGTTGAGTTGGTAACTAAATATTTATAATATAAAAGTATTACATATTAACTTGCCAGCAAAATAAAAGTAAATAACTTGTATCTAATTGTTCATGCTGTTTCGTACCCATTCAGACACTCGGAGCAAATGAAATTGGCATGCTCCAAACACATAAACTTATTACACTTTTTACAAGAATACCTAGTGGGTCTGTTCTTTTTTCTGTCACAATATGCGCAACGTCCTCTCACATTATCTCCCTCTTTAGTAGGTCTTTTAGGAAATTCGATATGAATAATTTGGGAAATTCTTGTGCTTATTGCCTTGTCAATATTAGGCATAGCAGCCCGAGAAGCAAGATGTTCCGACACCAATTCAAATGAAAGTCGACGTAGAAATTCTCGCCTTGGAATATTCTCTTTAGGATTATTAGTAGTAAAAATGACGAAAGAATTAATTGCTGCGACATTTAGCAATGAATACAAAACAACCAGTGGCCATCGACGGGTGTTTCTTGCACAGTCGTAAGTTGCACATAATTTGTCTACTGTATCCACCCCCCCCCCCCCTTTGTTTGGTTGTACATCATAATTATTTCCGGTTTTCCAGTTTGCGGATCTATAGCGTTGTCATGATGAAGGCTAGACATTAGTAGAACAATTTTATTTCTCTTTGGAACATACGAAACTAATGTGCATGTTTCATTGAAACCAAACATGCTTGAACCAATATGTTTGTTTCTTGGCTGCAGTAGTTCCGGTGGAAGTTCTCTCTTGTTTTTTTTTTTATGGTTCCAATTACCGTTAATTTGTAGTTTGTTTTCAATGTTTCAACTAAATCTACGCTGGTAAACCAATTGTCAAGGGTTAGATTTCTGCTGGTTCCTTTGATGCATTTGCAGAGTCTTTGTACTACTTCATGTGGGGAATTGCTGACGGCGTACGGCCCCTCTGCTTGTTTTCCTACATAAACTTCTAAATCCAAAGTATAATACATTTTGGCGTCGCATAAGGCAAATATTTTTATTCCATAGTTGTTTGGCTTACTGGGAATGTACTGTCTAAATCGACAATTACCTCGAAAAGCTTCTAACTTTTCATCTATTGCTAAATACTCAGAAGGCGTATACACTGTCTTACAGTGAGCAACAAATAAATCAAAAATATTTCTGATTGCAGCTAAATTATCGTATTTTACTCTTTCATCACGAGTTGATTTGTTATCAAATCGAATATGTCTGAGAAGAAAACGAAATCTGGTAAGAGACATTGTAAGTCTAAATAACTCAATACCAGAACCGTTTGTCTTCCACAAATCTTCAGCATTTAGCCGATTTGTTTTGAAAACGCCTGCATAATAAAGTAGACCGATCAGCGCTCGAATTTCAACTCTGTCAGTCAATTTACAGTCCCTATCTCTAGAAAAAATTTCCTATACAGCCTGAATGGATAAATTAGTATTTTCAACAATAATATTCATCATTTCGTCAGTCCAGAAATGTAATAACATTAAACAAAATTGCTGAAAATTTAGATATTTCAGATTTAATGAATGAATTTGCAATAAAAAGGCAAGTAAATTTTAAGTGATTCTTTTTTATTATATTAATAATAGTTTTGTTGGAAGAATTCGATTTAGAATTCGACATTTAAATTCTATGGTGACACTGTTTATTTACAAAAACCTGTTTTCCCATGTTAAACGCCTATGTCAAGGTTTCCTTGGGACACACGGTATAAAATAAAATGTTCAACATGGTTTATTATTTCTCTTTTATCTTCTTTTAATATTTAACTAACTAATATTTACACTCACAAAAGTACTACACACACTACCGAGCACATTACATGTATTTTATAAGTACGTTTAATTCATAAACCTGTATTATTTCCTTGTTCTCTACTTCGAAATTCAACTTTTATTTTCTAGAGCAATTGGTCAAGTTGAGTAAACCGGGAAGTTTAAAAAATTTAATTCAAATATTACGTATTTTAAAATTAAAATAAATTCAGCTTTTTATGGGCGGCAATTTTTTTTGTACACCCCGGCGTCAATGCACATTGGCGCGGCCCTATATTCTTGCGTGATCAGCCTGTATATTGATCTTCACACAGTTATAAGCTGAAATTTCAAGGATACCTATTTATTTATGAAAACTGAAACTGCTCAGTGTAAGTAATAGGAAGTGACTGGCCTGAACTTGGAAAAGACTTAATCAATTCAAAAACCTAGAAAGTTTGATGTTGAATATATTTAATAAACGGTATTATATAAGTAAACGTACATAGCTTAACAGAATGCCTGAGGGAAATCCAAATCTGCAATAATTCGATGTTTAGCTCTTTTCATATAGCAGCAGAAGAAGTTTGAGATGAACCAATGAGAAATAATTCCGATATAATTCAAATTGATTGAAATTGAAGTTGTCTGACTAAAAACACAGGACTATCACAATTGACAAATAAGATCATTGTCGTTGCGGCAGATAATAGGTATTTGAGACTTTTACAACGAAAAAATCGTCGAAAAAGTATGTAGGTAATTGACATTTTTATATTCAATATACCCAATATAAATTGTACGCCAATACAAAAAATACGTTTCACGTCAGTTTTGACAATCAACATTTTTATCTTCCGTCATCTGTAAATAAGGAAAGTAGGTATTTTTTTGTGGTCAAAATATTCGAAGGTGAGTTTTTAATGAGTGAGCACATTTTAGGATCTCTAGAATACGATTTTACTATTTTTATGATGTCTGTATGTATGTGTTAGTGTGTGCGCGCACATGTGTGTATGTGAGTACGCGTGTGTGCGTGTATGTGACCATCGTTTTGGACCACATAACTCCAATACAATAATTCAAAAAAAAATTTTTTTTTCATATTCCTCGAGTTTACATCGAAAAGGAGATTGGTTGAAATTGGTTAACCAGAAATACCCTTATTTGCAACTTTCAACAACTTTTCTTGACAAACCTGTGACGCCACTCCTGTTGATAGTGGAGTCATGGTGGCGAGGTCCTCTCTGTCGGCGGGGGTCAGTTTATAGAAAAGCACGTGCTGATCGTAACTACTTTATTATGTCCAAATTATGTAAATATAAGATAAATAAATAAAGAATGAAAACTCTTTCTGTAAACTGTGACGGAACTGCGATGAATCTACTAGGAAACTGTACTCCACAATACGGCAATAGCCACAGGATTTGATGTCGGTAAGTAAAACAAATAAAAATATCTAATGAAAAATAAAGTACGACCGTACTCTTCTACGGTAAGTAATGGAGATACAGACAGCGGATTGTCTCGGCGGACGGCAAAATACAATCATTAAACTCGACTTAGAAAATTATCGACTAGATACGTTGCTGTTAACTCTCACAAAAGATTTTCACTATTTTCAACAGTTAAGAAGACATTCTCCGGTACGAAATATAGACTATTTTTCTGGAACAAATCCTGATTATATGATAGCACATATTTCATTTATTTTTTCACTATTATGTACATAAAGGATGGAAAAAGTTTGCTAACCGCTAATTATTAATTTTGTATCAATGGGAAATTTTTGTTTTTCGTTGAAAAATTAATCTATTTTTGACAACAAATTTACTACAAAAATAAGTAAAATTTTGATATAATAGTGGGTCATCAAAGTGTACACAAACTTTATTTATAAATATACCAAATTTTAAGCATGTACGTTCATTCTTGGTGCTGTAGTTTGTTCCAGAAAATTATTGTTTTTCGAATACACATTGCCTACTTACAGGCGTAAAATGCCAAGATTTTCATAGTGGGCGGAGCTAAATGTTAATGTTGAAACTATTATTATCGTGGCTGTACACCCCGTGTACAAGGGGTAATACTATTAATAGATACAGACAGACCGAATTGACGAGAAAATATTTCACAATTATTAGTCTTTGCTTTGTATAAAGTTGATGATTGAGTGCCGAATGCGGTGCATTGTTGTTAAATTTGTTTGTTGAGGTATTTTTGTATCTCGTTTTTGTTACTTATTTAGTTTCATACTTTTTTTTCGTTTTGTTGTTATATTTATTATTGTTGCTATTTTACATTAGATTCAGTTTTATACCAGGTATCTATGTTAAATTTTACAATACTGGAATTCTGAATCTTTGATCAGTAAATATTATAGTTATTAATTCGGTACTACCGGAACAAAAGGTCAAATATCGATTTTTTCAATTATTGCGTTTGGATTAAATTTGGTACCTAAAACGTACAACTAGATCCTTTCAAGCGTATTTACACATGCCCATAAACTTCCAAGATAAGCTTATAGCCTTGTTCTCAGACAAAAATTATGTACGTTCGGGCTTATTATTTTAAGTCCCTGCAGTACAGTGGCCAATTGCGATATGAGTATTTTATGTTCAGTATTTATTCATTGTAAACAATAATTATTTTTGAAGACATACATACATATTAATTTTGTTGATGTATCTACAAAACGTTTATATCATTTGTGTATATTACTAATATCATATTTATTTTTATAAAAAAGGGCCGGTTGCGCCAAAAGATTTTTAAAAGTCTATTTACTAATCTACATTTAGTTTTTAATCTCCAATTTACAAATAATCATTTTTATTTATTTAACTAAATAATTTATGGAAAATTTAGAACCAAATATTAATAAATCTCTTATTGTGTGACTACAAATTTATTTTGAGAATTATTAAATTATAATAGTATATTACGTAACATGACATGTGATAGTTTTTAGGTCGAGAATGTAGTTGGGGAATTTAAGACCCATAGGGTCGAGATTTGTATGATACATAATATTTACTTACCATCCACGCATGCACCGTATAGAAAAAAGTAAGATACATGCAGCAACTGATTGTATTATTACTCATGTACTATAAATATTGTAAAGGATGAAATATTTTGGGAGAGAAATATGGTTCAAAAACTTTATTTTTTTTACGGAGAGTCTGCTAAATATTTTGGGAGAGAAATATGGTTCAAAAACTTTATTTTTTTTACGGAGAGTCTGCTACCAGAAATTTTCTACTCACGACAATAACAAACCAGGAATTTAAAATTACGGAATAACTATTATTATTTAAAAGTAATTGCGTATCATACTGAAAAGTTATGAACCATCGGTTTATTTATTAGAAGAGAGGTATTGGATTTATGCTAAAAATCGCATAACCAGATTTTATTGAATAAGCACGTTTTAAGGTCTCTATAATCCGATTTTAACATTTTTACGATGATGTTTGTCCTCGACAAGTAAATTCCACACTCCTGGTGACAAATTAACTACGTGAATTTAGAAAATCTTTAAATTTGTATTGAAAAAATCTGACATTTGACATCTATGTACATAATAACTAATTATCATTCTGAAACGGGCCCCCACATCTGCTTGTCAAGGCCAACAATGTAACATGACTGTTCGCGCTCTATATTTATGTAACCAAAAAAAGGAAGTGGCGAGAGGTATTGTGCTGACCACAACAGATTTTTTTATGTTGCATTAAAAATTATTAATTGAAATGAAAATATTGCAAAAGTTTTTCAAAATAAAGTTGTTATACCTATTTTTAATTTCATAATTATTTTACCACATTCTCTCAAAAATTAAAATAAATTTTATAAAGAACATGCGGTCGCGTATGTCTAAAAATAATTAATTAAAAATATACTTAATCAGAATTACAAGATCACAACAATTGTCCTAAGTGTTACATATTTTTCAGAGATAACAGTATTTCCAAATTATTTAATTCCGTTGAGATTTAAATATAAATTCTTAATCCACGTTGTGTAGTGGGGTGGTAGGCAGGGGCGTACGCAGGAATTTCTTCAGGGGGGGGGGCAAGAAGAAATTATGTTTAAAATGCTTTTGTTAAAGGTAAAGGTTTACTTAAAGTAAATACTAAAGATAATCATTTTATTTAAAAAAGAACAAATAAAAATTAATAATATATTTAGTGAATTTAAACTTTCTAAAATATTAACCGTAGTGGATTTTCAGAAAATCTTTGTGTCACTTCTACCTCTATACGTATAAAAGTATATGTGCTTGGTTATAATAAAATGTACTGTAATTTTTTTAAAGATGTCCGATCAACAAATTGGATGAATTAGGATTTTAGCTCCGCCTATTCCGATAAATACAGTTCACTAATTTTTTATGTGGGTCCATAAGATACTACTGTTATTTTATTATTATAACAATATATATTAATGCAAAAGCATTCAAAATTCAAAACGGAAATGGACTAATACATGTGAAACCAAAAATGTGATAAATATGATATACTCTGTTAGTGTCATTGACACTGATAGAAAATAAAGTTATTCGTACGGCTTTGAATCAAGGTAATATATCTGAATTAATAAATAAACTTGCGTTACAGCGAAAGTAATGTCAACAACGAGCATGGTTTTAAAATGGAATTCCCTAACTTAGTCGAAACAATATTAACTTTTGAAAGACAAGCGTATTGTATCCATCCTTATCGCACACGCTTCGTGTTATGTAAATGAAAGAAATAAATGTATGCCAATTTATTAATTCGGTCATGATACAGATGACCTTGATCGGACATCTTTTAAAAAAATGCTGTATGTTATTATACCTGTACAATACACATGTATTATACATTTCATACTGTATAAAAGGTATTATTCCTTTTGAGCAGTTTAAAAATATTTAGTATTGATCATATTATATCATTTCATACACGTATAATATATTTTTATACAGTATTTTACGTATGTATGATACATGTGCAATATAAAATGTATAATACTTTTATTTTATATACATATAACAGTAAATTTTCCATTTTACTTTTTATATAAAAACTTTAGGGGGGGGGGGCAACTGCCCCACCTTGCCCCACCCTGCGTACGCCCATGGTGGTAGGGGTACTAACCAATCATTGTAGAGCACCTTACTGATGCTACGCCGTCCCACCGGCTACCGGCCACCACACGTTGTTACCCCTGAGTAACTAAGAAGTCCGAATAATGTCCTCTTAAGAAAACTCATCCCCTGAGGAAGACCCATGTGGTGTCGAAACTAGTCGGGAATGAAATAAAGTTGACTGTATTCCAAAAATATTGTTATCTTTCATAAAAGTTAATATGTGGACAAGTTGTTCGACTTTGGTGTAGGTTAGATGTTAATAAATACTCGAAATTTCAGCCATAAATCATTATTTATCCGTCAGTTTTGTAAGATTAAATTCTGTACGACTGAAATTTCGTGTATTTGTTAATGCCTATAAACTACATTCGAGTCGAATATTTTACCTAAATATAAATTTACTGGCTGTCTCGCGACTCGAAGCCATAACTTAAGGATGTACCCTTAGGCAATTTTAAGTATATATATATATTTATATCCGAAACTCAAAATTGATGAATTCTGAGTGATATTAATTGACAAAAACAATCTGTCCATTTTTTGAATTTGAGATAACCAAAGAAAAACTTTCTAGTTTCTTTACTTTTCAGTCATCATCCTAGATGAGATGTAGTAGGAAAAGAATCTGCCAACTGTGTTGCAGTATAACATACTTTTAAAATACTAAAACGATGTGAGGAATGTTTAGTTCACTTATGGTCGGTTGCACATAGTTGACACATTTTAAGTATTCCTTAAATTGGGAATGTATCAATATTGCATGCAAAGACTGAAATTTGTTTGTTATTTATTTTAAAAAACCGTAATACATCTTAACCTAACGCACAAATCTCTCTTTCTGGTCAGTATGTATTTGTTAGTTTGTAAATATATAACTTAACCTAACCTAAACCAGTGATTCTCAAACTATTCGGGTTCACCACTCCCTTTCCGAAAATATATTTTTAGTGCCCCCTCAAAAAAGTAACTCTAATCTACATAATCTCAAAGGATCCACATAAAATGATGACACGCATCTGTACCATAAAACTACAAATAAATCTCTTATTACACTTACCAAAGTAAGATTTATACAAACTACCAGGTTTGGATGTTTTTCCTCTATTTGTGGCACTTGGCAACAGCATATACCTATGACATTTCGTAAATTCCTTAAGTGTTCAAATTTATAAATTTGTCGGCTTAAAGAAAATCAAATTATGATTTTTCTGTAAATTTTGATAATAAAAAAAAATCTGTTGTGGCTAGCACAATACCTCTCGCCATTTTCATTTTATGTTGCATAGGGCGCGAGCAGTCCTGTGATTTTGTTGGCCTTGACAAGCAGATATGAGAGTCCGTGTCAGAATGACAGTAATAATGTACATATGTGTCAAGTACCATAATTTTTTATTCAAAACATCATGATTTTCGAAATCCATGTGGATGTCTACTAGCCGTCATTCTGACACGGATCCTCATATCAGCTTTCCAAGGCCAACAAAGTCACAAGACTGCTCGCGCCCTATAAGTAACGAAGTTAACATTTCTTGTACATACAAATAATTGAAATTGTATCTCTTCTTTCGTTCTATGACGAATTTTGTCCTACTCTTCTAATATGTTCAAAATTCTTCAAATTCATTGACAGTATTAGCGGTATTTCTTAAAGACATATGTAATATTAACATACCTATAATTTTTTTTTTATTGGAAAATTAAAGGGTACTTCGACTATTAGTCACTAGTACCCCGGTACATTTGGTTTTTATTTACAATTACATTTGTTTATATACTATTAATTAAGTTTATACTATTTAGAAATTCAATAATGTTCTTTTGGGGTTTTAAGTCTTTTTTGAGGTTGTCTTTGAGATTGTTTGCGATACGTTGTGATTGCCTTTGTAAATTGTATTGTTGGCAGTCTATGATTATATGTTTCACTGTGGTAGGCACATTACACTTTTCACAGGTGGGTTGTTCATCTTTGGTGAGTAGATATTTATGTGTGATCAAGGTGTGTCCAATTCGTAGCCTGCTTAGTAGTATTTGGTGTCTTTTGTTTTCTAGGGTTGGCCAAGGTTGGATTTCATCTTTTATTTCTCTTAGTTTGTTGTCCGTTGTTTGTAACCATTTTGTTCTCCATTCTTCTCTGATTTTTCTTTTTATTTCGATTTTAATATCACCTTTTGTTATAGGTAATTCGGTTATGGTGTCGAGTGTTGTTGCAGCTTTTGCTGCTTCATCTGCGTTTTCGTTCCCTGTTATGTTTTTGTGTGATGGAATCCATAGTAGGGTGATTATCTTTCCTTGGATTCTGATGGCGTTGTCTATTGTACTTTGTATGTCTTGTACTATTTTTTCCTTACTGTAGATGTTCTGAATACTTTGTATGGCGCTCAGAGAATCTGAGCAAATAATGTGTTCCTTATGGTTTGTTTGACCTAGGTACTCTATGGCTTTTTTGATGCTGTAGACTTCCGCTGTGTATGTGCTGCATTCGTCTGGCAGGTGGTATTTGTATGTGGTTTCATTTGTTACGATACTGCTACCGGTTTGATTATTTAATTTAGATCCGTCGGTGTATATAAAGTTAGCTTGAGGATGTTCTTCCTTTATTGTACGGAATATATTATGGTAGAGCTCGGAGGGAGTTAGGTTTTTGATGTATTTAGTAAGAGTGAGATTATATCTGGGTTGCGAGTATAGCCATGGAGGAGATTTATGATAGGATAATTTCTGGATATGGGAGATGTTGATTTTAAGTTCTGTTATGTATTTATGCATATTTAGTTGGATAGGTGTAGATTTTTTTAAAGTCAGCCGGTTTTGAAATAGGCTGTTAAAGGCTGGATTACAGTGATTTCTTGCTATTCTAGTGATGTAGTTTAGTGAGTTTAGTTTTCTTCTTTGATTTAATGGGAGTTCACCTGCTTCGATGTGTATACTAATTGTAGGGCTAGTTCTAAATGCCCCAATAGCTATTCTTAGTGCTGTGTTTTGTATTGTGTTTAGTATTTTTAGTGTGGTTGTTTAGCTGTGGAATAGACAATAGATGCATAATCAAGTTTTGATCTTATTAGGGCATGATAGATGGTGAGTATGTAGTCTCGGTGTGCTCCCCATTTAGTATGTCCGATTGTTTTAATTATGTTTAATCGTTGCATACATTCGTATTTTAAGTTTAATATATGTCTGTCCAGTTTAGTTTACTGTCTATAATAATGCCCAAGAATTTTATATGGTTTGTGTAGGTGATAGTAGTATTGTTTATTTTTAGTGTTGGTTGATATTGCTGGTTTCTTTTCTTTGAAAAGAGCTTGGCTTTCGTTTTTGTTTCGGAGAAGGTATATCCGGTTGTTTTAGACCATTCTTCTAGGGATTTTATTGCTTCTTGGAGTTTTTCTCGTACATCGTTTATATTCCTTCCTCTGTGGTAAATTACTAAATCATCCGCGAATAATGAAGTCTGTGTGACTCCTGTAATATGTTTTTTTTTAATTTCATTCATTGCTATGAGAAATAGGGTAACGCTCAGTATTTCGCCTTGGGGTATTCCATTTTTTTGAGTTTTTCTTCGGATAGGCATCCATTTGTTTTGACCTGAAATTTTCTGTTTTTTAGGAAGTTTGCTAAATAATGCATTATATGTCCTTTTAGGTTATATTTTTTGAGTTGTTCTAAGATATATCGTTTCCAAGTGGTATCGTAAGCTTTTTTAATGTCGAAGAAGATAGCTATTAAGAACTGTTTGTCTTTGAAGGCGTTTTTTATGGATGTTGTTAGGGTGACTATTTGGTCTATAGTGCTTCGTTCTTCTCTAAATCCACTTTGTTCATTGATTAGTAATTTGTTAGATTCTAGGAGCCATAGTAATCTTTTGTTGATCATCTTTTGAAATATCTTACTTATGCAATTGGAAAGTGATATTGGGCGGTAGTCCGTGGGGTTTGGGGTTTGTTTTTGGTTTGTTTGGTTTCAATATAGGTATTGTTATTACTTTATTCCATTGTTTAGGATATTCGTTTGTCATCCATATGTAATTATATAGTTTAAGTAATTACGTTAGTGTTTCTTCTGGTAGATTTAGGATCATCTCGTAGGATATGCCGTCTGGTCCAGGGCTACTTTTGGTTTTTATATCTTTTAGTCCATAGTTAAGTTCATCAATTGTAAATGGTACATTTATTTGATCGCTGTTATCATTTTCTATGGTTATTTCATTAAGTTCAGAGTCGTTTTTGTATTTCAGGAATTCTTTATTGTAGTGAGAGTCGGAGGAATTTTCTTCGAAGGTTTCTGCGAAGGTGTTGGCTATATCTTGGTTGTTCGTGGTGCTTTTAGTGCCTGTTTGTAACATTGTTGTTTGTTGTATTGTTTTTCCTTTTCCTATTTTTCTTATTTTGTTCCATTCAATTCGTGGTGGTGTATTTGGGTTTATTGTGTTAACGAATTTTTCCCATGATACTTTTTTACTCTGGATGATAGTTTTTCGTAACATTGCTTGACTCTTTTTCAGATTTATCAGATTTTCTTGAGTCTTGTGTTTTCTGTAATTATAGAGAGATACCTATAATTTTAAAAACATATTTAATTAATAATACAATAATATAAATTATATGTACTCGTACCTCCCAGAAAAATCTTCCAGTAATGCTGATTTTTGACAGTGACATTTTGAATTTATCTGTCAATTACAAACATATAAATATTTCAACTGAATTCCATTGGGTTTTTTGGGCCACGAGATTTGTTACAACAGATTATTCTATATTATTATATGCTATATCTCCAAACCTATAGGAGATATAATTAAATTTTATGATGTATCGAATAGATAATTTTACGTTCTTTAACACTAATATTAAAAAAATTCAAACAAATGTAATTTATAATTTTTTCTTTAAGATACTACTACTTCCGGTTTTTCAATTGGTACCAAAACCTATTCAACTCTCCCCATTAATGTTAGATTGAGGAATCCGTAGTCAAACAGGTCTTTAGTCTTATAGAATTTGATAAATCGTGCTTCCATCAACCTAATACACAGACATCATTGTAAAAATGTTAAAATCGGATTCTATGGACCTTAAATCGTGCTTATTCAATAAAATCTGGATATGCAATTTTTAGCATGAATCCAATACCTCTCTTAGCGAGAAGTAAAAAAATTAATTGATAAATCGATAACTAGAAATAAATCAGTATTGTGCGACGGAGATGTTATATGTATTTCCAAAAGAATTTTTGATTTCATGTTCTCAGAAACTCCAATAATATTTCCTGCGATGAAAATCAAATAAAACCTATATGCATAAAAAGGAAGTCGAAGTCCAACTGTGTGCAGAACTCATGAAACCAGTGGTTCTATTTTGATGAAAGTTTGGTGGTTACACTATTAAGATTCCTTTTATTCGTGAGGAGAGTTTTATTGTTTTGTGTCGATCCTTCGAGTATTAAAAAAAACTATGTGTTATATTTTAATTCCTAAAATCTTGTTTTGAAATAAATCACTTTGGGACTGAATATTTAAAACTAATGCGACGATGCATTGCTGCATATTTTTATATTCAAGAGGAAAAATATTTTAGTCGGTTAATTTTTTTGAGCGTTTTCCAATTATATAATTTTGATCTGTGTTTGTTTTAAATTAATGTATTGTGCCTCTGTGTTTTGCTTATAATGCTTTTTTATATTCATACACACGTCACACACACACACACACACACACACACATACACACACACGCACACACACACGCACACACACACATACACACACAGAAAAGGGCGCGCGCGCCCACGCAGAGGGACAATGAGACAATCATCGTAAAAATCATTTAGTAAGTAATATATTACTTATTAAATGCTAAAAATGTGAAACTTGGATGTAGGGACAGGGGTGTAATGCGTTTTATTTCTCTAAATTTCGATACATGGTCCATCCCTTCCCCAGGGTAGTGAAAGGTAATAAAATTATGAAAAATCGTCAGACACTGTTCAAAAATAACGTGTCATAATACAATACCAGAACAGTTGAATGCACATCTCCATTGTTGTAGGCTGAATTGTACAAAAATAACTTCAGTTATTATTAGAATACTATAACAGTTGAATGCACATCCCTATTGTTTTAAGATGAATTTACATAATTTAAAATAGATGTCTATCGAGCAAGTAAATGCGTGATATCCTTGTAAACATGTCGGCTTTGCCCCAAAACTTCTCTATATAAACCACGACACAATTCCTCAATATCATAACAAAATCATCGTCCGATCCAGCAACAAGAGAAGCACACAACATGTGGTGGCGAATGGTTATCGTTCTTGTAGCTGTTGTGACTTGCTGGTGCCTGTTAGTTCAAGCCACACCGCAGCTATACCCCATAGGGCTGAAGAAGAGTGTGAAATACTGTGGAGACATGTTGAGCGATATGTTGGCATTACTTTGTCAAGGGAAATACAATTCTCTACCGTACAAGAAGTCATACGATAAAGAGGAGGACGACTATATACTAGAGGAAATTTCTGATAATTCTCTGACGTTTCCGTACAGGCAGAGGCAAAACGCAGCATCTTTCTTCCCAGGAGGAAGATTCAGAAGACAAACCAGGGGAATTGTGGAAGAATGCTGTAGGAATACGTGCTCTGTCAAAGAGTTGAAGATGTACTGTGCTCCTTAAAATAGTGGATATATTACTGTCGAAAATGTCGTATCCCAGATACTTGAGTATTAATAATTTATTATGTTTTTGTACTAGAATAGGGTAACTATACCATAGTCAAAATTTAACTACTTTATATGAAAAAGTGAAAATATATATAAATTAATGAGTATTAGTGAAAAATGTGTTCAAATACTAATTCATTTATTATTTATTACTGGCGATTGAACGTTTTTGTGACGTTTTATGTCCTGAAAAATTTTATTCGTTGAATGAATTTAAAAACGAGGTCGACCATTGGTGAGCTTATGAAACATCACATGCGAAATTCAGAATTTAAAAAAATCATATTTCGCTTATTAAACAAAAATTTTTAGTCACGTTTGCAAAAAAAAGTTTGGTGTAGAACTCTATTGCTGTACTAGTTTGCACATTATACGCTGTACAAAATTATAAATACCAATAAGAGAAAACTTTGTTTTGAGGGTACCTAGTTAGAATTTAGGATACGAAATTGTCGACTAAACAATATGAACATACTACTGCTGACGAACTAATATGATAAGGCCATCCGTGATAACAATCTGTTTAAATTTTAATTTGTCAATATAATATATATTGTTGACATTAATTTATATATTATTAAATTACTATGTATGATATAATTAATAAATTATTGGCAAAGTATGATGAGTGATGATAAGTCCCCATTTCCATAACTTTATATCTAGGAGAAGGAGAATATTATTAGAGTTTGATTTTATGTATGTTCGCTGCGTCTCAGTGACGAAAATTGAAAACCTGCATGCTACTCGTACATACTGTTTTGAAAGATATATGTGAACATTTGTATGCAAGTGGTTTCGGGTGTTTAAATAGAATTATATAAACTTTAATTATTATAATTTAATTCACGATTTAAATGATCAGCTCTACATTGTACAAATATTAGTTGTGTACATATAATCAGATATTTAAAACTGACAAATGACATTTTGTCGTTGTATATTATGGAGTGTAATATAAGATTTTCAATAATCAGTAATTTACAATACGTAAATGGAAATGATTGAAAGTAACGAAAAGATTTTGGGGCAGAAACTTCAACTTTAGTTTGCCCCTGCATTAATGATAATAAGACATTTGCAGCTTCTAGTTCATCTTCATTTTGAAGTTCTATGTTAACTTCGTTTTTTAAAAAGAAATAAAAACACTAGGTATTGTTTCACAATTTTAATAAAAATCAATAATAACAGTATAGAAACTTGTATATACAGTATAAATACTTTTAAGATCTGTCTTGTAAATCAGTTCATACCTTCTGATGATGGCGTAACTGACGAAATTACGTAATAAAGAATTTTTATTAAAATTGTGAAACAATACCTAGTATTTTTATTTCTTTTTATAATCGTTTCATCGAGTGCCAACAGCTTCATCAATTGAATTTATTCGTTTTTTAAATCTCTAGTACACAAGTTCTTTGTAAATGAGTAATTGTAGTTTGTTTCACATGATTTCTTATAGATAAATATTCTTCACGGATTGATACAGAATACAGAAATAAAGTACACTAGAAAATGCAGTCGCACTGCCAAGTAAAACTTTTGGTAAATTTATTACCGGAACTGCTTTTCTTTTCAAAAATTTCCGTTGCCAAACTGAATAGTATAAATACGTATATTTAGTTTCAATAAATATTAGATATTATTGCAAACTTACCTTTGAAAAAGTCATCTGCAACAAAATGAAGGGAGGAAATTTTCATATAAGGACAATTTTCTAACTAATTTACTTATTAAACCAGAGTTTTCTTCTACTTGTAAACTCATATTCTTCAAGTTGTTTTTTTATCTTCATTAGCAGGAAATTTATGGAAATACCCAGCTTTCTTTTTTTTAAGAATTGGACAATGGTACGCAGTGATTTGATGTCATTATTTTAAGAAATAAGAAAGTGATAAGCAATAATTATGATAATAAGATTAACAATAGAAAAGAAAAACAACAAAAAACATAAAATAAAAATATTAGACAAAAATTTTGCAAATTATTCAAACCACGTCAATTAACAAACGCCAAACGACTATACTATACAATGTTTTGTATATTTGCCGCTAGATGTCATATCGCTTAGCTGTAATCTTCAATACAGTATGTACTACGACTGGCGTTGCAATTGATTACATTTTTTTTTGCATTGATAAAAGTGGAATAGCATTTAGTTCTACAATGTGACGTCTGTATAAGAAATCATTCGAGTGCAGTTTCATTTCACCATCAACGGAAAATAAACTATTCCATGCAAAACAGTGACGTATTCCACTGAAACTACTGCACTGGTTATACATGGCAGAGCAGGAAAGTTTGCACTCGTGGTTCGCACCGAGCTCACACAGTTCAAAATACGTTTATCTAATTCCGTTTTAAAATGTTGAATTTTACCTAACCTTACGATGTTATGAAATGCTATTTTTACATAATTGACATGGAATGAGTTTTGTAATAATCTTTACGTAACTGAGTTGCGTAATAGTATATTGTGTTATTAGGAGTAAAAGTGAGACTTTGTGTGGCGAGCGTGGAAGTTTAAGCGACGAGCGAAGCGAGTCGGATAAATGCACGCGAGGCACACAAAGACACTTTTACTCCGAATGACACATATTTTTTCTTCAAACATAGATATTTAAATTCCACTCATTTTTGTTTTGCGTGCCGTCCTTATTCAGTTCCTTTTCTCTCAAGTCTTCCACAATACAATCCTTCCATTTTACCTTTGGTCTTCCTTTGTTTATTCTACCTTCTACTACTAAGCTATTCATTGTATTTCCAATATATGTATGTGTGTGTACGCATATAGATAATATGTAAAATGGGATTATTTTGAATGTTTCAGCGGGAATAATAAAGAAAAAACGTGTAAGGCATATCAATAATACATCTACTGAACAATATAAAGAGTATATAGGAGCTGCAGGGCGCGAGCAGTCATGTGAGTTTGCTGGTCTTAGAAAGCAGATATGGGGACCCGTGTTAGAATGACGGGTAGTAGTTATTTACATAGGTGTCACAATTGGCATATGTCATAATTCTAACTTTGTTTAAACGAAAGTCTTTAATAAATTTATTTTCGGGAAATTCATAGTCTCCCTTAATATCCTTCTTTCAATTATCATTTCATCCCTATATAAGAAAAAAAAGATTAATCTAACATGCACAATTATAAAAATATGTATTTTTTACCTTTTAACATCTTCATTTAACAATAAAACCACAACAATTTGAATATTGTCCACATCTTGCTTAGGTTTTTGATTACAAAAAAAATAATATGTCACATTAAATTTTATAGCGAGGTTTCTGTAAAATTATAGAAATATTTAGCAACTAAATATTTACACTCATGACCTGTGACGATACGTACCTCGTTCAGCATTGTTGTCGAGAAACAATCAGGTTAACGTCAACGATGTAATATCGTGCAATAAATTGCAGCGTGCTGGAATTTTTAACAGTCAGAGATTTGTAAATAAATGTATGTTTGACTTACCTGTGTAATATAAAACCATGATATGAAGCGTGTACATTGTTGTATATTATTGTTATGCTGTTCATTGGTTGTAGATAGGATTTGTTACACATTTATTTGATCACTACAACTGTCATTGTATGAGAGGTTATGTTTCGCCGTGAATTTAGTGGCGTGTCATTGACATTTTCAATTCTTATTGTTATTGTAAAATATTATTTTATAATATTTGTAACAATGTTTTTATGATGGTTTACGACAAACTGTGACTGCCTGAAATTATTACAATTTCTATTAAATTAGTTTTTGTTGAAGAAGCGTTCGCAAGCGCCATCAGTCAGTCATATGTTAAAGTAAAGTTTATCCCCTCTTCATAATACGCGAGAATTGTCTTGTTATACCAAAATATATAAAAGATCGCGCACCGTCCAGAGAAATCAGTTCTTGAGTTCATCCGAATGACTTCTTCTGGAGTCCTAGGGTTCGAGCTGCGATACAGACCGCTTGAATCGTCGTGGAGTTGTACCGCCGTCCGTCTCTCGTGGATAGAGAGACTTCGCCGTAATTTTTCTAAGTCGAGTTTGGGTGATTGAAATTCACCACTCGCAGAGATAACCGCCGTCCGTTTGTACTTTATCTTTTATTAGATAATTACAATTTTTACTTACCGCTGTTAAGTGACTGTGCTATTGCCGTGTCGCGGGAGCACAGTTCCCTTGTAGTTTAACTCAGTTCCGTCACAGTTTTTTTTTACAAAGGGTTTTCATTCTTTATTTGTTTGTTACATTTTAAGTTTACATTATGTTGGGAATAATAAAGTAGTTTGTTAATTTAACTACGTGCTTCTTCTGAGACAAACCCAAACCCATCTCCACAGTCAGCTATCCGGCAAACCATCCTCTCTTTCAGCATCCGCCGAAGGCGCCCGAGCAACCCGAACCTTGCTGGCAGAAAGGACAAGATGGCACCTCATCCCACAGGACCGGCGTCACAAATGACGTCCAAACAGGGGCGACCGTTACAAATGGCGCCCGAACAGAGACAAGCGCCGTCACAAATAGCGCCATCACAGATCATAATTGTTTTCAAACTTTAATTCTTAAATTTTAAAGAGTTAAAGCGTAAATATTTAAAGTTATATCTATAATTGTTTTCAACTTTAACCCTTATATTTTAAAGTGTTAAAGCGCTATAGAGCTATAATACATGACCATAATTGTGGGATTATCTTTATAATTCTTTAACTCTATATCTATTTAATATGAAGAATAAAATCATTCTAGTCGTATAGACAATATATTCTTTAAAATTGATTAACATTAAATGTCAATAAATGTTATTTAACTGGTTTTTTTTTTCAAGAAAAACTGGTAAAAGTTGCAAATGATATAATAATTATATCTTTAATATCATTTATGAATTATCGAATCACTTAATTCCACTACATCAGACGGAAGATGTATATCGGTTTCAGAACACTTTCAGGACTCATTTTCAATGATATGCGCATACACTGACGTTGACGTAAACTTTAAAAAATCAAATTAAATTCATTTATTTTCATGGCAACACTTTGGTAAATTGATTTTGAAATATGTACAAGGAGGATATATAACAGGAGTGAGCATTCAATGCTAGGATAGCACGACAATCATGGTTTGATTCCACTTCCTTGGGTTTGGAAACTATACTGTTTTATTCAATGAGAAGCAAGATTTTATACAGCATTTCATTGGCAAATGAGTAAATAAATAATATATTGTACCTCCAAGTAATAATAATTGGCTAAATCCTGGATTAACGAGAATCAAGAATTTTGCTTCGTTGGTTATATATAGTTTCAAAACCGTTAAAAACACTAAATTCCACAAAAAATAGGGCATGGAAAGCTATCTGTATAATACAAGGCATAATACTTATATTATTTATAGTGATTTTGGCATTTTTTCTGAAAAAAATTAAGGTTATATGCACATCCATAGGCACCAGTCCCATCAACCCCACCATCATTCAAGCATAGATCTACGCAATAAATCTCTATACTCAAATAAACCTAAACAAAGGTCTCAAAGGAGCAACAATCAACATTTTGTCCGACAGACAGGCTGCTTTAAAGGCACTAATTGCATTCACTTGTGAGTCAAAGCTAGTCTGCAATTGCATGAACACCGTACAACAACTGGCCAAAGATAACCACGTCACTTTGTGGTGGGTACCGGGGCATGGGGGAGTTCTAGACAATGAAAAAGCAGATGAGCTCGCTAAAAAAAAGGGAACTAAACTACCGTTTTACGGGCCTGAACCTTCTTTTGGGCTCTTGAGAAGCCATATAAAGAAGGAAATCAAAAACTGGGAGGAAGCATCCATAGCCTCATATTGGAAAGAAATCCCGGGACTTAGTCAGTCGAAGAAATTCATTTATTTCTCGTTGACAAACGCCAAAGAGCTATTAGCTCTCAGCAAGAAAGACCTTAGAACTATGACAGGTATCTTTACTGGTCATTCTCCTTTGAATTACCATCTATGCAAGATTGGTATAGCTGAAAACAATATCTGTCGACTATGCGAAGAGGACGAGAAACTTCGGAACACATTGTATGTGAATGTCCAGGGGCCCGATTCTTGAAATTTCACGCTACGTAAGAAGGAGAGATGCGTATGCGAACTGCATATTGGTATTCTTGAATCGAAATCGTGTGGTCGTACGCGATAATTCCTTCTCTAATTACATCGCATGGGTATGAATCACTTGAAAGTATCATTCGTACACGAAACTGTGTCTATCACATTGTCACTGTCACTTGAGTTTGGTGTATTAGTACTGAACTCAGGTTATATAAATCAAATTATGAATTTAAACTATTCCGGGTACGCTTTATGATATTATATATTGACGCCAATTATAAATCTAGGGTGTCCACACACTTTGAGTATCATTATTATAACATCCGACAAATGCGTGCTCCTGCATTGTTATAACGATGCAATGGATTGTTAAAATAGAATTTTAGGTGCCTTTTAACGAGTTTTGAAATTCAAACCTGAAAAGGTTTGTAAAATTATTAATGCATGTTTAATACCTACATAGTACTTGCATTTTAATATTGCCATATTCTTCCTTTTTCTATATTTTATTATTCTATTCTTCCTGCATCTAGTTTTTCTCAAACTGCGTTGTCCTCTAACTCCACTATTTTTTCGAACTCTTTTTTTTACTACGCCGTTTATTCCAACTATTCCAACTACGCTCTACTACCAATTGTTATATTATTTTTATTAAAATTATTAATACAAGATACAAACACTAAATACATTATATTTTTTGACATAATTGTTCAATTTTTTTTTAACTTGTTTTTCCTAAAATACTTGATTCTATTTTTCATGAAAATAATTTCATTAGCCTACTTCAGCTTTTACTGTAATATATATTTTTATATACAATAAAATAATAGTAGTGTCCTACGTACCCTCATAAAAACTAAGCAAACGACACTACTGAATTTGTTACAATGGGCGGAGCAAAAATCTGAATTCATACAATTCGTAGACGACCTTGATCGGACATCTTTCAAAAATTTTACTGTACACTTATCTTATTCTAGAAATAAGTATTAAACATTTGAATTTGACCGCTAGTGACATCTATTCATTATAAAACATGACATAAATTATCAAGAAATTATACCTTCAAACGGCAAAAATCTTGTAAAATTTGAAAACGTGAATAACGTTATAGTGAAACGTATTTGTTATACGGTTATATATTGTTATTTTGTAATTATAATGTTATTAAATAGAATTAATAAATGAAACGTTATTATAATGCTATCAGGTATCGTTATGTTAAGTTTTCCATCCCTGGTTTTAATATACTATTAACATGCAATATATGGTCACTCACTTCCATAGTTACAGACTACAGACAGCAATGTAATAAAAGTCTATTTTAAAATGCAACATACAAAATTTGTAGTTATGTGTATTATCTATTTCCTATAAATTCCTATACAAGTTTCCAATAAATTAACAAAAAAAAAACTTTAATGTAGCACATCTTAACAAAATTTTGTCTTAGAAAAATTCATAATTTGAATGTAATAAATGTTCAAAAATACCTCTATTCGCACAGGAGCAACATACTAGTCAGTCGTAGAAAGCAACCATTGACACTATTTATTTTATGATGTGTGCTGGAGGTATTTCCTGTGTTAGAATACTATTTATAATGTTGCATTTTAAAATGGACATGAATTACATTGTTGTCATATTTTGACAATAGCGTGTAACCCTGGTGTAACCATTAACCATGGAAGTGATGTTGCATTTTAAAAGAAATTTCCTGTATACTGAATCCCTGAATTTCGAGAACCAATCAAAATAAAACGTTGTATGTATAATCAAGATTATAGCACTCGAGAAAATAGACATTCCCCCTTGCTACAGTCTTTTAATAACTAGTATAGGCCTGTTACAAGAATTTTTATCTTTCGATGCCACGACGAATGTAAACTGTTGTAAAACTATTAAATACGTAATATTGTTTATTTATTGGGTAATTTAAATTACTTTCATAATTGCTATGAGCAAATGGCCAAAAACCTAAATATGATGCCATTTTTCCCAACTGGCGGGAGGTTCCCATGCTACGATTTCCGAAAACTTATGATATATTATTCAGCGCATTTTTCTGGACAGAATTCAATAAAAAAGTTTTAGAATAATAAAAAAAAGTTAAACAATAATTAATATATAAGTATTTCTTTATTTATTTGAAATATTTGGGAAGCCAACAGTTGCTCAATTAAAGGCTTCTACTGATTAACAACAACATATTATTTAAACATTACATAGTCACATAATATAATATTAAATAGTAAATAACTCTAAGAAACATTAAGAAGCATGAGTAGTATCGTTCTGAAGTATACCTTTGAAATGAGCTAAAGATAAATGAAATATGTCTATATGTTGATACAAATGATTATAATTTCCCAAGGGTGAACTCATATAATTATTGGTATTGCATTTTGGTATATAAAACAAGGTTCTATTACGTGTGTGAAAAGCTGGAATATGTAGTTATCAATGTCATTGTTTAGTAACTAAAAATAACAAGCATATCAGGTTGGAATCTTTGTTCGACTCATTTTGAATTACATTGTATTAAAATGTCATTGTAACTCATGTTTTCATAAAAAAAAGTTTAATAAGGATATAAATTTCTTTGGTATTGACTAAATATACTATATAGTAGTTAAATAATTATAATTAATGAATAATAAATAATTTGTAAAAAAAAAGTAAAAAAAATATAAAATATGATTCAAATGAAGAATTAAGGAAATTTTCTAAAAAAAAAATCTGTTTGAAGCGTTGTAGTTCGCTGTCTATTGTATGTTGTAGATGAAAGTTGTAGGGAACTTTATTCGGAACAAATTCAAGAATAACTATTTTTGCCGTAATCCTTATTGGTGAAGAGATGTTTTGAAAAGAAACGATGTTTCGCGCCTTTTTCCAAGATGGCGGCGCTTCCCGAAGGGCACCAAGTTCGAAAACTTGTATTTTTTAATAGGACCCCTAAATATATATCAAATCCAAAAATCAAAAATACCCGACTGGAAAGTTTTTATTGTGAGGTATGGACGTATGAACAATGGCTAAGCAATATTTAGATAATATATTTAATATAACATTCAGCTCAAAGTATCCTACTAATCTGACAAATTTTGTCAACAAATTTTCAGCCTCCGTAGAGGCACTTAAGCAACTCAAAATTCCAGACATTCTGGATTTTGTATTATTGAACTGCGCATCCAAAAAGGTGGATCCCGAAATTGTATGCTTGTTTGATACTATATTTAGATCAACTGAGTTTCCTACTTACAAGGATTTGTTAAATTTCGTAAGAGATCAAGCAAAAATTTTAGAACGGTCTTCATCCGTAAAATTCCCGCCAAAGGTGGCAACTAATCAACGAACATTTTTGGCGGCCGATGAAAAACCGAAATCTCAAGTTTGTCCGTTATGCAATAGCGCGGAACATTTTAACTTATACTTTTGTCAGAAATTTCGTAAAATGTCAGTACAAGACAGATTTGGACTTATAAAGTCAAAAAACGTATGCTACAATTGTTTATCCATTGTTCATTCAATAAGGGATTGCACTTCACGCTATAGATGTCGAGAATGTAAGAAAAAGCATCACACACTTTTATATTTTGCATCTACCACAACACCTCCGGCAAAGCAAGCCGAGGAACCGAAGAAAAAAATTGACACTTCGTGTAATGTATCGACAAACAGTCAAGGTTATATTCTGTTGTCGACTGCACAAGTTTATACAACCGATATAAACAACAAACAATTAACAATTAGATGTCTATTAGACAATGGCTCACAAAACAATCTAATAACTAAGGATTGTTGTGAACGATTAAAATTAAAGTTTCTTGAATGTTGAAGAATCCTAATATGGTTTCTTTTGGTGAATTTGGGGCCTTAGAAGTTTTTTTTCCTGTATTTCTTAATTGGTAAGTGATGATAAAAACATCTATTGATTGGTCATTATTTTTAATATTGTTTTATAGTCTGATGATGGATACATATAGTATCCGAAACGTCACATTCTTGTATATGTAACAAATAAAGTGTTATACAAATTCATGAGGATTACTAAGGCCCCAAATTCACCAAAAGATTAAAATTAAAGATCACTCCACTCGAAAATTCAAAAATTCGAGGAATCGGGATGACAAGTCGCCCAGTTTACGGATATGTCAATTTTGAGATTGAATCTAGAGTCTCACCTCATAAATACCATTTAAATGCTTTAGTAGTTGACTGTATAACGGAAAATTTACCTCCATGTAAAATAAATGCTTCCAAGTTTCGATCCTTCAGATCCCTTCTTTTAGCTGACAATACTTGGAATATACCGGGTAAAATTGACGTAATTCTTGGGACTCAAATATATCCATCTTTAAATTTGACACAACATTAAGCCTGATTTATAGATTGCATAGAATAGAATGGAATAGAATAGAACAGAATAGCACAGGGAATAGAAATAGAAACCAATGTAAATGCATGGAAGCATTTATACTTGTACAGAGTGGAATAGAATAGAATGGAATAAAATAGGAAATAACCAAATTTTATTTCTTATTCTATTCCATTCGGCTTGCTCCGTTAATATTCGTGTGACTTCGTTGCTGCTGGCCCATCCCCTAACCTAAAAACTTACTGTGGACAACAGTTTTTCTGCAGAAATACTATCTTTTTTAGCAAAAACAAACAATGATATTATTTACTCGGTTCTAAATGAAATTAGTGAAAGAAAAAATAACCAATAAATTAGTTAATTTAGTGTAAAAGTGTTACAAAAGTGACGTCATTCTATTCCAAACTATTCTATTCCATGCAATCTAAAAATGAACTTAAAAAATTATATTCCTATTCTATTCCATTCCTTATTCTATTCTATTCCATTCTATTCTATGCAATCTATAAACCAGGCTTTAGGTTATGTGCTGATCGGAGAAATAAAGAACAAAATTATACCTTTCGAATCATTTTCCTCATTTTCTGCATTTGCTTGGGAACTTGAAGAAGTTACAAGTCAGCCCTGAATACGCCAAATGTGAAAAACTTTACACCAAGACTATTAAACGATTAGAAAATGGCAGATATATAGTAAACTTACCATTTGAACGGGATCCAACTTTATTAGGAAATTCCCGCTTAATAGCCGAACGATGGCTCGCTCATTTAGAAAAAACGTTTTAGTCAATCTATAGAGTTGAAATGTCAATACAATGACATAATAAAAGAATATTTACAAAAAGGTTATCTGTCAGAAGTGTCATCGGCAGATGCTGACGGATATTTCATTCCACATCACGCGATCATTCGGGAAGACAAAACTACAACAAAAGTTAGGATAGTACTCGACGCAAGCGCAAAAACTCAGTCGGGACTATCACGGAATGATCTATTATATTCTGGCCCAAATTTGCAGGCCGATTTATTCAACTTATTATTAAATTTTAGATTATTTCCAATCGCTTTGACAACTGACATCAAGCAAATGTATTTACAAGTATTAATGTCAGAATTCAGCTGTTTAGAGAATTTATCAATCCCTCGACGCATTTCGGAAAGCTGCCAAGTCAACCTGGTTGCCTTCTGTGACGCTAGTACCATAGCATATGGTTGTGTCATATATCTACAAGTGATAAAATCAAATAATGTTTCAATTAAGCTATTATGCTCAAAATCAAAGGTAGCTCCTATGAAAGTAATCACATTGGCTAGACTCGAATTGTGTGCAGCATTACTTATGGCGAAACTCGTAAATCACGTTAAAAATTATATAAGCAAAAAATATCCAATTGAAAAGGTATATGCCTTTTCTGATTCCATGATCACTTTATCATGGATCAAGTCCTCTCCACACAGATGGACGACTTTTGTAAGCAATCGAATAGCACAAATTCAAGAAAATCTAGATCCAAGTTGTTTTTATCACGTGGCAGGGAAAGAAAATCCAAGTGATCTAATATCTATAGGGATTTTTCCAACCCAATTAATCAAATGCAGTTTATTGTGGAATGGTCCACAATGGCTACAATTAACCCATGAAAACTGGCCTATTCACCAATTAGCAACTTTATCGTTCGACCAATTACCTGAAATTAATTCAAGGACCTTTAGCGTCACCACACCAATGATTGATTATCCCATTCTATATACTTTAGCAAAAAATGTATACTCATGGGATAAATTATTGCGAATAATAAGTTATATATTAAAGTTCGGTAAAAAAATATTTTTCAAAACGTACATACCTGCATCAGATTTAGCTGTAGCAGAAATATACATTTTAAGGGCTTTACAGTCAGTACAATTTCATGAAACTATAAAGGTTTTACGGGAAAGAAATAACCGGTTAATAAAAGACAAACAAACGTTAAAGCTCGATCCATTATCCATTTATAGATAAGCACGGGCTAATAAGAGTGGGTGGACTATTATCCAACGCAACACTGCCCTTTGAGGTTAAACATCCAATATTATTACCAAAAACTGATCATATAGTAGAATTAATTATATATCATTATCACATTTCAAATTGTCATGCTGGGACTGACCTATTATTAGCAATAATTCGTCAAAATTATTGGATTATTGCTGCCCGAAATGTCATTAAAAGAAAAATATACACTTGTAATAAATGTTTCAAGGACAAGCCGATCAGCACACAGCCTAAAATGGGAGATTTACCTTATTATCGCGTAACTGAATCAAAACCATTTGTTTACACAGGCGTCGATTATGCAGGCCTGATTAAATTTATAAAATCAAGACATAAAGGTCAACATTCCAAAAAAGCATACATTTGTATTTTTATTTGCTTAACTATTAAAGAAGTTCACATTGAACTCGTATCAGACTTGACAATAAACTCTTTTGTCAATGCATTTAAACGGTTTGTAGCAAGGAGAGGCCCAGTTTCTTATTTATATTCAGACAATAGTACAACGTTCATTGGAGGTCGAAACAAGTTTAATGAGTTATATAACTTTGTGCAGTCGACCACATTTCAAAAAACATTATTAAACGAAATAGCAATGAACGGAATAGAGTGGAAAACCATTCCAACATATAGTCCGAATTTTGGCGGGATATGGGAGAATGCAATAAAGAATTGCAAGAAACATTTATTCAGAGTCATAGGTAAACAATTATTAAGCTATGAAGAACTGATAACAATATTAACCCAAATAGAAGCCGTCTTAAATTCTCGTCCTCTATGTGCTCAAAGTACAGAGTATAATCCAAACTCGTTGACACCAGCTCATTTTTTACTACAAACCCCGTTGAAACGATTGCCTATCGCGGAATTTTCCAATACCAAATCCAATTTGATACACCGAAAATATTTATTAGATACCCTTATAAAATCTTATTGGAAAAGGGGCAGTTAGAATATTTAACTACTCTTCAATCACGCCAAAAATGGCTAACTTCAATTAAACCCGCGAAGATAGGACAAATAGTTATAATAAAGGAAAATCGATTACCACCGTTAGAATGGCCAATGGGAATCATTACTAAACTGTACCTTGGAAACGACAAAATAGCTCGCGTCGCAATGGTCAAAACGGAAAACAGCGTAATTAAACGCCCAGTCAATAAATTGTGTTTGTTACCGACTCAATAGATAGCTTAATTGTTGTTAAACTTAGTTAATTATTATTTCATTAATCTAATTGTCATTTTGACAATATCACTTTGACATATGTCACTTTGACACAATCGTCACTTTGACACAATGTCAGATTGACGTAATGTCACTTGTTAATTGTCACTCGATACATCTGTCGAGTTGATCGTTTGTTTATTTTCGTTCGTCTGTTTATCGTTGCAATTTTTAGTTGAAAGGCATTATTTTCTTTTCTTTCTTTTTCTCGCCAAATTCAGTCAACACACTATCAAAGTCCGAATTTCTGGAGGCGGGAATATGGAGAGTTTTTATTGTGAGGTATGGACGTATGAAAATCAGAGTCACTGATGACAATTTATTGTTTTTAGAACTCTGTACTATTTTTTGTAATCAAGAAACCTAAGTAAAAAAAGTAAAGGATGCAATAATAGAAAACCTTAGCGACAAGAAACATTCATAATAAATAAATAACAAGTCGGTAATGAACCAATGTGGCGTTCAGACGTATTTTTCTTTCGTCCATAAAATCCGCAAAAAATCGTTTAAATTTTTGCATCTTTTACTTCTTTTGAAAATCATTATTTAATTAAAGCCAATTAAACATTCTTAATTTGAATTCGGTGTTTAATTTGGGTAGAGGGAATTTTCTTATTACAGAAAGAGTGAAGTGAATTAATATTGTGAAGTGTTGTGTAAATGCAACGGAGTGAACTGGTTTGCGTTCACTCAGTTTTCGTCTGCATCGAGCCATTAGTGCACTTCACAGTGGGCAATTTTGTCTCACTCACTGAACCTGCAGACTGGTATATCTGCCGGCACGATCATCCAGCTTACGACGTTGGATTGCCAGCCTCCCCTACCCGGTGCATAGTCAGCACCAAGGTACTGACCCTGTACAGTACCTCTCGCCATTGCGGCGCTAGGTTCGTCATCGTAAAGACCCATTGGACATTACGACTTCAAGACGACTGTAATCGTCACCTCCAACTGAGATTGCTAGATCAGCAATCTACAAGCTCCTGTCTCCCTTTCCTCCTGAACATTCCTGTTTCCCTTCAGTCAAGGTCAGTGCTCTAATTTTTATACGTTCTGTAACTCACAATACTTACGCAGTCCATTTGCAATTCCCTTACACCGACCTTTCGTGAAATAAACCCTTATTTTTCTACTATAATATTTATACCTACAGTTTTTACCTCCCACTACCCTTGGTAAGGGAGGTATAGGGATCGTGCTAAAAATCGCATATCGAGATTTTGGTAAACGACCACGTTTTAAGGTCCCTACAATCCATTTTTAACATTTTCACGATGATGTCTGTGTATGTATGTGCGTATGTGTGTATGTGTGTGTGGATACTTTTTAGGCTCTAACTTAAATACTATCGTTCAGAAAATTTTGAAATCTTATATTTCTACCTTACTCTTATGTGGAAAAATCCCATTAGATTTTGGAGTAAGTCAGATAACCGAAAATGGCATTTTACTTGAAGCTCAAAATAGTTTTTCTTCGAAAAATAGCTTTAAATGTTAATTTTTCGATATTTATGTTATATAAAAATTAAAGATTATTAAATTTTCTACAGGTTTGCGGTAATACTTTTTCTATATATTTTATGGATAAATTTATACAACTATCTATAATTTTAATCCCGGAGCCTACGTTTTAAACACAACTCATACACACGGTTACACAATTCAGATCTCAAATGTTTGTAACTGACAGATATATGTCACTGTCAACGAATCATTTCAAATAATAATCATTATATAAAGAAAATAGTAAATGGAACAATAATTATATGGAAAGGAACTTAATGTACATAATTTCAAATTAATAATAGTAACGTTTTAAAACGAAAATTGTAAAGAGAATAATAGTTATATGAAAATAGTGAAATCACAAAAGATTTTCACTATTTTCAACAAACAGTTAAGAAAACTCATCCCCTGAGGAAGACACATGTGGTGACGAATAATGATGACATATTTGTTCAGTGCAGGCGTCACTTCATGCTAATCTTGGGAACGGGTTCGATTCCGACCGACGCCAAATATTTTAGAATATGAAATAACACAAAACTGACTCCTGTGGTGCACTCTCCACGCCAGCAATGAATATAGGTAAGTATATAAATAATTAAAATAAATATATCATCACTGCTTGGGTCTGCCAATCTGTTTTGTACACAGATTTCGGTAACGATGATGACATATTTGTACTGTGCGGGCGTTTACCAGGTGTCACCTCACGAGCACTTATTGCTGACGCGGAGATTGCACCACAGGGGTCATTTTTGTGCCAATTAAAATTCGAAATATTTGGCGTCCGTCGGGATCGAACCCGGTATTTATATTTAATGTAATTTTAAGTATTTACATGAATAAAAATTAAATTAAACGGGAGGTAATGTGTTGGCCACATCAGATTTTCTAGTTTTTATCAGTGAACATAGGCTATATTTAATATAATTAACATAACATTTAAAAAAAACTAAACATGGAGAGTTATCAATCATTAAACTGTTATCTTTCAAAAAACCAAGTTTCCGATTTATTTGCTGCTGCTGCTACTTTTAATAAACGGAACAAGTAAAGTAATTAATAATAAGAAGCATTAAATTATACAGTTAAATGAAAATGGCAAAACCCTTTCGATAAAAAGAATTTCTGAAATTGACAGATGATAGTTTGACAACTCCCTATGTTCAGTTTGAAAAAAAAACGCAATTATACATTGCTGTCAATCATTTTAAATGTAACTATGGTAATGATATAGGCCTATGTTCACTGATAAAAAAAAAAAATCTCGATCACCCGAGCATTAGTTTTCTATATAATATTTTCGGGCACCTATGAAAAACAAAAAAAAAAAACTAGTATTACGAGTATTAAATAATACATTACTGATAAATAAATTCAGATAATACAAAAAAAAACATGCTTCAGTAATAATTTATTAAGTAAATCACAGAATTGGATTACAATACTGGCATTTTATATAAATAATATTTTCTAGAATAATCCTTAGCCAACAATAACAACAAAATCCAACTAAATACAAACAAGTTAAACAGAATAGTTTCACGTATATCTTTGCCATATCATTCCGTCATCTAAAATATGTATGACTAAGCGCAGTACATCTTTAACTCTTGGACCGAACAGGGATTTCTGCAGCATTCATCCACAATTCCTCTAGAATAACGTCTGAATGTTCCTGGAATCAACGATGCGGCGTTTTGTCTCTGTCTGTACGGAAACGCCAGAGCTGTATCAGACTTTTCATCTAGGAGGTAGTCTTCGTTGTCCCCATCGTAAGACTTCTTAAAAGGAGGAGTGTTGTACTTTCCTTGACAAAGCAATGCTAACATATCGGTCAAGATCGTACTGCAGTATCTGGCGCCCTTCTTCAACCCTACAGGGTACAGTTGTGGCGTGGCTTGTACAAGTAGACACCAGCAAGCCACAACAGCTATCACAGCAATGTACCGTCTCCACATGGTGTTGTATACGTCTCTTGTTGCTGGTTCGGAAGATGTTTTTCTTCTGTTAATAATGAATTGTGTCACGGTTTATATAGCGAAGTTTTGGGGTAAAGCCGACGTGTTTACCGGCATATCACACGTAGAAAACTTCACCCGATAGGCATGAATAATAAATTATGTAAATTCATCCCCCAACAATGTAAATGTGCATTCATCTGTTAGAGCGTTCTTATAATAAATGAAGTAATTTTTGATGGTTTCTGACAATTTTTCACAATCAAGATAATGAGAATTTTGATTCTAAGTGCAAGTGAAAAAATATTCAAGTGTAAATAATAAAACTTTTTTCTTAAGCGTGCCATTACATATAATAATTTATTATTAAACTTCTACCATTCTGCAAGTTTTACTTCGATATAATACTTCTAGTTATGATTTAGGTGTATATATATATATATATATATATATATATATATATATATATACACGTATAATGTATTTTTTTATTATCTTATCATTTTACAAATAGTGTTTCTTTATTATTTATATTATCTCTGTTAAGAGAACTTGCTCCGATTTTTTTTTTTAATTCTTTATACTAAAATGTTCTCTTTTGTCCTTTTTCCTCTCGCTAAGAGAGGTATTAGATTCATGCTAAAAGTCACATATCCAAATTTTAGTGAATAAGCACGATTTAAGGTCCTAGAATCCGATTATAACATTTTTACAATAATGTCCGTGTATTTGTGTGTGTATTGGAAGTATGGTTTCTCAAATATTATAAGACTAGGGGTATGTTTAACCACGGATTTCCCAATTTAACATTAATTGGAAACTGATAAGGTTTTGGTAACAATCGGACAACCGGAGGTAGTAGATTCTTAAAAAAAAATTTAAATATTATTTTTTGAAAATTTTTGTTACTGCAAATAAAAAAGATCATTAGTTATGAGTCCGGTCCTGTCTATTCTACAGGAAGAAGACACCTTATGCATATCAGCATAAATCTAGTATATAAGCTTATCATTTGATGTAATTTTTATCTTTATTTGTATTTTTGCCATTATAACTTTACATCTCTGTAAAAGTACAATAAATTCCATTTGAAATCTTTTTAAAAACTCTCTTTTCGTTGTCACTCACATAATTGGCGCAGTCTTGATAGGATACCCGAAGTTAGGCGTATCGCACGAATAACTTTTGTTTTAACAATTTATCAGGTATAATTTTTTTCGGTTCGCGAGTTTGCGAGAGTAATCGATGGCATATCGGTTTGCTGCGAAACATCCAACTTACAAAATTAATTAAAAATTAGTTATATAACGACATAAAAGCTCTAGTCGATAATTTAAGCAATTTTAATCTCGATAACGACGACGTAGAAATGACACCCGCACAAAAAGCGCCGCAAGCAGCACAGCAAACGGCAAGCTTACAATTACTAAGACTACATTTAGATGTTATTCCAAATTACGATGGTAACCCCCATACCATGAACATTTTTCTAGAAGCATGTCAAAATTTAGTCGATACATTTGACAGTACCGATGTCATTCTAAACAATTTTCTAGTCAGAGCAATTCTTGGAAAACTAACAGGCCGAGCGATGATCCTTATCGGTTCTCGCATTCAATTAAAAACTTGGGAGGAAATAAAAACAAGTATCAAAGAACATTTTGGAGACCAAAGAAATTTAGATTGCTTAGTACAAGACCTTATAGCATTAAGACCTCAGAAAAATGAAACCCCCCCATAATTTTGGTATGAGATACCAAGATGCAAGAAGTTTAAACACCTCTAAATTAAATTGCTCCACATATAAAGAAGACGCGAGAAAAATAAAGCAGTGAAATTATGACGACCTTGCATTAAAAACTTTCATAAGAGCTTTACCTCCGTTCATTCAAAATAATGCTAGACTCAGAGACCCCGACAAACTCAAGAGAGCCATGAGTTTAGTAATAGAGGAAGAAAATTTTCTGTACACAAACCAAATTTTAAAAACATTGAACTTCCTAAATTACCTTTTCCAGGAAATGGAGATAAAAACAATTTTATGAATTTTAACCCTTTAAAAATAGAAAATATAAACTTAGACGAATTAAAAAACATTTTACCCATTATTAATAAGCAAAAAATAAATTAAACGAAATAAATAACATGACTATCCCAAATCCCAACCAATATCCACAATATTGTAATATATTGTTGCACACTATTAATGATCATATGTTGTTCTCTGTATTTTATGTTCCTAAGGAGAAATTATCGAAACAAAGGCCCACAGGAAGAAGATATCCAGATGACTTCATTGTTGCACAGTGTGGCCAAAGCCCCCACAGTTCTCACTTAAGGCGGGAGGAGCTATGAGTGCGGTCCTGTCTATTCTGCAGGAAGAAGACACCTTGTGCATATCAGCATAAATCTAGTATATAAGCTTATCATTTGATGTAATTCTTGTCATTATTTGTATTTTTCCCATTATAACTTTACATATCTGTAAAAGTACAATAAATTCCATTTGAATTTTTTTAAAAAAAAACTCTCTTTTCGTTGTCACCCACATAATTCGTTGAATTCTCGATCTGATACATTTAAAATTTGTTATATCTTCTATAGAGTTAGAGATATATAATAATATAGAATAATCTGTTGTTATAAATATCCCTACCCAAAAAACTCCATGGAAACCAGTTGAGATATTTAAATGTTTGTAATTGACATCAATACAAATTGTCAGTGTCAAAAATCAACAGTTTTACAGACATTACTGAGAGCTTTTTCTGGAAACCAGATACATTTAATATTACTTAATGTATTATTAATTAAATATATAAAGATAGAGAGAATACATGTAGTTGGAAGAAGTATGAAACTGGTGTTGAATGTTGATAAATCCAAGGTGTTAGTATTTGAAAGGAGTAAATTGGTGACTGAATGAAATGTGTTGGTGCATGGAGTGAAACTGGAGCAGGTAAATGAGTTTGTATTTTTGGGTAGCATGATGTAGAGAGATGGTCGAATTGATCGAGAGATAGAAATGAGAGTGAGTGCGGGAGGTAAGGTAATGGGTGTTCTGGGTACAACAGATTTTTTTTAAATAAAAGTTTTGAAAATTCCCAATTTAAGACAATGACTTCAAATTTAAAAATTGCAGATTTATTAAAAAAATCATTTATTGAAAATATGGCAATTCTTTTTAATTTCTATGAAGTGGGCATGACATAATGCTAGCGTCAAAATGGTATATCAAAACTAACAGTTAAATCTATATTTAATTGATTATTAATTACACGTCCATTAAAATAGCCAGATCATCCTATCTACTGGGCTGCGTGCCAAAACAAAGATACAGAGTAAGTGGATCCCCTACTTCGAGTGCGGTCACGAGTATTTATTTTGACTGCCAAAAATTACTCATTGTGTGCACTTCCTGTTTCATCAAGACATTTTTTACAATTATTACTATTATTATTATTATTATTATTATTATTATTATTATTATTATTATTATTATTATTATTATTATTATTATTATTATTATTATTATTATTATTATTATTATTATTATTATTATTATTATTATTATTATTATTATTATTATTATTATTATTATTATTATTGTTTTTCAAATGACTTCTTTGTAAGGTAAATAATCATCAATTACTCCAATATTTTGATAATTTTCAATATTTATTTCCATTTCAAACTCGATTTGTGTATGTTTCGTTGTAAAAGTTTGCGTATGACGAGAAAAATCTCATTAGAGTATTAACGATTCAAATTAACATTTCCCGCAGTTATATAGTCCTGTTGTGACGTCGCAACACTGATGTACGAGCTGTTAATATGTCACTGATACTGCATTTTACACTTTTTCGAGAAATTTAAAAACATGAAATATGTGTTAAAAAATGATATTTTAAATTATTTAATTGAAATGCAAGCTCCAAAAAAATTATATAAAAGGAAGGAAATAATATATTCTGGGCAGATTTTAGCCACCATATAGAGTTTGGTTAACTTGAATTGCTAATTTCGTATCCTACTAATATACATATTAAACCATATATCGCTAAAAGGCACACAAGAAATGACCGGAACATTTTGCATTCTTCAAGCGTGGACACGGCCCCTTGTGCACCTAAGCCAACTGCATTCGATTCGTTATTCGCCTACTAGCTGTGCACGCATGTGCTTGTAAACTCGTGTCCCAGCGCTAGACAAGGGTAGATATATTAAAGTCCCGGCAGGCGTGCAGGGCGTGCATCGCACACGAGCAGCACTTTCAAGTGGGCGGCAAACACAGAAATCTCCTCATCAATCTCATTCACATAATTTGCACCTATGGTTTTTACCTCTCGCTAAGAGAGGTATTGCATTCATGCTAAAAATCGCATATCCAGATTTTATTGAATAAGCACGTTTTAAGGTCCCTACAATCCGATTTTAACATTTTTACGATGATGTCTGTGTGTGTGTGTGTGTGTGTGGATGTGTGTGTGTGTGTGTGTGTGTGTGGGATGTTGGAAGGACGGTTACTCAAAAACTATAAGACTTAAAATTTGTTTAACAACGTATTTCCCAATCGGACATTCATGGGAAGATCTGAAAAGGTTTTGGTAATAATTGGACAACCGGAAGTAGAAGATTCTTGAAAAAAAATCTTCTAAATATTATTTTTTGAAAATTTTTCGTGGTAATATTAAAGAAAATTAAATTCTCTATCTGATACATTTAAATATTTTATTATATATTCCATAGATTTAGAGATAAAAGAAGTATAATATATAAAATAATCTGTTGTAATAAATTTGACAGCCGAAAGAATGCCATGAAAAATAGTTGATAATTTAAATTATTTGTAACTGACAGATAAATGTCAGTGTCAGAAATAATGAGTAATGAAAGAAAAATGTACTTGGAGAATCCCTTAGTTCTTGATCTGTGACTATTATGGAGATGACAAGTCTAGGTTGAAGGACTTAAATTTGTTTCAAACATTATGGGACAATGTACACCAGTACTATAGACTAGAGTAACTTTGAATTGCGAAAAAGCTATCAAATTCTTCTCAAGTAAGTTGTAAATATTGACAAAATTACACATCGATATAAGAATAATCGGAGTGCAATCTATCCGTCACTTTATTAAAGGGAATTAGTGTTATTTAGATATAACATGTATGAAAAAATAAAATGTAAAAGAAGATATGTAAGAATAGATGCACAATCCATATATACATTTTAGACCGCCCAAAATTAATGTTTTTACTAGAAGAATATGAAGAGAAAGTAAACAACGTTGTTCGAATTAAAAATTGCAGTTACCAGCCTAATATTTATATATGGTAAACTCTACTTTGTAATTTATTGTAACATAATTTATGGTAAAATATCTTCATGTTGAGACATGCTATTATTGAATAATAAAGAAGTTTATACGTCATAGATTTATATGAATATATTATTTGTATTTATAAAAATATTCTTTGCTTTATGCATACAGCCAGGTAAAATATACGGCGAGAGGTTATGTGCTGGCCACATCAGATTTTTTTTATTGTCATAACAACGACATCTATTGATCTATATCGAAAATAAGTGGCAATTGAACAATTCGACGCGGGGACTTCCCCGCTGTCCCATATCGGGCGATAGTTTTACGTTCAGGGGAGTCCCTGTGCCGTACCGTAGCATCTCGAAATATTCATACTTCAGTCACTTGTTTTCACGCAACACACAGCGCACTCGTCGCATAACCTTGTTTACCTATGTTGATGACGTTATTTAATTGTAACATTACAGATTACAGGTAGCATTAGAAAGTGAATAATTAATACTAATTAAAACTAGTTAAATAATGTCATACCAACATACGAGTATATCTTTCAGCGATTATTATAACTGGGAAAAATCGGTAACATGGTAAGTATGGTTTTTATTTACTAATCAATAATGACTGTCTCCAAAAATTGTCTTATTTTTATTTTCAACACTTTGCATGTTGTCAGCCATACCTACCCTTACCTATATCTTCAAAATAGTAAAAGTCTTCTAAGAATTTGTTTATGTGTGTCTGTTTGCTACTTTTTCACGACTTTATTTAATTAATTTAACTAATACTGTTGTGTAGATATTGTCGTATTTACCACAAAGTTGCTTTGGTAGGACCTTGCGAATATGTTTTATGCGAACGTGTCCACAGTCAACAGCTAGTATATTTTAATACATTAAAAAATTGCTTCAGGAACCACCAAAGAGGAAAAAGCTTTCGCTGATACACAAGTCGATATTTTTCTCGCAATATTGCTGCTTACGTTCAGACCTATCAGAGCTTGGGCTTCGAGGTCCTTTTTGATCCACTCTTTTACAGTCTCATCGTTGGCTTCGCCCTCCGGCTTGACCTTCAAGCCTGTCGCGACTTCGAAAATATCGCGTGTTTTTAAGGTTAAATTTAATTTAAAGCGCCACGACTCGTAATTTACATTACCATCCCAGTCTTCCGACAAAAGTTCCAAGTGGGATTTTACGGAATCCATCATTTGCACTCAAAGCATCCCGAAAAATAATTTACACTGTTGTAACGTTTTTATTTATATGGGTGAAGTGTAAAACTCAGACAAATATTATTGAATAAAATAATACGTTTATTAAACGATAAATAAATAAAGTAAATATTAAAAAGATGATAAAAGTAACTAACACTATGATTAAATAATTATAAAAACTAAGAATATTATTAAATACTTAAACACTAAGATTATTTATTTTAACAATGTTTATATCACTATATTTATTGTGACGTGCGCCCCTGAGAGAAGAGTATACCTGCGCCGCCACTGAAAGAATGTACCAGAGCGATGATGCAATACCCGACGACGGATAACTACATTTATTTATATAACTACTCGTAGAATGTTTATTTATATCACCCCGTGTTCATTGCTCGTTGCTTGTATATATCAGACTATCCCTCCGCTGTCATTCAGACGGTATTTATACAGTCCATATCCACAGTGATACCGATACAAAAGAATTAGGTCACGGCGTAATTAACATGTTTCAACGTGCATGGGTTATTGCTTCGTCGGGGATTGCATCATCGCTCTGGTACATTCTTTCAGTGGCGGCGCTAGTATACTCTTAACTCAGGGGCGCACGTCACACTATTAATACGGACTTGCAGACTTTACAGTACTATCACACGACTTTACTGACGTTCGCGATTCGCTTCCGACGTGTACTTGCGGTTCGCTTCGCTGCTGACTGACATTCGGCGTTGCTTCTCGACGTCGACTGTTGCTGACTGTCGTTTGGCGTTGTTCCGGCGTCGACAGTTGCTTCGCCGCTGATTCGTGTTGACTGACATTCGACTTTGTTCCGACGTCGCCGGCTGCTTCGTCGCTGACTTTTGCTGACTGACGTTCGACGGACTGGGCCCATAACGTGTTATTTTTCAGTCTTGGGTAGTGGAATAGGCCGAATTGATTTTGCATATGAACTTTATGGCACAGCGTAATACAAAAGGATTGCATATGAAAAAGGCACCTTTTTCTGCAGTTCAACACTTAACAATGTTCGGCATAACTTTCGCCGACTCCCGACACAAAAACAATATTTATTTGCAGCGATGCAGACGGATTACTGACTTGACGTCGGCGTGTCGTGCAGCAGATATGACAAGTCTTCGCAGTGACGGTTCGCCGGTGCGACGCAGTGTCGCGAACTTGACGTGTTACTGACTAGAAGAAATAGTTAATCCCGACAAAAAATGGTTGGTTCTATGATGAAATTTTTAAAGAATATTAATAGTGATCTTGTTGGTAGTTAGACGTGGTCCTATACAGGTACGTAACCACAGTTTTCTCGTTAATGACAATGGAGTAAAATTTAGTGACTATTACTATTATAGAAAACTTTCTAATGGCAAAGAAATTAATATACTATATTTCAAAAGATTCCGTTTATTATTTTTGTTGAAAAATGTTTGGTAAAACTGCAAATAGTCTGTCTGATTTGAACGGTTTTTCGGATTGGCAACATTTATCATTAACTTTGAAAAGACATGTTACGAGCGATTTCCACAATGAATATGTGAAATCATGGGTGCAATTAAATAATTTGGTCAAAACTAAGACTACTATACGAATAAATGCAACTGAGACTATTAGAGTCAGAAACAAGCATTGGTGTGATGTATTAGAAAGAATTATTGCCGTTATAAAGTTTTTATCTCGTCAATGTCTGGCTTTTCGAGGTTCATCGAAAAAAAAATTATAAGCATGATAACGGCAATTTTCTAAAAGCAATAGAAATTATAGCTTCTTTTGATTCAGTTATGCGGGAACATATTCGCAGAATTGAATTGAAATCTGATTCTAGTCGGATGGGTATGGCACACTATTTAGGAGATCAAATTCAAAATAAAATTATTGAATTACTCGGCACAGCGATAAAAAATTGTATTTTGGACAAAGTTAGAGAACCGAAATATTTTTCCATCATATTAGACTGCACGCGGGATGCAAGCCATACGGAACAAATAACAGTAATACTTAGACATGTTTATCTAAACAATAGAAATAAAAAAGTAGAGATATGCGAACACTTCATTGGTTTTTGTCCAGTTACCAGTTCAACTGGCGAGGGTTTATTAAATTTTGTTTTGAATTTACTTTCACAATTAAACCATGACATTCAAAATTTGCGCGGGCAAGGTTATGATAATAGTTCTAACATGCATGAAAACACAACGGGTTGCAGAAAAAAAAATTAGAAATGAATCATCATGCATTTTACGTTTCATGGTCATTTGATAGTCAATGATGCAGTAAATATTACGCACGAAACTATCTATTTTTTTGACATATTTCAAGAAATCTATATTTTCTTTTCATTGTCTTCAAAAAGATGGTCGATCATTTGCAAACATTTACCAGATTTAAAAATTAAATGCTTTGAGTGCTACGCGATGGTCCAGCAGAATTGACGCGATCAAACCGTTGCGGTATCATCTAGAAAAAATATTTGATGCTCTGTTTGAAATACCTGAAAATACGTCGGAGTTGGATAGTGCCACAACTCACAAAGCGCATTCGCTCACTTTACAGGTTCAAAATTATTAATTTATTTGCTCTGTTGTAGTCTGGTACGAAATTTTGAACGAAATTAATTGTTTAAGTAAAATGATGCAAAGTTCCAACATAAATATTCATAAATTTGCTAAATAACTTAATCGATAAGTTAACAAATAATCGCACGGATGAACATTTTGAAATTATTTTACAAGAAGTGGCACAAAAACTAAATGCTGAAACAAGCTTCCCACCATTAAATACACTTCATTCAAGAAGACAATTGACACAAATGAACAACGCGATGAAGTTCTATTATACCCGAAAATCAAATATAAAGTAGATTTTTTAGAATTTTAGGTCAGACATTAACTTCCTTAAAAAATAGATTTGAAGAGTAAAAAACTTTAAACAACGTGTTTGGCTTTCTCAGTAGTACATTATTTAGTAACTTCAAGGAAGAATTGATGAATCATTATAAAGATTTACATCTGAAACTCAAAGACGATTCAAGGAATGAAGTTGAGATTAATGGTATTGATTTCTACAATGAAATTAACGCTTTGAAGCTACATTTTGTAGAAAATCGGTCTACCGATCCACATACACTTTTGCAATATCTTAACACTAATAATTTAATGTAAACTCTAGAGTACTCCAAATTATGGAACGTTTATAGCGTAAACTCTCAGAGTAAGCACAATAGTTTTGGAATGCAATTTATCAATCAAACTCGATATTCCAGGGTAAAGTTTTGGAACGCACCCCTGATTATAAAAAAAAGTACAATCGGTGGCGCAGTCTGTTTTTTATGAGCGATGTATGAGTTATGGTATAACAATGGGATTAACAAAAAAAGTGTGATTTGTATTTGAAAATTACACAAATTCAAAATTCTATAAGACCGTTTATATGCTCTTTATAGATCTCTTAAGGTCGTGGTCGGTCAAATACCTCTCTCTTTGAGTTTGTTGTCCTTTTTTAAAGACAATACTTCAGGACGCACTAGATGGCAACTATTAATAACTGGTTATATCATGGCTTACCAGATTAACTATTATTCATATTTTTCTCACGTTTCTGTAATTTATTTCTCCAATAAAAATGCACTTCAAACATATAGTTGAATTCGAAATTTTTAGTAGATTTCAAATATATAAAAATATACAGGTGTCCTATTTTAAATATGAAAGTTAATGTCACTTCTGGTTAAACAGGAAGCGCTACCATCATGCCAAATACCATTATTTGTGAGCCCCTAAGCCTAGTTTACAAATATATCAAGAAAATTAAAATATATATATATAAATAACAGTTATTTTGAATAGCCCGCTTTTCAGTGTTACTTGTATACCTATCAATTGGTAAACGTAATCTATAGTACAACAGTAAAACTATGATATATCGCCATTATTAAAATTTGATATGGTGATGATACCTTCATTTTTAGCTATTTCTCATACGACCATTCCTATGAAATGCTCATATAAAATAAATAGGTTAAATAGCGAAATAGCTCTTAAAATTATTCAGTATTTTTATCTGTTCTATTATTCTTATGTACATAATAAATACAATATATATTTACATATATGCCACTTAAGCTATGGTCATCTTTGCTTTATCATGTCACATTAGTAGTATTTGGTGTTTGGCGTCCGCCACGTGTCGTTGATAAAAGAAGCGCCACGTTCCGCCACCATGATGGTAGGCCCTTGGAGGTTACCGCTGGGAGTGCGTGGAAACACAGAGGCGTCAATTACACGTAGGTTCTTCACGCCAATTACTCGCAGCTCGCTATCAGTTACGGCCATATCTGAAATAAATTCCTATTATGATGAGACAACATATTTATTTGTTGAATATGATGCTTATGAGATGATGCTAATAACTAAATCTACGGGAAGTGAAATATGAAAATTTATAGTACCTAAGTACATAATAAAACTCAGCTATTTAATGCGTTTCCATAATTAAAAAAATATATAATCACGGCATATTACCCATTACTGGGTGTGCCAAACACTACTTTGCACACAGATTTCGGTAATGATGATGACATATTTGTACCGTGCGGGCGTTTACCGGGCGCCACCTCACGGGCACTCATTGCTGACACGAAGAGTGTACCACAGGCGTCACTTTTGTGCCAAATTAGAAATATTTCTATTTGGCGTCAGTCGGGATCGAACTCGGTTCCCCAGATTCGTGACCAGACCCTCAGGCACGCGTCCACGAGACCCCTTTTTTAAATAAATTATAAGTAATAATTGTTAACTCGTAGCATTATACTTTTGTAAATATTTCAATAAGAAGGCATTAAATTAGAAGTATTTAGATACTCTTCGTTGCCAAATTAAACAATCTTTCTAACTAGTGTTGGGACTCTACCGTATCCCCCGGTGAACGCATGACATAAAAATGACGTCACTATAAGGCTAGGCGCAAATTGAAACATTAGTATATTGAGACGCAGTTTCCATATGCCTCGAATACTATCTGCAACCAAAAATATGTGACTCGCGAAGAAAACATTTGTATTAAACTTGAGTTCCGAATCAGAATCAGATATTGATGCTGAACACGAAGTTTTACTTTATTCCTTGATGAATAAGAAATTTAAATCCCCAAATATGTAAGTATGTATGTATATTCTGTCGGCAAGGAAAAACTGTGGACAATTTAAAACTACAACTTTTCTTCTGCCATAAGTATTAAAATAGGCATAAACTAGAAAATAAAAAAATAGAAAAACTACATAAGAAGACAACCTGTTAATACGTGTAGCGTATAACACGATAAATTGTGCCTCAACTACAACGCTACACGACGCGAGTCGTGCCACGTAGCGTCATGTTACCAATTTGCGCCGTTATATTTAATTCTACAGAATTACATAAACGCGTGGTGTGTTGCGCCACCTCACACGCGCTATACGTATCTCAATTTACGCCTAGCCTAACATTTTAGTACTAACTACCATATCGCTTAATAATCGTATGATGTAATTTTTACGTCATGCAATCGCTAGGTGGTACGAGTCCCAGAACATATCAAAAACTCCCACTATAGTCTTAGACAGATGATATTTGAAAAAAACTGACATCTGTAAATCTGTAAATAATGAACAAAATCGCAACGAAAGCTGCCACTCTTATATATAATTTTATATTAATCAACAAAAATATTTGTGTTTTTGTTAGACTTACAATTTTTTCAGAATTGGCATAAAAATTAGTGTTTTTATCGATTTCGAATGCTATTAGAAATTATGTAAATATAAGGTACAATATAGGCAATAGTCTATTTGGTATGAACTACTTGTAAATTAGATACATTATGTAATAGGTATATTATTTTTCTTTAAATGATAACTCTTCTTTTATCTATATAAAATATTCCTCATTACTTACGATTATTTACCGCCCCCATTCGACACGTGCCGACCTGGTGATTCTCTGGGTTGGTTTTATGTGCGATATAGCAAAGCCAATATTCTTTGCTGTTGATGTTTGTGAAATTTTCACAGCCTTTCAAAGGTGTTGGATCTAAGTACACATTCTTGTATCGCATAGCGTTCGTTTTAACTATATTCAGCGTTATACTAAAAGATTTAAAGAAGACATATTAATGTTAGTTATAAGCACACATATTAAAACATAAGTTACAGAAGGCAAGCAACCTATTCTAGCAAGGGTTAGAAATTCAGACACAACCCGTGTACCGGCGAGTGGGCGATCAATAAGTACTTGAATAGCCTTAAATAACGAGTTTTTTATATCATTTTCTATGTTTCGGTTTTTAGTTACATTATTTCTTTGTACAAATAGTTAACAATTTCCATTATGTCCGTTACTTAAATATTTTATGTAAGAAGAAATAAATTTTTAGATTACAAAAGTTAAGACTATATTTGGGCATTTTTTTATTTTATATATTAATAAAGTGTACTGGATTTAAATATGTTATTACCTAAATTTATCATTTTAACAATAATCTACGGGCAAATATACGAGAACAGACACGTGCTATATTTTCTAGTTCCAATAGTAAATAATACAATATTTATGTTAGTATTATTTATAAAACTGAAGGTAAAGGAAACTGACATTATATTCAATTAATTACTATATTAAATTTTATTTTTAGTAAAATTAATTGCAAAGTGATATTTATTTATTAAAGTACCACCTACTATTGTATTAAAAACAAGAATAAATAAACTTCTGGATGCTATGATTATTACTCCAATCCAACAAATTTTGATATGGTGTATTAATAGAGTGTATAGAACTTGAATACATTGCTTATAATAAAAAAATTTAGGTTTAATAATAATTTATTTGCATGTGACAAATGTTTTTAATAATTCGCAAATAATTTTTATTAAAGTAAAAAATTTAAGAGTTAACTAATTGAGTATATTGTCAGATACAATTACCCAATTACACTTTATTAATACATAAAGTAAAAAATGCTCAAATATAGTCTTAACTATTGCAACCTAAAAATTTATTTTTATTGCTGTTAATATATTTATTTCAGAGGGTACGAATACATTTGGAGTTGGGCTTATATTGCAGTCATAACAATCCCAAATAACAAAACGTTACCAAAATCATTTAAGAATTAATATCATTCACGCATCAATAAACATACTATAATATGTCATTAATCCGAAACACAGAAAAGTTACTTATAATGGAAATTGCATTTTATTGAGCATCCCAAGATAATCAACTTAGTTCTGGTTATGTCATATATGTAACCGTAATTTGAAGTATGCTTATTTGTTTGGTTAGTGTATGTAGCTACAGGATACCCGTTTTACCTGTTCCCGCCTGAAAATTTATGAATAGGCAATCCATTTTTCTTTTTATACGATGTTTATAATTATTAAATAAGTGGCTTCTGATTATGTCAGAAAAAATATTGACAGTATTTATTTAAGGCCTTATCACACTGAAGTAGTATCTCTGACTAGTAGCGCATTATCCGTGATAGCTACAAGGAAGTCAGCGATGAAATGGTGTCGGTTCCATCCTCTGACTATTTATCGCTGACTTCTCTATTACGCATGCGCAACTGTCTCTGAGTACAGGAATTAACTTTACGGAATAAAATATAATTGTAGAAACGTCAGAAATTGGCGAGCTTCAAGATTTTTTATTTGATGCGCATAAAATTATTATGCTTACACACAATTGCATTATTTTCCACCGTTTTTATTCATTTTACAAGAAATAATTTGTAATATGTTTTCACTGAAGATACAATATCATAACAAACTTCAAGTACGAAAATCCACTGTCAGAGAAAATGGTTGTTCGCACTTGCAGTGTGATAGACCGAATTAGTCATACAAAATAAGTCAGCGAAAAAGAGTCAGAGATATGATTGTAGCGTGATAAGGCCTAACACGTAGTGGCTAGTGAAATGTATTTTGTGTGGCCTATTCTTAACTTTCAGACTGAAACAAATAAAATAGGCACATGTATATATTGCTAGTCTTCAACAATTTTGATTTTATTTATACAAAATAAAGACTTTCGAAATGATAATATTTATTGTCTCCTTATTAACAAAACTATAAGTAATATTATTATTAACTAAAGAAAATAAATATTTATCTGCAAGTATGAAGCGATTAATTTAACAAAAACATTTTATCCAATGAAGATTACCAAGCTTACTATTCAGTTAACCCTAAATAACCCGGTTTGCTGATTAAAAAAAACAATTATTGTCATGTTTTTAAGGACTTACTTTATTCCTTGCATTAGTCTATCCACATCGTCCTTAGCTGTCAATATTCCACCGTAAATAATAGGTTTCGAAGTTGGGTATTGATCTCTCAATTTAATATATCCAACAGATTTTGCATTTAAGAGGGTTGGAGAAATGCTGCAAGAAAAATATTTTTTATTTTTAGAAAGTAATTATTCAGAGACCCTGCCGTCACTATTATTCGGGTAAAGACGTAACGATGCGACTAAGGTTTGTTAACAAGTTACATCTACACCAAAACTTATGTCAAATTTGAACGATATCGTATTTCGCTTCTCTCTTATGCTTTAGTGTTTAGTTGAATAGCGTACCTAAACATCTTGTGTCCTGGACCAATTTGTTCACGTAAAAGTCCTGTTTTAGAACAGTTGGCATTGAAACCAGCATGGAAGATTTGAATATCTGGTCTTGGATCTGGGTCTGATGCATTTGTTCGAATAAATCCAGTTAACTAAAAAATATATACAGGATGGTTTTGAACTTAACGTCATAAATGTAAGGGTAAGTAGTATGACATGTGTAGATTACGAAACAGAAAGAATTTTTAAAAATTCTTATATTTAAGGGTAGTTTTCATGAAACTATCATTTTTGGTACCACTGGACTACTGGAAATATTTTATCTATTACTTAATTATTTTCGTTAAAAATGCTATTTAATTTAATTGTTAAGAATAATATTTTGTACAACTAATTTTGAATGTATTTTTGATAACCATATTTTTAATGAAATATTAGTAAAACAGCAGTAAAAAAAAGTTTTTAAAAAAAGTCGAATTTTCTTTTTTCGAATTTTTAAAAAATTCTTTCTGTTTTGTAATCTACACATGTCATACTACTTACCCTTAAATTTATGATATTAAGTTCAAAAACACCCTGTATTAATAAATTTATCATCACGATTGGTGTGTCACTACTTTTATCGGGTGTTTTATAGACATATTTCGGCAAAGTAGAAAGCACTTACAAAGCGTCATCTCATGAACTCGAAAAGGTGTCATGAAGAGAGCATTCGAATCCGAATCATCGCATAAAGTAAGTAAAAAATAATGATAATAATTCTTTAAAGATCTTGGGCCTTTAAAAAAATACAGTAACAAGTCGCGGCTTGCTCTTATATATTTTTTTTTATTTCTAACGAAATCTACTTATGTTCAAACGAAATCGTTGAATTAAAACAATAAAGATTCAAGATTCGATACTTACTTGTGAAAGACCAGTAGATGTCATAGGCCCCTTTCTGTTCTGAATAAAAATTTTCAATGTTCGTTCGTTTAGTTCCTCTGTATTAAAGTCGCTACCAATTCTAAAGAAGATTTCTGTAGAAGCGTGGTTGTTCAAATTTTGTCCTACACCTGGCATATCGCGAAGTACTCGTACTCCTGAAATTAATTTTATTACAATGGGTAGTAGTAGTAGTAGTAGTAGAATTTAGAAACAAAATATTATGATAAATTTCATCAGAAATATAACAAAATAATGCAAAAAAATATTATTTAATTTTTATTTTTTTAAATACAGATTACCACCTAAAACCTGCAACGTAAATAGTGCTGTTACAAGGATTTTTACATAAATTCTAAGTACTAAATTTAAACAAATATTATTTAAAGAGCCTCAAATTTGAAAATATCAGGAAATACGCATTAAATATGTTATAATTAATTATTTATGTAATATTTTGAGAAAGTTACGTGATCTGAAACAGAATGTGACGTCAGAGTACATATAGTTTAACAGACAAACTATTGCCTACTTTTACAACGTAGGTGATGGACAAACTGTTTTCCTATATGTTATATATGTTACAGTTAAAGTATCAACTTAGTCAGTGCATACACTGTCTAGTTGATGTATGCTTCCACTAGCTGTTTTAGTGAAAGTATACATTATTTTATATAGTGCATACTTTATCTAGTTAATGTATTCATTGACTAGTTAGTGTATACACCTTCTTTTGTCACTGTCTACCTAAATCCGAGTTCTGTGCGTTAGGTATTGTTTCTGTTTGTTTTTTTTTTATAAAATTTATACGCCTAGATTGTTGGGTGGGCATGTTGCGTGGGCAACGCAATAATTTATACTTTCACTAAAACAGCTAGTGGAAGCATACATCAACTAGACAGTGTATGCACTGACTGAAATGTATACTTTAACTGTAACATATATAACATGCTGTATGTACTCCGACGTCACTGGTGGAGGGTTGTTTTTCATGATTATTTTTTGCGCCAATTTTTTGTTTCATTATTTACGAAAATAACAACAAATTATTATGATTTTTGTTATAACTATGAAATGAATAATCTTTCATTTAAAATTTCTATTTTTTTTAAAACATTTCCATATTAATTGAATAATACGAGTAATATTTTTTTTTCTTTTGATACTACTAAACAATTGTTTTAAAAAGAAACATAATTATTGTATAATTATTATTATTTTGAGCAATATTTCATTTTACGTGCGAACGTCCGTATTTGTTATACTTTATCTAACCTACATTTTAAAAGTATTTTTGAACTCTCCTTAAACCACTTTCCAACGTCAATAATATAATTTATGGTTTGATAACATAAACGTGAATTATATATTAATTTATTAACAAATACATTTTTTAATGGTTGTATTTATTTTCGGGGTTAAGATAATACAAATGTATTATGGTAGTAAAAACAAATGTACTTATTTATTTTATGACACTTAGTAATTCCTAGTAATTTTTGATTTATTTATATATATACAGTGTGTTAATTAAAAACCTGGCCATAGGCGTTTAACATGGGAAATCAGTTTTTCCTTGCAAAAAAGTTCCCAAATTATTTTAGACAAAAATACTTCTAAAACCTTTAAAATTGATTTTCTCGGTTATGAAATGTCAAAAATAAAATATTATTACTAATTCGGGTGCAGAATTTATTTCTCTACAACATGTATTTAAAGAGTTAAATAGAAGAGATATACATAAATTTAAATTACTTACGAGTACATCTACTTTCTGTTCTATAATCAAACCCTAGACAAATAATTCAAGTCTGTAAATTATTGGACGGGCCCAAGGTACTCGGGTCCTCTTTTATATCATTTACCAGGGAACGAATATTTAATAAATAAATTATTCAACAAAAGACAATAATATTATACAAAGTGTTAAAAAAAGTTGCATAAATTTAGGAGCAGAAATTACAGACCAAAATGACGAAAAAATGGGTCCGCAAATTAATCATTTCAGAGATATTAGCTATTTTAAATATTTGCAAGTGTACTTCTTTAGAATTCATTCACGGATTAACAAATTTACACAGTACAAAAAAATAAAAATAATATGAACTTGTCAACAAAGTTAGTTAACCATTAAAACATTGATTGTGCTTATATTAATACCTATAATTTATACAATTTATGCTATAATAACGATGCTTGTTTCTATTAACAGACAATTTAACCAGAGATGAAAATATAAGTAATATAATCGAAACCAGAATATTTAACTTAAAAAACTTTTTAAATTTTGAAAACAGTTTTTACTTCTCGCTAAGAGAGGTAGGTATTGGATTCATGCTAATCTAGATTTTAGTGAATAAGCACGTTTAAAGGTCCTTACAATCCAATTTTAACATTTTTACGCTATTTGTGTGTGTGTGTGTGTGTGTATGTCTGTGCGGGTGGATGTGTGTGTGTGTGTATGTGTGTGTATACACACGTATATGGATGTTGGAAGAACGAGTTCTCAAAACTATAAGACTTAATATCTATTTAACTACGTATTTCCCAATCGGACATTAATGGGAAGAGTTGAAAAGGTTTTGATAACAACTGGACAACCGGAAGTAGCAGATTCTTGAAAAAAATCTAAATATTATTTTTTGAAAAAGTTTGTTCTTGCTCTAATATTAAAGAAAAATAAATTCTCTATCTATTACATTTAAATATTTTATTATACCTTCTATAGAAGAAAGTTCATGCTCACAAAATGATCCGCGGCATTGAAAAGATTGAGAACCACTGCATTATTTTATTAACGCACATGACTTGTTATTTTTTAGGAATAGCCTAGATAATATAATTTTCAATACTAGTTCCATAAAATATTAACTTCTCTTTAAAAATTTGTCCGGAAAATGTTTACCTATGAGTCAATTATAAATTATAAATAAAAGTACTTACCGACAGATTCTAAATCTTGCTTAGGTCCAAGTCCTGAAAGCATCAGCAACTGAGGTGAAGCAATAGTTCCAGCGCTAACAATTACTTCTTTTCTTGCTTTAACTATTCTTCGTACACCATGGCGTTCATACATTACTCCTTCAGCTGTCATTGTTGTCTCATTGATTAAAATATAGTGCACCTAAAATAAATATATTATATATTACTTATTACTTTGTGTAGAGATACACGGCTTAATATAAGATCATCATTATCAAAAATTGTATTATAAAAATTAGTGTATGTACACAAAGCTATGAATAATTAATTTTAATAAACTCTTATCTATCTTCACAAACTTATTTATACAATATTTATAGTAAATACAATTATAGTAATCGTAGAAAATATATCATCACGACTAGTTGCTGGGTAAGCTGATCTGCTAATATTCGTAGATATAGTTAATGACAATGACGATATATGTGTACCGTAGATCGTAGAAGAGCTTTCATTAGTTGTTGGTATATAGAGACGTGTCTTGTTTGCTCTTAAATAAAAAGCCTGTTATAGTAGTTTATATTGAACTTGATATAATTATCTTTTATCAGTAAGAACATCTTTTAGCGGACATTATTGTGATTGTGGTATTTTTCGCAGTTATTCTAGTGAGGAGATTTGATATTATTTTTATTTTACGCCTGGTAAGCGCCCGCTCGGTACAAATATTTCATCATTACCGATATCTGTGAACAAAGCAGATTAACACACCCAGCAATGGATAATATGACGTGATGATATACAGAGTGTAACAGCTAAACGAGCTATCTCAAATAATTTCTGTATTATTAAATACACAATAAAGTATTATAAAAAAATCTTATAGAAGACCAAGAGGGACATCCGATTAGGAAAGACATTATTTTTTTAAACCAGTGATTCCTCAAGTTACAATAAAAAGTTATATTTTTTTAAATGGGATAGTTAGTCTATATTTTTTAGTCTCATTCGATAGAGTATTTTTTTTTAATTCAACCATGTAACCGTTTTATGTCCTTACATAACAAAAATATTGAGAAAAATTAACTTAAATTTTAAATAAATTTGTTTTTTATAGCTATTTTTCAGTAGGCTACGGATGAAAGACAATTGATCTTAAATTAAGATGAAACATTTATTAATAGCTTTATAAAAACAGTGTTTACTTGATTTCTAACTTAAATAATTCAAATTGACAAATAACAGTTTTTGTTTCATACATAGCTTACTGAAAAATGACTATTATATATTATAAATTTCAATTGAATTTTTCTCGAAATTTTTGGTATGTAAGGATATAAAACGATTACACGGTTGAATTCAGAAAAAAATACTCTATCGAATGAGCCTAAAAATATACATAATATCCCATTTAAAAAAATATAACTTGTGACGATGGTCACTAAGCTTGGTATAACGTGTGCGCCGTAGCCTAATGGCTAGCGCGTTAGCATCTGTTTGGGGGGTTCACTGGTTCAAATCACACTATCAAAATATTTTTTATTTATTCTGTAAATAGGAAAAATGCACATACAATATAATGAATATATTGTATTGCGCTTCTATTGTTGTATATAAATAATTTTTTCTACTCCCATGCGTGAAGTGAGTACTTCACGTATCAATTTTTATGTATGAAGCTTGTTTTTTTGTACACTGTGCGTGAAGTGTCACTTCACGCATAGTGTGCGTGAAGTAAATAGTTCAGTTTTAACACATGCAATGAATATCTTTATATACTCTTAAATCATGTGTTGGTAAATGATCCGTAGAAATAACAACTTCATGAGAAATGTGTTATTAATTTATAAAAAAAATATTATATTTTATTGCAAGGTCGTAGAAAAAGTATAGTATGTAACGTGTGTGAAGCCTATTTTACATTCGGGTGGTTTTCAACACTCACCTTCGGCTCGTGTCGCAAGCTCTACCCTCATGTAAAAATTTCAGCTTCAAGTTGATTATTACCTTGGCTGCCTCTGACTCAGCGTTGTTGGTGTGTGCCGGCAGCTCGTGAGAGAGTGCAGAAGGTATACCGTACCGGTGTCCGTAACCGGTTGTTTCCGTACAGTGGTGTTTGCCACTGGGTACCGTAATCGCGATTGTCGATGAGTGTTGGTGTGTGCCAACACGATCCCGTTTCGTTCCGAAATCGCGATTGTTGACCGTTTCCGTTCCGTTGCCCGTAACTTTGGTGTGTGCCATTGTTACTCGTTCGTACCGTGTTCCCGCAACTTTAGTGTGTGCCATTGTTGTCCGTCCGTACCGTGTTCCCGTAACTTTGGTGTGTGCCATCGTTACCCGTTCGTGTTACCGCAACTTTGGTGTGTGCCATTGTTGCCTGGTCGGACCGCGTTGCCCTCATCTTATTATTCCTTTTTACCATCGTGGCCCGTTTATTGTGGACCATTTGTCAGAGTGAAACCAGCTTGCAAATATTGCCTGATGGTCGGATGTAATTTATTTCAGCATTTCTATTTTCTATGTTTTGGTATCACTATCTGTAAATACGTTTTATTTAAATATCTTAATAAAAAATTATTAAAAGTTACTATAATTTCTTTTTATGGAAAATAAAACCGAACTTGTGGCCTTCGAGCAATACTTTAGCGGCGCTCCTAGAGCGTCCTGCACCGTGAACCATCTCTCCTAGTGCTGTGTTTCCGACCGACCGATTGGCGCCCGAGTAAACCGTTTTACAGCACAATGACAACCGAAGGACGTTGTTCCACGCTACAACTTTGCATCCAAGCGAAATAGCGTCACAAACTTTGTATTATAACTTGAGAACCACTGGTTTAAAAAAATATGTTCTTCTCTAATCGGTTTTCTGTAATATTGTCTTATAGTATTTTATTGTATCTTTAATAATACAGAAACTGCTCCCACCATTGTATTCTGTGTATCGTTGTTATCGCCGTGTGGATCGTCTAAACGTGAATAAAGGAGGCGGACAATATCCAAACAGCGTAAGTTGATTTGTCCCCAATAGTAGACATCTTCCATTCTATTGATGTGGTTCCTTGTAAGATATGTGTCAGGCTCAAAATTGTTTATTTTTTGTTATATATATCCCACCAGATATACCATTGATAGAATTTGAAAGCTTCTTTGAAACATTAAGTCTCTTTAATGAAATATATGATTATCAAGTTTTATTTGTTGGAGATTTTAATGTAACTACTTTTGTCTATAATAATTTAGCGTGTAATAAAGCTAATACACTTAAATTTCCTTGAACTACTAAAATTTTAGCCACATAAATTATGAAATAAACTATACCTCGTTAACGGTTACGTTTAGGACGTATGTTTATATGGACTGTAAATAAGTTATAGAATTCATCTTTGAAATATTGCCGGTACGTTTTGGGACACCTTATATATAAAACAAACTGGTCTCCACTATTATTAATAAATAATGTAGAACAAATATGTACTTGTTTTTATGATATTTTTCAAAATTACTTTCAATGTAAAAAATTCAAGTAACCGACCGTTTTCCTGCTGGTTTACTAGTAACATTAAAATAAATATTAAAAAAAATTAACGCACACAGGAAATTTAAGATACATCAACGTAAGTCTGACTTGATCGAATTTAGAAAAATCTGATGTGGCCAGCACATAACCTCTCGCCGTATATTTTACCTGGCTGTATGCATAAAGCAAAGAATATTTTTATAAATACAAATAATATATTCATATAAATCTATGACGTATATACTTCTTTATTATTCAATAATAGCATGTCTCAACATGAAGATATTTTACCATAAATTATGTTACAATAAATTACAAAGTAGAGTTTACCATATATAAATATTAGGCTGGTAACTGCAATTTTCAATTCGAACAACGTTGTTTACTTTCTCTTCATATTCTTCTAGTAAAAACATTAATTTTGGGCGGTCTAAAATGTATATATAGATTGTGCATCTATTCTTACATATCTTCTTTTACATTTTATTTTTTCATACATGTTATATCTAAAAATAAATAAATAAATAAATATTTCATCACGGCATATTACCCATTGCTGGGTGTGCCAATCTGCTGTGTACACAGATATCGGTAATGATGGAATATTTGTACCGCGCGGGCGCTTACCAGGCGTCACCTCACGGGCACTCATTGCTGGCGTGGAGAGTGCGCCACAGGGGTCAATTATGTGCCATTAAAATTCGATGTAATTTTTGGCGTCGGTCGGGATCGAACCCGGGTCCTCAGATTCGCGACCAGACACTCAGGCACACGGCCACGGGACCCCATATCTAAATAACACTAATTCCCTTTAATAAAGTGACGGATAGATTGCACTCCGATTATTCTTATATCGATGTGTAATTTTGTCAATATTTACAACTTACTTGAGAAGAATTTGATAGCTTTTTCGCAATTCAAAGTTACTCTAGTCTATAGTACTGGTGTACATTGTCCCATAATGTTTGAAACAAATTTAAGTCCTTCAACCTAGACTTGTCATCTCCATAATAGTCACAGATCAAGAACTAAGGGATTCTCCAAGTACATTTTTCTTTCATTACTCATTATTTCTGACACTGACATTTATCTGTCAGTTACAAATAATTTAAATTATCAACTATTTTTCATGGCATTCTTTCGGCTGTCAAATTTATTACAACAGATTATTTTATATATTATACTTCTTTTATCTCTAAATCTATGGAATATATAATAAAATATTTAAATGTATCAGATAGAGAATTTAATTTTCTTTTCCGTCGACCGTTTATTAATAGGCTATCTTAATGTATAGAAAATCATTCATTAATGACCCCTATTAATGCATGATTTTTTTATTAATAAACGATTTATTGGGTGCGTTCACCACATGGAACACAGCATGTATTGCTAACGCTAAGTTGTAGCAAAAAGGTAGACAGAATTAAAAGTCATGCTTTTGACACTTACTAGCTAGGTATATTCACGTAGCATACCTTTAAAATGAATTTGAAAGAATAAAATTCCTCAAATAACATAAAAAACCGCTTGTATTGTCTAGCATTAAGTAAACTGAATGCACCCACTGAAAACAATTGATGACAAAACTTATTGATTTTCTGACATAAAATTTGACGTTCGGTCAACCATTACTAACCTAAAAAAAATTGTCATGGAATAAAATTAGATTTTCCATTTAAGTAAGATACGGTCAACGAAAAAATATTGTAACTAACACGTGTGTTAATTGGCGATTAATGATCTCAACAATTAACGCGTTCGCTACGCTCACGCGTTAAAATGTCTCGATCATTAATCGCCCTCATTAACACACTTGATAGTTAAATAACTATTAATATTACCACGAAAAATTTTCAAAAAATAATATTTAGAAGATTTTTTTTCAAGAATCTTCTACTTCCGGTTGTCCAATTATTACCAAAACCTTTTCAGATCTTCCCATGAATGTCCGATTGGGAAATACGTTGTTAAACAAATTTTAAGTCTTATAGTTTTTGAGTAACCGTCCTTCCAACATCCCACACACACACACACACACACACACACACACATACACACACACACACACTCACTCACACACACACACACAGACATCATCGTAAAAATGTTAAAATCGGATTGTAGGGACCTTAAAACGTGCTTATTCAATAAAATCTGGATATGCGATTTTTAGCATGAATGCAATACCTCTCTTAGCGAGAGGTAAAAATGAGAGAACTTGTAAAAACGCAAATAGAAAATGCGCATCAATTGTAAAACATTGAAAATCAAATAAAAACTAATTCTGAACAATTCTGGTCATACATTCAATCCAAAAAGAATCCAAAAGAAACGCGCATTCCATGTGCGATGAAGTTGGATGATAATCATTTCATTGATCCCATAACCATTGTTAATAGTTTCACTCAAGTTGAACCACTACTAATTGTTCGACCAAAATCTGGTAGTCAAAAACCATCTGTAATAAAATCGGATATGCTCCATTCCCTCAATCCTATCGAATCTCAAATTAATATTACCAATGTAAAAAATAAGCGCGATGGTAGTCTTGTAATTAGTTGTGTAGATAAAGATTAGGGCTGGTACCACAAGCCTGATTTTAACTAAAACGCTGTTTTAAGAAATGTCAAATCCAAATTTCAATATTTAATTTCACCCTTAAGTTTAAAGAGCGATTTTTTTAAAAATATTTGTTTGATTATAAACTATGTTCTGCTTTAAAATCATATTTTGATGAAATTAATATTATTTATTATTAATATTAAATAATGAAATTTGACATTACTTAAAACATCGTTTTAGTTAAAACAAGGCTTGTAGTACCAGCCAACGTTTCTAACTTCAAGCAATTAGTCACTGAAAGATTAAGCGATAAATACGATTGAAACAGTTACCTTTTTATTGGCCATCAAATTATTAAACTACATATAAAATCAAAATAAAGATAGCTTTTCTAATGACAGCATTTGTGAAAGTATTTCCATAAAATCTTTGAGAAAAAATAATAATATGTACCAAACAGTAATTCAGGTTGACCATAATAAGTATCACTCAATATTAACTTGGGGCAAAATATTTGTAGGTTATGACTATTGCTCAGTTTACGTCGGTGTTTCAATTGTTGCGTGTTCCATCACACTTCTGCACAATGCACAAAAAGAAGTCCTAGTTGCCCCAAATGTGCAGAGTCACACACCTTGAGTGAATGTAAATCTAGCACATTAAAATGTATCCATTGCTCGCAAATGGGAACACATAAACCTTATACCCCAAGTAATCACGCTCTTTGGGAACATTCTTGCCAAGTTTATCAAGAAATATTAAAAAGATTAAAAAAAACTGTACTGGGCTACGCATAGCAACTACTGAATCCTTTCGTTAGTGAGTATGTGAATAATAATCCCTATACGGCTCCAAATTACAACGAAAATCACAATTTACATTGTTATTACTAAAATGTGAGAGGACTTAACTGACGTTTTTTGTAAATTCTCTAATTTCATGCCATTGCGATATTTTTGTTTTTACAGAAAAATAGTGCCATGATGGTATTCTGAATTCAGAATTATTCGACACTAACTACTTTCATGTGTTTAGAAGTGACCAGAATTTTCTAATGACAAACACGAAAAGAGACGGTGAGGTTTTCATCGCACTAAGAAATAATTTATGTGCAACTGAAGTTGATGTAGAATCATACACATGAAAAATTAACGACATTCCGAATATTGATATCTTACTGGTTAAAGTACAAATAAATAATATATTTCAGGAAGGCAGTGTGATCGTGTAAATAACATGTGTGTTAATTGTACATTTGTTGTATTTATAAAAATTACAATTAACACACATGTTATTTACACGATCCTACTACCTTCCTGAAATATGTTTAAAAACAACGAATAAGGATCTAACCTCCAAACCGAGTTACAAATAAATTATTCACATTTATATATTTTGATTTTGTATATATCTCCATCTTCTAAATTAATGGATTATGAGACAATTTTTGATATATCATCATAAGTTGTTTTCATGTCCTTTTAAAGACCTCTATTTTTGAAGCAGATATGTCTTTTGTAATACATGTTACAGAATTGGTTAGTTCTGCTTTTAAAATACTTGGATTCATATTTACAAACTGTAACGTGAACACAATAGGGGATAAACTTGAAATTTTAAAATCATTAAAAGTTTGTTTTATAAGTACAGTAATATTTGCTGTTTTGTATAATAAAAACTAAAATTGATTTTAAATATTATTTTTATGAGAAATTAATATTTGAAAGTTAAATTTTTAAACCAAATCCGAGCACTACACGGAGACTCCCGAGTGTGCACGACAATCATGTGACGTCAGAACATCCTATTGTATCACGTGTGACAGCTTATCGTACACGTATTTGGCGACAATTTGAGCTTTAAAGTAACCTTTTTTACATAATACTTTATTATTTGTCTATATATAATGGCAGAGACGGGTTTTGTGAAGGCACAACTTGATAATTTGCCAGATATAGATGCATTTATACTAATGGAATTCATGAAAAACAAAGATCATTATAGTGCGTAAGAAATTCGTGGAGTTAAAGCACTTTTGTAAGTATGAATTGTATATTCAGTCGTGGATAAATAAAATAAATTTACTATTGTATTACATTAGGTATGTAGTTAATAAAAAAATAACTTATTTCTACTCAATTTGTACAATGTTTTATTTCATGAAATCTTAATTATGTTACTCTGTACATTAATCAACCCGCAAACAATAATAACAATTCAATTGAGATATTTAATAAGCTTATTATTTACGCAAGCATGTGGTTTCAGTATTTTAAATTCGCGAACTCTTCTAATTATCCTACGTAGATTTGCAGTGCTGCAATTCTTTTTGTTTCAAGAACTTCTATTTTTGTACTTTTAGTGCCTACTTTTACTAATAGGGGTCGTATTAAAATACAATTTAATGTATCTATCCGTTTGAATCCGCGATCGGCCATAACTGAACAATTTCTTGGTAGGGTTTAAATAATATTTTTGAACAATCGCGACATCCGTTGTACGGCCCCCAAATCCATTTGAAATAAAATTAACAAATCCATCCGGAGTTACATATATTAAATACATATTTTAAGGTATTTGATTTTTTATGTTCTAACCAGGCGCCCTCTTGTTTAATGGGATCACTCGGCTTATCGATTTCGATTTCAAAACAATCGATTATACTTTGTACATCGTTATAATTTGCTCGAAACGCCAGTGGCAACATTTGTTTAATTTTTCTTTTTTTCAGGCCAAAAAATATAATTTTTTATACAACAGCTGCAGGCACTGTTTTTCTAAAAAAAATTGCAGCTTGACCGGCAGATATTCCAAATTCATCTCCTAAATAATTAAAGGGTAAATTAGTCCGAATTTTTTTCAACGTTATATACAAATCACGCAACTCACATTTTATATTATATATATAAAGCAACAATTTTTTTCCTGGAGTTCTAAATGAAGTACTGGTACATCGTGGAACTAAACAATATTTATAATTACTTGTACTTGGGCGTGGATTATCCATAATAAACAAAAAAACTAACGCAACAACACGTACTTACAAGCGCGTGTACGATATCAACAGATGTCATGACGTCACGGAGCATGGCGGCTCACACTACGCTTGTTTGAGCGGTTTATTTGAAACTTCTATTTAAAACAACAATATTTACTCTATTAAGAGTAACAAATTTATTTTATAATATTCTTCTGTGTCTATAAATAGTGTAAAGATTACCTTAAAACAAGATTTGAAAATTATGCATGTCCCCTATTATATATTGTTTAATAGTTATATTTATTTATTTATTTATTTACAAAAGTGGGCATACAACCGGATAAGGTCCCAATAACATTGCAGCACAGTTATAATAAATTATACAAAAAACATGGAAAAAGAAAAATATACTCATAAAGAAGTAGATAAATCAGTGAAGCTATTTTTTATAAACTTCTTAAATAAATACAAACTCCAACTAAATATATCGGGTATATCGGAGAACAATAATAAATTATAATAACATCACAATAGATGATTTAACGGGGAAAACATTGTAAAATTAGTCCTATACATTTTTACAGAAAAAATATCAGATGAACGAATAGAATATGAGGGAACACGTAAAGATATTTTACTCAAGAGAGTTGGACTAACAATATGACCATTTACAATTTTATTTTATTCGTTCCAAATTAGAATATGGAGCATAAATATGGTATCCAATTTATGACCGGTACATTATTGAAGTTGAGGCTGTACAAAAACGTTTCCTAAAGTATTTGGCATTTAAATCTGATAATATCTATCCTGTACGGGGTTCAGATTATAACAATTTATTAGTACGTTTTAACTCTAAATCAATAGAAACACGAATAATATGCCAGTCAATTATATTTTTGTTAAAACTGTTCCAAAACAAAATTGATTGTCCTGCTTTGTTAGAGAATATTGAATTTCATGTACCAGACAAAAATTATATTTTCAATGTCCTAGAGCGCAAACAAATACATATACAAACCAGGACTCCGATTTATATTATGTACAATAACGTTAATAAAATTGTTAGTGATATAGATATTTTCACTATATCACCATATTCAATTATGAATGTATTTTCTAATTTGGGTACAATTTAGACATTTATTATATACTTATATGTTATATTTCTTTTTGTGTCTGTATGTTTATATACATTTCTTGCATAATATTTAGATACCATGTAACTCTACTTTGTCCTTTTTATGGTGTACACTGTTGGGCAAATAAATTATTATTATTACCTGGTTTTACTTTATGAACTCTAAAAGCTGTCATAAACGGACCACCACATTGATCACTTCTAAGTGATATATATTGGATACAATTTACATTAAGAATAGTGCAAATTTTATGCTCAATTGTGAAAATAAATTTATTTCCAGTCTAATTATTCATATGAAAAATTAAAAAAAAATCTATAGTAATCGTAAAAAAAATATTAAAGTTATTTTCAGATAACAAATATAGGGTGTTAAAAAATGGTAAATTATTTTGAGGGTATATACGTATCGATGTGCTGATTTTCAATCAAAAATATTTTTTCCAAAATTCAGAATATTTCTTATTTTCTATTTAATACACTTTAGTGTATCACTACCGACATAATATTTTTATTAAAAATATTTGTCTAATCACGTAATTAACGTTAAATAACAAATAATTAATTTTATAAAAATATGATATCGGCAGTGACGCACTAAAAATGTATTATATAGAAAATAAATAATTTTATGAATTTTTCAAAAAATCTGTTTGATTGAGAATCAGCTCATCGAAATGTATATACCCTCAAAAAAATTGTACCCTTTTTTTAACATTCTGTATATATCAAAAATCGAAACCTTAAAACACAAATATGTGGTTCTAATTTGCATAGGAATACCTTTATTTTCTTTTCGGTTGTAATTTGTAATACATAGTATATAATAAATATCACTTAGGTTAAGTACTCTTACAACGTAACGATACGGATAGATACACATAAGGAACTTAGGCATTGGAACCTACAAAGGCTATTTACACTAGATTAGAATAATGTGAAATATTATCGAAATAATAATAATAATAAATTACACTCACCCAAGCATTTGGCATAACGTACAAATTCTTTCTCTTTTTGAGATGGGGATATACAAAACTTTTAGTTGTTGCTTCTCTAGTTCCATTAATAGTAGTAGCCTGGGCAATCATGAAACCGTTTTGTGATTTTCCGTTCAAGTCAACGTTGATATTGTGTCCTAATTCATGCCAGGCGGTGAGTAAATCTTCAGCAAATTGAGGATGATTGTTAAAGCGACTGATGGTCAATGGACCTCCTGTTCTATGATATTTGGGCTAGAATAATAAAAATACTATCAATTGATCACATATATACAATTCCGTTTTTTGTTAACAATATGCGTTGTTTTGAAACAATAAATTACTTAAATATATCTACATATATTCCACAACTTAGGGCAAAAAATGAAAGGGTATATACTGTACGACGTGCTGATTATAAAACAAAAAGATTTTTTTTAAATTCGCAAAAAAATTGCATCGTATTGCAAGCAAACATTTTTTTGCCACTGGTCGGTAGTTATTTTTAATATTTTTTTTTTTCAAATCTTCTACAATGAGATCAGTTGTTTACATAATATCTAATACTAATAAATGTCTAATATTGTGTAATTAATAATTTAATTTAATTTGATAGCTGGTAAGGAATTCTTTCGTCGACATTGCTGTTAATTATCATTTATCTTTGCTGGTGCAGTGTTCTAACTTTACAGTGAATAGCAGTGTAGTGTAGTTTTTGTTATAATGGATGCATTTAATAATAGTGAATTAGTGGACATGGTGTTAATTTATGGAGAAGCAGGGCAAAATTCGTCATTGGCACGACGTCTGTATGCTGAACGTTATCCTTTACGGCGATTACCCACTCACCGTTTGTTTGTGAGGATAGTCCAGCGCCTTCGAGACACAGGATCTGTGCGACCTAATCGTGGGAGAGGTGGTGGCCGCCAGCATCAACACGATAATATGGTAAATGATATCTTAAATGCTGTACATGCTGAAGCAACTACTAGTACCCGAAGAGTATCTCAACAATTAGGAGTACCACATAATTCAGTATGGCGAATTTTAAGAGATCATAACTACCACCCATTCCATTTTTAACGAGTACAGGGGCTAACAGAACCAGACCATCAGTTTAGAGTACGGTTTTGCGACTGGCTTTAACAAAAACATACTGGATATCCTAATTTCCCCTCGTACATCTTATTTTCTGATGAGGCAACTTTTACGAGGGAGGGAGTTCATAATTATCATAACTCTCATTATTGGACTAAAGTAAATCCGCACGTTGTTGTACGAGGCAGTTTTCAGCATCGGTTTTTCGATAAATGTTTGGGCAGGTATTGTTAATGGAATGTTACTTGGGCCATACATTCTACCAAATAGGGTGACTGGAGCTAATTATTTTTTATTTTTAAAATACTTTGCTAAAACTACTTGAAAATGTGTCTTTATAAATGTGCGTCAGCAGGCATGGTTTCAGCACAATGGTGCGCCACCACACTATGCTCTAAATGTAAGAGAATATTTAAACCAAGTGTTTGAGGACAGGTGGATTGGTCGCGGTGGTCCTGTAGCTTGGCCTGCTAGATCCCCTGACCTAAATCCGCTGGATTTTTATTTCTGGGGTCATTTTAAATCACTCGTATACGATAACCAAAATGCACCGGAAAACGAAGAGGAACTTAGGCAGAGAATAGAAAATTCAGCAGAAACAATACGAGTAAAAAATTCGTGTCAAGGCTGTACTAGATCATTAATTCAACGTGCTGCAATGTGTGTAGGGATGAATGGTGCAAATTTTGAACAGTATTTGTAGTTTTGTGCATCAGGTATGTGTTTAGTTATTTCCCAAATTATCTTAATTTTAAATACAATGCATTAATATTAGAATTTATTTTGTATTCAAAACAATCTCTAAATCTAATGTGCATTACATAATGTTTCTTTGATAATTAATTTCATTTAACATTTCTTTTTTATGACGTATGCTACTCCAGTGGTCCAAAACATGTCTACTTCAAGTAAACTACCCTTTAATTTTTTGTCCTAAGTTGTGGAACTCCCTGTATATATATAACTCCTTGTATTATTTCATATACAGGATGATCACGCGAGAATGAACCAGCAATTATCTCCCTTATTAAGCGAGATAGCGATTATCTTTAAATAAGAAAATTTTCTATAGGCAATAAGATGTCGTATTAAGAAGGGTTCTATTACTTCCGGTTCCGAAGTACGCGACACCAACTTTGAAATTTCAAATAGAACATACTATATTTTTTTAAATTCTTGAAAAATAGACAAAATTTGCTTTACAATGATAGTAAACAAGTAGATCGTTATATTATTAAAATGTAAAATGGCGGACATTTCAAATATCTTACAAAATCAATCAAGAAAGTGTGGAATTTGGTTTTATTGGATTTGTTGCCTAGGTCACGTCATATAAATGAATTTATCTCAAAAAATAGCATCATCTATGAACAAAAAACAATAAAATCTCACACTTGATTTTATGTCATTCAATATATTCATATTTCAAACGCCTGCCATTTTATTTTTTAATAATACAACGTACTACTAATTTACTATCATTGTAAATCAAATTTTATGTACTTTTCAAAAATATAAAAAATATAGTATGTTCCATTTGAAATTTCAAAGTTGGTATCACATACTCCGGAACCGGAAGTAACAGAACGCTTCTTGATACGACATCTTATTGCCTATAATAAATTTGTTTATTTGAAGATAATCGCTATCTCACTTAATAACGGAGATAATTACTGGTTCATTCTCGCGTGATCACCCTGTATATATATATATATATATATATATATATATATATATATATATATATATATATATATATATATATATATATATTCTAAAGTCTAAATCATAGATTAACTACGAAAAAATTGCAACAGGTACTTAACTAAGAATTTTTTTGAATAATTCTTTATATTTTTTGAAACACAGGTACGGGAGATAAAAACTTATGATTTTTGAATTTAATAGTTATGATCATAGTGAGTTCTGAAATAACAAGCTCGAACACAGGATTATAGTTGCCGTCAAAAAGTATGGACTCGCGATTTATACACTGTTGCTAATTCATGGAGAATGTTGAAAATGATAGAGGTCTTTCAAAATAAAGAGTCGATTGCGTGAAAGACAAACTTTGTCCTTGGAAAGAAATGTATAGATGATAAACAAGGAAAACTTCTCTACTCTCTATTTCACAAACACATGTCAAGACTTTCCTTATAATGATGCTTGTATCCTTAATAATCATATCGCGCTTGTACTACATTCAGTATTCTATTTGTGGATTTTCCACTATTATTTGAAAATGACTTGCCAATTGTGTCCTACACACACCATCAAGAAGTATGTTCAAAAGCAAACGAAAGAAGTGATTGGGAATGTTCATACTATCGTAAAGAAAATAAAGAAAGCTATTCTAAAATTATCTGAAAAAAGTTTATGTAATAATTATTTCTTAATTTATAGATCTGAGTGTAAAGAGCGTTAATAAGTCTGTTGCAACCGAACTGTGGGGCACATTGTTGGAAATAGAACAGAAAATAAAAATAATTATGATGCTGATAATAATATCGTCTCGTTTACTAGTTCACGGGAGAATATGCCAAGAGAAATTCAAAATGGGTAATAAATAATTTTTCAGAAGAAGCAATAAGAAGAATATTGCTAATTTCTATTTAAGAACAACCAACATTATGGACGATTTAGTAGATAGGCTTGTAATAAATTTAGGTGACGATTCCTCCACTGAGGATGATTTTCTCATGGATGGCGAAGATGAATAATTATTTATTTGAATTTATAAAAACCTGATACGAAAATTGTTTACTGTACTTTATTTTTTTAACCTGTCTTCACTAGTATAAAATTTGCTTTTTTTATCATGGTACTTGTCACGCTCGGTAAAATACAGGCACTCAATTTACTCGTGTTTAATACTTTGTTTATAAAATATGTTATTTTATTGTAATACAATCTATATTTACATGAATACTAGTTAGGTGGAAGATCAGCCTTTGGCTAAACCTAGCCATTGATATCGTATCAATAAAGTTTATTATTTTTACTTCTCATTTTTGTAAAATATTACATGAAATTATTTTAATGAATGAAGGTGCATATACACTGTTCTTTTAAGGAGTGGAATTCTATATAGCAACCGGTAGGTCAAATATTGTAGTAGGTGTAGTAACAAAAATTTGTTCCGCCCGTTCCTGCAGCTGAACTGACTTTTCACTTTAAATGCACTCTGAGTTATGAAGAAGCCACAACACCGCTGGGTAAGGCACAGGGTGCGGAGAAGGGAAAAAGTTGAACATCCGTCCATACTTATTTGAAGGCGAATATAGTTGACGCAATTTATAAATGATGAATTCTGAATTATTAAAAATTCTTTCAGAACTCATAATTCGATTAAAATGGTACAACCATTTTAATTTAAATTAATAAACATAAAAACTAAAAAAGTTGTATCATTTTAATAAATTCTGAATTTTTAAGAAAAATATAAGTCGACTTACTTCAATCCAAGAAGCATTGATGTCTAAGTTATTCTCAGACTTGAGAAAATATGGCATAACATCTTTGTAAGACCAACCTTTAATGCCATCTTTGATTAGGATGTTGTAGTCATCGGGATTACCTCGCATGTACATCATACCATGGAGAATAGCAGTACCTCCCATTACCCTTCCTGAAATTTAATTTTAATACTATAATGTACTATTTAGTAGTAAAGGTGTATCAAAAATAAGAAAACATTTTTTAAATTTATGAAATATTGAGAAACACATCATTAAAGGGCATGAGTTAATGAGGTAATTACTAGGTGTATACCTTTTTTGTAATACAAAAAATAATAGGTAATAAATTTTATTTAGAATTTGAAATTTTAAAAAATAGACGTCTTGAAACAGAAATTGCATCCTGTTTACCATCCTTCAGTTATCCATATCAGCGACATATTATAGTTTGATAAAATTCTCTCTTCTGATTATAAAAAAAAATCATTATCACCTACCTCTGGGGTATATACAGATACCATTCGTATTGCGACACACGTTATCTTGTGGGATCAGCGGGTAGTTCCAGTCAACATCGGGATCACCTTTATAATTGAAATACATACTGGGAACCTGTGAGCCGGCTGGAGCAGGACCTCCGGCCTCCAGTAGCATCACTGACCAATCTTTAGCCTCGCTTAACCGACCAGCCACCACGGCACCAGCTACTCCCGCGCCTACCACGATGAAATCAACTTCTTCCTAGAAAAGAGTGAGAATATTTAAAATATGAGAATTCTACGGCAGAGGAATTGAAACAAAGAAACAAATTAATATTGCAAAGAACATAATACATTAAAAATAACTGCAGATAGCTTTGGGTCGCAGACTGAATCGCTATCATCCACTGTAATGGAGTCGCTAAAAAAACATTATTTAATATGGTTTTTCCCAGACCCTCAGACATTTGACATCTGCTGACATGCTGATGTCTACAACAAATTATGCACTCTTTTATCAAAATTTAATTGCAAAAATATTGTCAATTCAAATACCAGAGGTAACAATAAACTTGATCATTTATTTACTAATTTAAATATCATTAGTAATTTATTAAAACAAAAAGCTTTTAGAGATTATAATATTAGTAATATTAACAATTTTGTCAATGAAATTGAAAATGAAAACTGGAATGAAGTATATTTAAAAGAAAAACTGAATGAAGCCATTTAAAAACTTTAGCGATATATTTACTTTTTATTTTAACAAACATTTTCCTATACACACAAAGAAAATTCGCCAAAATGCAAAGCAATGGTGTACTAATGAAATAAAAAATTCTAGTAAAAAACTACATGCTCTATTTCAGTTGCAAAAATCAAATAGCCATTGGAAGGAGATTTACCGAGAGGAAAAGAAGAGGCACCTGCGTTTAATTAGAGACACTAAACGAAGCTATTTTCAACAAAAGATCTTTTCTTCTAACAATATAACTAAAAGTATTTAGCAAGTTATAAAGGGCAATACGAACAACAACTCTACAGAAACAAATATTTCAATAAAAAAAGGAAATGAAATAATAAGTGATCCTTTTGAAATTGCAAATAATTTTAACACTTTTTTTAGAGATGCTCCAGTAAATATAATAAACCAACTACCCAAACATGAGCAATCAAATATTTCAACATTAACAACGACGCAATCTAACAGTTTTTTTCTGCATCCCTATACTGAAGACGAACTTCTTAAAGTAATTGATCTTAAATTGAAAAATAAACAATCTAGTGGCCCTGATGACATTCCCAATTTTCTTATAAAATTAATATTTCATACCATTGTGAAACCAGTTTTATTTTTAGTCAACCTATCGTTTAAATCTGGAATCTTTCCCGAAGAACTTAAAGTAAATAAAATCATTCCAATACATAAGAAAAATGACAAATATGACTTAAATAATTATAGGCCAATATCTTTGACATCTGTTTTTTCCAAGGTTCTTGAATATGCATTTCTAAATCGTCTAGATTCTTTTTTGGATAAAAATGACATTATAAATAAAGCCCAGTTTGGTTTTAGATCCAACAAAACTACACTAGATGCTATTAACAAGTCAGTGCATTATATTGCAGATAAAATGGATACAGGTGAACATCCAATCAGTATCTTGTGCGATTTGTCTAAAGCCTTCGACTGTGTCTGTCACTCAAAGCTACTGACCAAACTTTATTCTTATGGAATTAGAGGCGTACCATTAAAGTGGATCAGGTCTTTTGTTGAAAATCGCCGTCAATTTGTTTCCATTAATAGCTATAAAAATAACACTATTAAAAATATTAACTCTACTGTCATAGTAAATAACATAGGTGTCCCTCAGGGATGTGTCCTGTCACCGATTCTATTTATTTTATACATCAATGACATAACGTCAGTTTTTGGAGATGAATGTCATATAACTCTATATGCGGACGATACTTCCATAATTGTTTCTGATGCAGATAATGTATTGTTGCAACAAAAGTGTGAGAACTGTATGAACGCTTTATCAAGATGGTTTTGTGATAATGATCTTTATTTGAATTTATCAAAAACTCATTACCTACGATTTCATTTTCCTCAATGTAGGGAAAACTTAAATATGAATATCGAAATTAATGAAAATCAAATTGAAAGATCTAATAATGGTAACTTTCTCGGTTATACTTTCAATGAAAATCTAAATGGTAAAAATCATACTAATAAAGTTGTCTCAAAACTTGGACCAATATGCTATCAGTTTTGGTATTTAGGTACTGTTCTTACAAAACAACAACTCATTACACTGTACTATGCCCAAGTAGAATCAAGATTGCGTTACGCTATCTGCTTTTGGGGAGCTTCATCGTCAGCATATAGCGTGTTCATCATCCAAAAACGAATTATTAGAACCATAGCAGGTGTCTCCCGCACTGACTCTTGCAGACTTCTTTTTAAAAAATTTAAAATTCTTACATTAGTCTCTCTTTATATATTTGAAGTTTGTTTATACATTTTTATCAATAAAAATAATCTTAAACTCAGTTCCAGTATTCACACTTTCAATACTAGACAAAAACAGCGATTCTATATTCCGAATGTAAAACACAACTCTCTAAATTCTCTACCCGATATACAAGGGCTAAAGGTTTTCAATAAACTGCCCACCATAATAAATGAGGAATGCAATAAAATTAAATTTAAAAAACTTCTTAAAAATTATCTTATAGGAAAAAGCTATTACACATTAAATGAATTTTTTACAGATAATACTGATCTGGCGCAATGCTGAAAACATTTCCTTTTATCTACTTTATACCTATGTATGTGTTATTTATATTTATTTAATATTGTGTGACGTATTCTATACATGTACATAACATGTCGTTGAATAAACTGATATTATTATTATTATTATTATTATTATTATTATCTATGTACATAATTACTAATTGTCATTCTGACGCGGGACCCCATATCTGCTTGTTAAGGCCAACAAAGTCACACAACTGCTCGCGCCCTATACTTATGTAAAAACGAAAGTGGCGAGAGGTATTGTGCTGGCCACAACAGATTTTTATTTTAAACTTCTTGAATTTTCTTATAGTTTTTGTTCTTCTAGAATTTTCTTCAAATTTTTGTTGTAGAATGTTCCATTAATTCTTCTTTTAATATTTTGGAATTTACCTCTGATTTTCTAGAACTCTCCTTCAATTTTATTCTGTTTGCTCCACAATTTTATAATTTTCGGTCATTTCCTGTTTTAATGTTCTGAAATTTTCTTTTAATTTTTGTTCTAATGTTCAGAATTTTCTTCTGCTTTCCTAAAACTTTCTGCTATTTCCTATTTTAAACTTTGTTCTAACTGTTTACCAATGTCGGTTACCTCAAATGAAATTTCAAATACATAATCTTCAGGATTTTCACCAGTATCGATTAATACCTGCCGCAGTTTTTCTTGAAATATTGACTTCTTTCCTGTTGTTTCCAAATCCCGTTCCTCCAGTTTTCTCTTGAGATCACTTACTTTTAATTTAACCGTTAATTTTAATTGTTTAGTCTCTATTTTTTTATATTTTTATTTGCACTTCACAGTTTATTAACAACCCCACACCTGATACCAATTATAACGTTTATTTGGCTGAAGTGTAGAAATCAGAGAAATAGTATTAATTAAACTAAAAGTTTATTAAACGATAGATAATTTAAATAAAAATAACTAACACTATAATTAAACAATTATAAATACTAATTTACAACTAAGAATATTATTAAATACTAAGATTATTTATTTAAACAATGTTTATTTCATTACATTTATTTATATAACTATATTTATTAATGTTCACAACTCTTAGAATATTTATTTATATCATCAACTCTTCATTTCACGAAGTCTGTCTATATCAGAATGCCCCGGCTGTCTTCCCTGACGGTTTATATAGTCCGGCGTTCTTTTTCTGGAATATTCGACGCGATAATAATATCGAATATAAAGGGTCAGGGTCAGGCGACTGGTTGTAATTAAACAGATCTAGACGTGTGTGTTTGCGTCATCGCCCAGCGCGGCGGCGTTCTATAAATGTTCGACCAGCGGCGGCGGTCGTGTACTCCCAGAGTTAGTCGGGTCCACGCACACTACAATATTTTAAATACAAAATGTATTTCAAATATTGAAAATTAGTATTACATATAAATAATAATATTTTAATGTAATGAAATATAAACTACTTTTGAAATTACTTAAAATACATAATCTATTTCAAATACTATACAACACTATTAAATATTCTTTTATTTATATAAAAGACACAATTTGAGTACAGCCATAGTTTTTCGAGTGATTTTATTACAGACTCTTTGTGTAGTAATTTTTATTCACGTGGGTGATGTGCGCTGTGTTATTTTTTGTTATTGTTAGTCTTCTATTGAAATGGTTAACTTGAATGTGTATTTCTTCTTTTTATACAGGGTGTTAAAAAAGGGTAAAAAAAATAAGGGCATAATATAATATTGACCAAAATGAGCAATAATATCTTAACTATTAGAAATTGAGAAAAATGTTTCATATAAAATTTTATTGTTTTTTACAGTCTATCTACTGACATAGACAAAAAAAATCTACAAACACCATTAAAAGTGGCCCTTTAGCGTTTGTTTCTATTAATAAAAATGTCATTTTATGTTACTAGTTTTAAAAGTGAATTTAGTTAGAAAAATCTATAAGAAAATCAATCTATTTTCATTTTAACGAATATTTTTACATTTTATTTTGTGTTAATATTAATTGTAAAATTGGAACAGTTAGAAATTGTAATTCCTTGACAAGTTTCTGTTATGTTAAGGAAATTTCTGCAATGCACGTGGTGGTAGTTGTAACTGTGGTATTTGCAGAAGTTGTGGGAATAATGTGGCACGCACTTCTCTTCTTATTTTCTAATGAACTCTCAATATATCTCACTGCTACCGTAGAGGACTTCCATCCTCCATGTATTTTAATTGTAGTATGATTAGCACCAGAATTTGCTAAAAAAAAGTAGCAGAGGAACGATGAAAACAGTGTTCAGTATATAATCAAGAATCTGGCAAATTCAAGAATTCTGCAAAATCAGTAGGCATCCTCCCGAACATATTGATTCCTACTGGATTCTTGGTACATTTATTGTTTATATATTTAATAAAAAATCGTTGATGATTAATGTCAGTTGGACAAAGAGCTTATATTTTCTATAAATATTATCATAACTTTTACCAACAATATTGAAAATTAGTGGTACGGTTGTTTTTGTATCTAGAATAGTTACTACAGGCTGAGTTTCCAAATCAATATTATTTACAGTCATTTAGCATAATTCTTCCCGGCGGCAGGCTCCAAATATACTCATAATTTTGGCAACCTTTAGCAAGAGGTACTTTTCATCTTGCGCTTCATTACGAAATTTTTCTAATTGTTCCAGTGTTAAAATTTTCGATTCCTTCTTCTATCCTTCTCCCTTTCTTTTCAGAAATGCTATAAGCTTAAAATATTTACTTATATCTTTATTATTTTTTATGTTTACCATTGGTTTGACCATGGAGTAATGTGAACACAGTATGGACGATTTCCATACCTTAGATTTCTCTTCGAAGTATGCCAAAAAAACATTCTCGTGATACTTCCCAGAAACATTTTTCTTAAATTAGTATTTATAATTGTTTAATCATAGTGTTAATTATTTTTATTATTTTTATCTTAACTATTTATCGTTTAATAAACTTTTATTCTAATTAATACTATTTCTCTGATTTTTACACTTTACCCAAATATATAAACGTTACAATATACAAGTATTTGAAAAACATTTATGTATTTGAAATACAAATCCTCCGTCGTGTGTGGTCTGTTAGTAATATAAAATGGAATAATTCTCTAATTTTTCTTGAAATAAACAATTGCCTATGTTAATGTAGAAGTTTCTCTTGAATATAAATAAAAATACGCAAATAAGTTTAATACGAAAAACATTTTTACAATACAGTAATATCTTACAAATTTTTAAGTAATTAAAAGTAAAAGTATTTGAAATAAGTATTAGAAATATTGGTATTTTTCAAAAACCAAAAAAATAATTCTATTTTACCAAATATTTGAAATACTTATATGTATTTAGTATTTTGTATTTGAAATACATTTTTTCAAGTATTTTATACAAAACTGATTTAAAAACGTCAACACACACCGCATGTTTGCTTTTGCCGTAGCCTAAATTTACATTCCAATGTCACGATCGTCAGCGTCACTCTGTATGAATTTTTTTTTTTTTATAAATCCAAGTCAAGAGGGGTCCGCTATAAAATCTAGAAAAAAAGGGATCCGCACCACAGGCCAACATTAAATTTTTTCCAGATTTTTTGCCACACTCCTTGATTAGACAGGTACTGAAAAGTGGTGCAGGTAAAAACAACAGATCCATTGTATTCTTAGGGTTTAATTTTTTTTTACTTCATTCAATTTCTTATTGAATAGTTATAATTTAACGATTATTATTCTACACGGGAGTAATAAACCTTTGGCTGTAAAATAATACTTTTAGCCTTGAATTGAAACATAAAGTGATTAGTTTTACCCGGCCATACATAAATATTATTTATCAATAATTTGAAAACTTGAATGAAAAAAATTATCTTCATTCGGAAAAATTATAAATATATCAAAATTCTTGAAAAAAAAAATTGGAAATATGTATTAGAACTGGTATTATCTATAATTAATATTTATTCACATGGTTCCATATAAATGTAGGGAATTTCAGTTTTTAATAACAAAAAAATCAAAGTTATATACTCATTTGGCATTCAACACACAGACATATAATTTTATTTTATGTGTTGCTGGAAACAAATTTGTTAATATTGGGAGTATAAGTTATTTAAATAAACAAGTTGAAGTATTTATTATCCGTAGTTGAGTTTTGAACTTAAAACTAATTTACTCTCTAATAACCAGAATAATTCAAAAATACTTACAATATCTCCATATGAATCTACCAAACATCTTGTAGGATCTTCAAACTGATTGGTATCAATCAGAGTTTTTTCCGTTCTCATCATATACTTGACGAAGGGATCCCCACATGTTATAGCCAAAGTATATTCTTCCAGCAGGCAAGTATTCGAGCGACATGTTTTTACTTTTGTGTGATTCTTATTTCTAATTGTAGGAGATGCTTGAGAATGGAAGAATGTAAGCAGAAGTAGAAATAACCTAACAAATAAATTAAATTTATTAGTTATAGTCTGGGGATAGTTTACCCTAATATAATAATTAATGTTTCTTCTACATTTATATTTTATTAGTAATATCAAACCAATGTTCGTCATTTACCAATTTCTTTTAAACTGCATTGTTTCAAAAGTAAAATATAAATAGCTATTTATCAAAATTCTAAACTAAAAACAAAAATATGGAACCCTCACGTTTTACATTAGAAATAGGTACATCTAATTGGAGTATTAATTAATTTTTTGTGCAACCGGCCGCAAAATAGGCATTTCGCAGCCGCAATATAGGCCACGAAATTGAATTTCGCGGTTGTTGTTATGTCAACGGCCGCGAAATTCATTTTGCGGCCGTTGTCATGGTAGCGGCCGCGAAATTGAGTAAACAATCACTATGATTTTTTCAAAACTAATTGTTTTGTTTATCAAATGTCAATTCCATAGCTACCTTGAAAACCAACTTTCAATTTACAGTGAAACTGTTTAAAATTAATAAAATTTGTAATTACATATTTTTTACGGTTGCACAAAAAATATTGTGTACACCTTGTCCGCGAAATCCTTTAGCATCCTCGAGATTGTCTTACCTCGACCGCAGGCGGCCTCGGCGACAATTTTTCTCTCGGTACGCTAAAGAGTGATTTCGCGGCCTTGATATACAAATAACTATTTTTTTACCAAGGATTCAAGGAGAGCAAATAAGCAAAAACATCGATTTCTAAAAGGAGTATGGTACCACAAAATTGGTATACGATAAAAATGAGAATGTCCATGATCAAATTAGTATATAGGATAACACGACAAAATAGATTTGCTCGTTATGTTAGGGTATATATTGGTATGTAAAAAATTGCATAAATAACTAGTAAACCAGCCCGAGTTTTATGAGCGCAAATTTTATGAATTAGGTTAGGTTAGATTATTCTACGCAATGTTTAGCAAAATTTTTGTCGTGCATTATATTTTCATGTCATTAAAATTAAGAATACTAAATTTGTCATGACTTATCTCAATTTTGTTTTACTAAAAAATAACACCTTTTCTAAAAATAAATTCGAAAAAGAATGAAAGGAAAAACCAAACACATAATAAAAAAATAATAGTACAACGAAATGATAAAAAAGTAATATATCAATTTTTATGTAATATAACGTGCTTCTTGAAATCCAATACATAAATACATACATATTTTCCAAATACATGGTGTTAAAAAGAGTAAAAATGTTTGTGGGTATAAAGTACTGACCAAAATTAGTAAAAAAAGCATAATCAACATGGATCCGATCTTTAATAGTTTTCCGGGATATGACAGTGAAAAAATAGTTTTTAAGGGGTTTACTTCTGTTATCTCGAAAACTATAAGAGTTACGACTTCGACTAAATGAGACTTTTTGTTTACTTTTCGGAAGTAATCTTAGATGTGCTTTTGTTTTTCAAAAAAAACAAAATCAAATAATTGTATTAAGTTAAATGTTGTGGCGACCTTGGCCAATATTTAACTTTCAAATAACTTCGTAACTATAAGAAATTGAGAAAAATGATTCATATATTTGCTGATGATTTAGCGAAATCATCAGTAGATGCTCAAAGGAAACTGAAAATTTTGGAAAAATATTGTAATCACCTTCAAGTAAAAATCAATCCTGACAAGACGAAAGTTCTTCACTTCTATAGAGGAAGACCCCCAAAAACAAGTATTAGATATACCTCTCAAAACAACATCATAAAACAAACCGCGTCATATATGTAGCTAGGAGTAAAATTTACTTCTTCAGGACTGTACCCACGAGCAACACAAGAATTCGTAAATAAAGCAAAAGTAATAACGGGGAAAATATGAACAACACTAATGAGAGCAAAGATTTAAAACTGGAATACCATTACAAAACTCTATAACGCAGTCCTAATACCGTCTACGCTTTAAGGAATAGAAATATGGGCAACTCACACATTGGATATGCTAGAAAAAATTCAAGTAAACTACTTCAAAACAATATACCACTTACAAAGAAACACACCCAATTATTTTATAAGAAGAGAATTTGGCCAGCAAAAAATTGAACTACAGATCTTTTGAAAAAATGTTAAAATCGTGGCTCAAACTATTTCTAGCAATGGATTATAGATATACAAAAATATACTACAGTAAACTAATGTCAATAAGTAAGAAGAAAGAAACTGGAAATGATAAATAAAATTCAAAAATAAATAAAAATAAATATTTCATCACGGTATATTACCCATTACTGGGTGTGCCAATCTGCTTCATACACAGATATCGGTAATGATGGAATATTTGTACCGTGCGGGCGCTTACCAGGCGTCACCTCACGGGCACTCATTGCTGGCGTGGAGAGTGCGCCACAGGGGTCAATTTTGTGCCATTAAAATGCGATGTAATTTTTAGCGTCGGTCGGGATCGAACCCGGGTCCCCAGATTCGCGACCAGACACTCAAGCAAATTTTAGATGGGTATAGGAAGCCCAGAGCGCAACCGTTTTAAAAGACGAAATGAATAATATCTTAATCTCATATCAAGAAGTTCTGTATAATACAGATACCTAGAAAAGTATATCCTCATCCTACAGTTCAAACCTTAAAAATTATACCTTTTCTCAACTGCACCTAAATTTCAATATCCCATTCAATGTTTATAAACTAATATTACAGTTACGTTCTAGCTGCCCACGCCATACCAAGATATACCATGGCAGTCATTGCCACAATTTCCAGAAGAATGAAATCTGCACACTGTAATACGTACGAAGATGACCTAGACCATTTCTTTCTACGATGCCCAATGTACCAAGCACAAAATAGTACCAAAACTTTCGTAACCATTACATAGCAAACATCAAAACAGCGCAGCGGAATCCAGCCTAAACGACTTGATATCAAATGTAAATAAATTTATAGCTTATGACATATATAACTTTTTCCATGAATCTGTCAACATTAGAAACTTTATTATGAATGTTTAATCATATTTATTACAACTAGATTATAAGAGTAGGTATTGTCAATTACAACCTTCTTTGTATAAGCACTAGCTTGATGACAAATAAACGTATTATATTATATTTTTTTATATAGTTTTTTAGTGACAGACAAAATATTGTTCGACACTATCTTTGTTAATTTTTCTTCGATTCTAATACAAAATGGTCTTTTTCTTGGAAACAGTTGAAGATCAGGCTTATGTTGATTAAACTTTTTTGCTCATTTTGATCAGTACTACTCGCATACCCTCAAAAAAATTACCTTTTTTTTAACAACCTGTATCCGGATTTCGAAGGCCTCCATTGGGATATTGGAAATTAAAACAGATCTTAGATGTGCTTTTGTTTTCCCAAAAATTCTCATACGGTAATAGATAATGGTGTAAAACCGTTTTTGGTTGAAATTTTCTTTTTCAATTAAATCTTAAATAATTGATAATCAAGAAAAATATTTCAGATAAAAAAAGTTATATATTTTTATTGTGCATCTAGCGGCGTACGAAAATATTTTTTGATATATAACACAAACTTACATTTTTTTAAATAGAACCCATTTGATCTTTGCTTCAAAAAATACTTATTTTTTTCTCTTTCTATTGGGATAAGGGCTGTTGTGTTTTAAATTTATTTTATCCTTACAATCTTAGTTTTTTCATTATTTTTCATGAAATTTCTTATTTTTTTATCAGAAATTTCATTATTTTTTAAAATACTATTTCATTTTACTTAAATAACGTATTTCATACCTTCCCTGTTTAATAATTTAAATTTAACTCTACATTTTTTTTAACTTATATAAGTAGGTATAGCAGGTATGACCCAAAAAATATTTAAACATAACCCTTAATCAATCGAAAGAGAAAGAAAATAAGTATTTTTTTTGAAGCAAAAATTAAATATGGGTTCCATATAAAAAAATATGTTTATATCTCGAAATTTTACCGATAGAAAGATTATTTTCGAACGTTACTGGATACCCATTAAAAATATCTAATTTTTTATTTGAAACATTTTTCACAATTACTGATAGTTAGGAGTAATTTCAAAATAAAAAAATCAGTTTTCCGCCAGTATTTTGGTAAAACAAGAGCACATCTAAGATGCCCCCCCCCCAAAGGCGCACCACATGTCCCATTTAACCGAAGTCGTATTATAGTTTCCGAGATCTCAATGGTGTCCTTCGAAATCCTGACATTCTGCATAATCCTAAAAAAAATTGGTTAATAAATTTTCTGTAGAGGGTGAATTTGTTTCTTGGGAGATCCGGTATAGCCTTAATTTACTTTTCCAATACGATAACGATACAATTACGACACCATTGATTAAATATCTTTAAAAATTGAGGTAATGTATTTCAAAAGTTGTTTAACATTTCTGATAAATTTTTAGTCATATAAGCACTAAAGCAAAGTAGGCAAAGATGGTAACAATAATGCATATAGCGCTTGTGTCATGCAAATGCTTTTAAGTTTACCACTCTATATAAATTTTTAACCAAACAACAAATAAAGTACTGTGTAGACCTACGATAGATCTATAAAGTGGCACTTTACGTCTTCAAATAAATAATGTAATTGTGATCGATCTTAAATAAATGTGTTTAAAAGCACTACTTAAACATGTATCACAAGTGATAAATAAAGCTATAAAATATAAACTTGTTTTTAAAATTTGTTATTTGTTTACAATTTATTTAAAAAAAATGGAGTAACGTTCTATGAAATTATGATACATACTTATCATTATTATTAATATTGATATGTATGTAAAAAATAATTTGTATGTTTTTTATCTTCTATTTTTTACTTTTATTACTTAAATAAATTATGTCTTAGAACGTATGCTCTTTATTTAAATACATTGTTTTTTAAATACATATATAAAGCAGAACGCAAATGAAAGCATTCATGCTGCAATCGTCCTTCGTCACAAATTCCTGTCCAAGAACTCTTCTTTCGCCGCTTCCACATTCATAATCGCATTCATACAATCTCTTTTTATCTTTCCATTCGGAAACTTTCCCTTAGCACACTATAAATCACATTCATCAACTTTAGGAAATATATACATAATTTTGTAATTACCTGATGTCCATAGCAATGTTGGTATTTTTGCACTACTAATGAGTAGAAAAGTGCGCATACTATATTTATATAGTCCACATAATATTGTTTAAAACACACCTCTTTTAAATAATTTATATACCTTATTATCAGTCTTTGCAAATGATATAAGAACTTACAAAAGTAATTATTTAAAAATTAGTGATAGGATATTACCTATAAATATCATGTATTATAAATTATACAGTTGATAATCAAAATATTTTCAATTTTGTTTTTTCTCAAATAAAACTATAATTTATTTTAAAATGGAATATAAATAAAAACAGAAACTATTTCACAAAAAAAATATCACCGCGTACCTATTGCACTGAGATTTTCAAGAGTCGATTAGTGTCTGAAAATAAGTAGGATTGTGGTATGTGTCATTGAAAATATTTTAACAATATAAAATAACCGTAATAAAAATGTAGAGTAGAACAAATAATTCACTAATTTTTGTTTTCATAATTTAAAATGCATGTTTATTCTACTTATAAATTTGAATAAATTTACATTTATATGAATTTGAATTCTACATTTCATTTCAAAATGAAGAAAATATAAAATGATATATTGCGAAATGTGTTACAATGCACACTGAACACTTTTCTACTGTGAAAGTAGTAAATATTTATACGCTATACATTTAAAATTTAGATTTAATAATCTATTTTTTATTTTTTATTACAGTTGTTAACCGTAAATTCATATTCAATTATAATCAGTAAATTAAAGAAACCTATTGTGACAGTATTACATTAACCTAAATATAATAATAAAGGTGTCGCGTGGCTGTGTGCGCTAAGTGATCGATTATGATTCGGACGGCCCTGGTTTGAATCCGTCCGACATCAAGTTTGAAACCTGAAAATTAATTTAATTTAACTGGTGTTTTCTCCACGAATAGATTTAACTGCTTTGAGAGCCCGTATATGGTGACAGCTGGTAAACGCCGCCAACGGTTCAGATTTATGTCATCATTACCGAAATCTATGAATACCAGTATAGATTTGCACCTAACAAAAATTTTATCCAATAAAACATTTTATGTATATCATATTAGTATTATTGTTATTCATCTGAATTTTCATTCGTTACTAATTGATTACGGGAATACATACAAATTTCCAAATTCCTTAGATTGTCAAGCTTTGAATATAATTTTATTGTGTACTACAATATCCAAACAAAAGTACTACACTCAAATAGTATAGGCGATGTGCACATATTAAAACTATTACTTTGGTACCTTTGAGTACTGAATAAATTTTGACATTTCGAGAAGGTGATAAAATTAAGGTTGCCACCCGTCCTCCTTTGCCCAATATTTTCCTCCGTCCTCTTTTGTGATGAAAATGTCCTAACATAAAATTTAATGTTTAATGATGTTTTACAATAATTTGAATATCTAAATATATCTACTAGTATTAGTATTATAATAATTTGTGTGTCCACGCAATACATAAATATTACTGTTTTTTTTTTTATGGAAAATTATAAGACATGATCTTCTATGTACCTTCTACAAATATCAAAACTCGAATTTTAATTTTAAAAAATCAATAATGTGTCTTATAGTTTTTGTGAAAAAAAATAAAATGTCCTGATAGGCCTTACCCGTTCGCTCATGTAACATTTTATAAAAAAAATCTAATTCGCATCTTTATTTATTTTTTAGCATTTTTGTACATATTTTAGTGTGATTTTTATATTGTATTTCTTTAATTTCCTACTACAAAGTTTAGTAGATTTTCCCCGCGATTTCCTCTCTTCTAAGCAAGATAATGTGCAATAAACGGGGATACTGTAAATATTGTAAAAAGAGAAAGACCCGGTACTTTTATAATCTTTGCTCTTGATTGGGAATGGAACATGTTGCCGTCAATACGCAGAGAGAAATTAACGCTCAATGATCAACTTCTTTACCGGCTCTTGTTTTATGTTGAGACTATTTTAAATATGTCTATTTTCGTTTTTTACCTCCCGCTACCCTTGGGAGGTATTGGGATCGTGCTAAAAATCGCATATCGAGATTTTGGTAAATGACCACATGTTAAGGTCCCTAGAATCCATTTTTAACATTTTCACGATGATGTGTGTGTGTGTGGCTCCTCTTTACGCTCTAACTCAAATATTATCGTTCAGAAAAATTTGAAACCTTGTATTTCTACCTTGTTCTTATATGGAAATATCCCATTAGATTTTGGAGTAAATCAGATAACCGAAAATGGCACTTTACTGGAAGCTCAAAATAGTTTTTCTTCGAAAAATACCTTTAAATGTGATTTTATCGAGATTTATGTTATATAAAAATTAAAGATCATTAAATTTTCTACAGGTTTGCATTAATACTTTTTCTATATATTTTATGGATAAATTTATAAAACTATCTATAATTTTAATCCAGGAGCCTACGTTTTAAACACAACTCATTCACAAGGTTACACAAATCAGATCTCAAATGTTTGTAACTGACAGATATATGTCACTGTCAACGAACTAATTATTTCAAATAATAATGTTAACATTTTTAAAATATAAAAATTTATTTAGGCTTTTAGGTTCACATATTTAATTGAAAATGAAGTCAGCATAATAGGACGTTTCGGGTGTAAAACCCACCCATCATCAGAAAATACAAATTCGTCAAAAATTTACATTGTGAAATAAATATTTTGAAACATAATTACAAAAGTCGTCTTTTATGATACAACAAGGTTACAGAAAAACAGCACCATTTTGCGGCGACTAAATGGAACAATAATTATATGGAAAGGAACTTAATTCAGTTTCCAGCATAAGTAAATATGTAAAAATATAGGTAAGGTAATAAAAACATATATCATCACGGCATATTACCCATTAATGGGTGAGTCAATCTGCTTTGTAAGCAGATGTCAATAATAATGATGACATATTTGTTCCGTGCAGGCGTTTACCAGGCGTCACTTCACGCGAATCTTGGAAACGGATTCGGTTCCGACCGACGCCAAATATTTTAGAATTTAGGTAAGTACATAAATAAATAAAATAAATTTATCATCACGGCATATTACGCATTGCTGGGTCTGCCAATCTGCTTTACAAGGTGTCACCTCACAAGCACTTATTGCTGGCGTGGAGAGTGCACCACAGGGGTCATTTTTGTGCCATTTAAAATTCGAAATATTTGGCGTCGGTCGGGATCGAACCCGGTATTTAAATTTAATTTAATTTTAAGTATTTACATGAATAAAAATGAAATTAAACGGGAGGTATTGTGTTGGCCACATCTGTTTGTCAAGGCCAACAATGTAACATGACTGTTCGCGCCCTATACTTATGTAACCAAAAAAGGAAGTGGCGGGAGGTATTGTGCTGGCCACAACAGATTTTTTATTTTAATTTGAAATACATTTGATAATATTTCATCAAACAAAGGAGGCACAAATGTCATGGTAAACTAATAATAGATACCAACATGAGAATATAATTCCTTAGTCACGTGACATGTTTTCCGCCAATCAACATTCAGAATCTCCCTAGCTACGCGTTTATCACAGCGATGATAAAAAACAAAGAAATAAATACCGTATTTATAGTCGTTACTAAGGGATTTCTTTTCCTTCTTTATGACATTGACAGTTAATTTTGAGTATAAAAATAAATAATAACAATAATTCAAACTTCAAAATATTAAATAAAACTCGTGAGTACCATGTTTTAATACAATATGAATATGTATATCAAAAGTTAGGTTAGGTTAGATTGCAAAAATTCATTATATTCTCTCATTAAATATAAGCTCGTGATATGATTAATAATCGAAGATATTGCTCGTGAAACCGAAGCAGCACATTTCAACTCGTCCTTCGGACTCGTGAAATCTGCAGCTCGGTTTCACTCGAGAATATCATCGATGATAATCATATCACTTGTTATATTACGTATGAAAATATCATATAGTGTATAATAAAAATATGATGTGACCAGCACAGTACCTCCCGCCATTTACCTATGTATAAAAAAATTATATTACTTTATACATTTATCCATACAATATATAGAAAAAGTATTAAACCAAACTTGTAGAAAATGGAATAATCTTTAATTTTTATAACAAATTGAGAAAAAAATACATTTAAAGGTATTTTTTGAAAAAAACTACCTTGAGCTTCAAGTAAACTGCCATTTCCGGTTATCTGATTGCCACCAAAAGTCTAATCAGATATTTCCATATTAGAATAAGGTAGATGGTTTCAAAACTTTCTGAATGATAATATTTGAGTTAGAGCGTACACACACACACACACACACACACACACACACACGCACGCACGCACGCACGCACGCACGCACGCACGCACGCGCACGCACACACACACAGACACACACACACACACACACACACACACACACACACACACATAAACACACACACACACATAAACACACACACACACACATAAACACACACACATTATCGTGAAAATGTTAAAAATGGATTAAAACGTGGTCATTTACCAAAATCTCGATATACGATTTTTAGCACGATCCCTATACCTCCCTTACCCAGGGTAGCGGGAGGTAAAAAGGCAAGTATTTAATATTATTGTGTAGTACAAAAATCTGTTGTGGCCAGCACAATACCTTCCGTCATTCTCGTGTATAATGTGTAAATTCCATAATTTTTCTTACAAAAGATTCTAAATTTCCAGTAAAATTATTTCATAAACAAACTATTCAAATTGCACTTGACACTGGCATCTTCTTCTTCTTTAGCTTTTCCCATTCGTTAGGGGTCGCTATTTTTGCATGTCGTTCTCATTCAGTTCCTTTTCTGTCAAATCTTCCGCAATACAGTCCTTCCATCTTATCTTTGGTCTTCCTCTGTTTCTTTAACGTCCTATTACTAAACTATTCATTCTTGTTCCAATATAATTCTTTATTTCTCCTCATGATATGTTCAAACCAATGTAATCGTCTTTCTTGTATCTTTCTAAAAACTTGTAACACTAGAGTTTATTTTCTTACCGTATCTTTCCGTTTGTTCCCCAATATCTACTTCAACATCCTCATATCTGCCACATTAATTTACTTTTTATTGATACTGACATCTGTCAGTTTGAATTATATGAATATATTAATAGTTTCCATGTTTAGCATAGCTGGCTGAATTATAAAATTTAATTTCTTTAAAATTCTTTAACTCTATATCTATTGAATATGCAGTATAAATTGTAATCAAATCGTATAGAGAATAATATATTCTTTGAGTTATAATAACGTTAAATGTCAATAAATCAAATTTAACTGTTAAATCTTCAAATGAGACTACTTCCGGTTGACCAATTATAACCAAAATCTAATCAGTTGTTCTTCTGGATGTAAACTTGAGGAATACGAAAAAAATATAATTTTTGGAATCGTGGTATTGAAGTTATGGAATCCGGAACTTTTGTCACACACACACACACACACACACACACACACACACACACACACACACACACAGACACACATACATACAGACATCATCGTAAAAATGGTAAAATCGTATTATATGGACCCTAAAACGTACTTATTCAGTAAAAACTCATCATTGAATTTTTTGACCATAGACAATACCTTCCTTACCTAAAGGTGACGGAAGGTAAAAAAACATATACCATTTCATTTAAAAAATCAACGATGATTTCATTTTCGGCACAATCGGGGAAAATTTTCGGAATATTTTCATATCAAAAATAGGCATTTAATTTCGCCAGCAACTTTTAAACTGTAGATCTAAAATTAATAATAGAGAAAATAGCCAGAGGCGGATTCAGAGGGAGGGGCCAGAGGGACCGCCTCTAAAAATGGTTTATAAATTCAAAATTAAATTATGATCAAAATATTAAGTTATAATATTTACCATATTAATTTTTGTACAGCTATGAGAGATTTTTTTATAATTTTCGGCGGCTGCTCCTCTAAACTTCCCAGAGATGGTAAATGTAGTGCCAAAGGTAAGTACGAGTATAAGATTTTACTTTTTCAATAGGTGTACCATTCAATGAGTAAGCTAACAAAACCAAATCTTCAGCATACGCTATTAGAAGTTCGTGAGGCCCGTTTATATTAATACCTCGAATATTTTCTTTCTCAAAAAAGTTCCATATGTCATTAATATATAAAGCAAAAAGAACAAGCACTCCCCTCGCTACACTCCCTGAGAAACTTTAATTGTACGAAAGCTAAACTGTATATACTGTGACGTGCGCCCCTGGGAGAAGAGTATACAACGCCGCCAATGACAGAACGTTCCAGAGCGATGACGCAATCCCTGGCGCCACAGCGGCTAGAGGCTAATTACGCCGTGACCTCATTCCTTTGTATACAGGTCATTGTCGTTCTAGAAGGAGATAAGCGGTATAAATACCGGCCGAAAGAAAGCGGAGGGACAGTCTAATATATACAAGCAACCAGAAATGAACTCAATGATATAAATAAACAGTTTACCAGTTGTTAACATAAATAAATGTAGTTATATAAATAAGTGTAGTGATATAAATATTGGTATAGATAAATAATCGTAGTGTTTAAGCATTTAATAATATTCTTAATATTTATAATTATTTAATCATAGTGTTAGTTGTTTTTATTATCTTTTAATATTTAATCTTTAATTAAATATCGTTTAATAAACGTATTCTTTTAATTAATAATATTTCTGTTATTTGTTACACTTCACCCATATAAATAAAAACGTTACAATACTTTAAAATATTCGAATTAGTTTGGGGGATATTCCACAGTTATATAACTTCTTCCATAGGAGTGTATGACTAATAGAATCAAATGCGCTACGAAAATCGACGAAGATTGCGTAAGTATTTAGTTTGGCGCGTCTTAATTGTAATTGTGCAATAGCTAGAGAAAATATAAATTGTCTGTGTTCCCTCTATTTCTTCAAAGCCTGATTGATTTTCATTTAAAATACTATTTTCCTCGTCCCAAATTTGGATACGTAAATTCAAAATTTGAGTGAATGTTCACTAGAGCTATGACACGATAATTAAGTGGGTCGTTAATGTCTCCTTTATTATACATAAATTTTACTTGAAGATTTCTGTTTCAAGTATTTTATTGAAGAGATTAAGTATGTATATAATCAAGCCAATCAAGGAGTAAAGATAAAAATCGTTATTAAAGCCATCTTTCCCACCAGATTTATTACTTTGCAGTTATATATATATATATATATATATATATATATATATATATATATATATATATATATATATATATGTATTAATATTTCAGAAAAATAAGATTCCCATTTTTCTAATGCAATATCCTTAACTTGGTTCACGTTCTTTTTAAGATTTTTAATTGTTCTCCAAAATTCACTACTGTTTTTATATTACTTAAATTACTTTGGATATTCTTAAAATAGGAGATTTTCAATGATTGTATTGCTCAGAATGATGTGGAATTAAAAAAAATTCTGGATAGCAGTCAAAAACAAATTTTTATTTTTCGGCCTCTACAAGTTTCGGCACTGCATGTGCCTTCTTCAGGAGCTACAAATATTTTAACAATTACAAACATTTTAATAACAATTTTATTGAACAACTTACTTAGTTTAAAAACAACATTGAGAAAGAACAACACAAAAATATATAAACTACACATCTGTGATCGTCGAACAATAAAACAATAAATAAATAAAAAATATATATTTTATATTGAAAACGTGTGCACCCCGTGAAAAAAATATTCCAACCAATATTTGCTCAGAATGATTTTTATAGTATAACTTTAAGGAATTTTTACACTTTTTTGTGTCATGGTTTATGATTTAATCTAGTGACGGAGTTATGAATTTTACCGAAGTACTTTTTGTCCAGCATCATATTGGAGTGTGAGGCTGAAGCTTTAATGGCAACCTCTTGCTAACTTACTCACGTCTTCACTGTTAAAGTAAATATTTTCTAATTGGTTTAAATGCTGTAAATAAAGCAAAATTTCATTCTTATTAAACTGAAATGTTAAATTATATTGTGAAGAAAATTGGGAAGTATTTTTAATGCATTACAATTTCCATACTTAATAGTATGTATACTATGGGGTGAGTTACATAATATTGGTTCTACATCACTATTAGAAGATGTAACAATTTCCAAAGCATTTAAATTAGCCCATGCTGTCTATTGTAGATTTGCTATTTGTGTTTATAAAAGTGAACTTACCAGGTATGTCACCCAAAACTCTGTATATACTCTGTGTATACATTCCAAACCGCTCGATAATTTCAACTAGCTTGTTACTAGGAATGACGAATTCCGATAATTTTGGTACCCGGGTACCCGAAACAACTACCCGGATAGTACCCTTTACCCGTTAATTACCCGCTAACCTTTAATTACCCGATATCCTTTAATTACCCGATACCCTTTAATTATCCGATATCCTTTAATTACCCGATACCCTTTAATTACCCGATACCCTTTAATTAACCAGTATCCTCTAAGCCCATATAACTCGTTAATTAGCAGTTACCCTTTATAATAGTAGTTTACCTTTTTAATAAAATTCATTATTATTGTTTACATATAAATTTATTAAATAAGAACGTAATACAAATAAAATAATGTGTCTATAATGGCCGGTTGCACAAACGTAACTTAAATATTAAACTTGGCTTAAACTGACAATATTACATCGGAATAAAATGTCAAATGAATTATAATATATTGCGGTTAAAATTTCGATTTGCATTTTTTTATTTAAACCTATTTTAAAATTAAGTCTTGTTGCAAAGCTGGCCATTAAAAATATAACATAAATAAAATTCATTATGGTATAGTAACAAAAAATAAAATAACTTTTTTTATACATAATACGAATTTAGTTAAGCTTAAGATTAGGAATAACTAATATTTCTATTATAGCATATTATAGCAAATATCAACATAGATGATGTATCTGCGCTCAGTCTTGCTCTTCTTTTATATAGGGTATAGGGTATTTAAAGGGTAACGGGTATTTAAAGGGTAACGGGTATTTAAAGGGTAACGGGTAATTAACGGGCAGCGGGTATATATCGGGTAATCGGGTAATCGGGTAAGAAATTTTATACCCGGGTACATTATTATCGGGTAGGTTCCGGGTACCCGGGTACCCGTCGTCATTCCTACTTGTTACCTCTTTTATTAACATTATGCTGCATAAAAATTATATTGTTTTGTGCATAAGATTATTGAATAATTTCTTCAGATATTTGATTTAATTATCCAATATGGGCATTAATATCTCCACAGATAATAATTTGGTAAAATAAACGAAAGTGCAACAAAAAATAAATTTTGACGTAAAATGTCAAGATTTTGTTTTAAATATGTAAATAAGATAATGAGTTTTAGATTATTACAAAGAAATTCCACAATTATCCATAGGTTGGTTTTTTCAATGAGTTTAACTTTAATTCTTCCATTATTTTTAATCAGTATTATGAGGCCACCGCTGCCGTTATCTTTTTCTTTACTTTTGGTTGAACAATCAAATAAAAAATTAGGTAAGGAAATATTTTCGCTTGTGAGCCAAGTCTCGCAACACTCGCAACAGCACTACATATCTTTCTCCCGCATTCTGCTTTTGTTGGGAATAATCAAATTTCCCGGTCTGCAGTGGAATCGCGGCATTTAAAAAAGTAGAAAAGTGGCGACTCGTTGCTAAGAAAACGACATTTGTAGAAAAGAAACTACAAGTCGGTATCGCGCCAAGGAAAAAACTTCAATTTTTTCGTATCATCACGTCCTAATAAATAGAAACGAAACGTAATTTTTTCGTTGAAGAAAACTTTATTTTGATGACAAGAATAAATTTATTTGGTGAGTAAATAATATAATTTTCATAAAATATATAGAGAATTATTAGTATAAACATTATTTGCATTACAGCCCAATCATATTTCTATTCTACAAAACGATATGGCGCGATACCAATTTTCATTTCTATCGCTTCGTTTCTATAGCTCCAAACGGCTCGATCCCACTGCTGTTTACATATTTTGAGTTGACAACGACGCTAAACCAATTACAACGCGTGTTGGTCAACTGAATGCACCGACCAATCCGAATGGCCTTCTTACTGTGAAAACATCGTTAAATTTGTACCACAGACCATAAATATACTATGGTATATTATATAATATACTATAGTACCATAGTATACTATAGTATATTTATGGTCTGTGATTAGTATTTCTTCTTTTCTCTTTATCACCCAATGTAATCAGCCGAAATCGAGTCAGATGGCCACGTTTTACCAGACATCGAAATAATTTAAAACGTGCAAGCAACAAGTGTAATATTTGCCGATATAATGGTTATTTAAATTCAGTATTGTTACTTACTACGCCTGTACTCAAAGTGCTAGGTTATGTTGCGAACACAAATTATAAACGCGCTACAACTATTATTTATTTATTATTTCAGGCGCCTTTATTGACTATTCTAGTCTGTACATTGCTTTCGTTAATAAATACTACTGCAAATTGAAAGTCATGTCTAGCCCCTCAATGGTCGTCATCAGGGCCGGCGCGTGGGGTGAAACAGTGAAGCGAATGTTTCAGGCGGCATATTTTTTAGGGCGGCATTTGAGATGAAAAATATTTTTATAACATCATGTTGCTCGTTACAGTTTACATTATACAACCCAATAATAAAATGTCTTAAATTTCAAAATGTGTTTTTATTGTAAGATAACGTTTGTGCAACGCGATGGGAAAGCCGTATAGAACCTATCTCAGGTATCAAATCGGAGAAATATACGATGCACTGACAGAACTTTCCTTAAATAAATATACATATTGTGATACTAAATATAAAAGCAAATGTTTGGCCAACAAATATTCAAAATTTAAGTTTATTTGTAGTGTTATAGTTTGGCATGATATTCTGTCGCAAATTAACATAAGATCAAAAATATTACAAAATAAATCTTTAATTTTATCAGAATGTGTCAAAATTTTGAGAAACATTCATTCTTTTTTGAAAGATTATCGTTTAAACGATTTTAAACAAATGTTACGTTCGTTAAAAGAAATTGCGACAGAATTGGAAATTGAGACAGAAATTGAACAAATACGTCCGATTATAATTCATCGCAAATTAAAACAATTTACGTATGAGGGCAGAGATACACCTATAGAAGATCCTCTTAAGAAATTTAAAATTGAATTTTTCAATGTAATTATTGACGTCTCTATAAATTCAATTGAGGAACGTTTTTCACAACTAGAAAATCACAGCAATATTTTTGAGTTTTTATATAACATACCACGCCTTGTTAACAAAGAATTGGATGATATTTTTAAAAATTGTCAAGATTTGCATGTTCATTTAACAAATGATATTGAACCTTTAAATTTGTATAATGAATTTTTAATTATAAGAAACATTTTAAGCGGTGAAATGACGCCTTTAGATGTTTTAAATTATATAGATAAACATTCTTTGACAGAAAAATTTCCTAATTTGTTTATTTCTTTAAGAATTCTAATAACGCTGCCTATAACTGTCGTTCATTTTCCAAGTTGAAACTGATTAAAAAATATTTACGTTCGTCAATGTCCCAAGAAAGGCTCATAGATTTGACAGTATTATCAATTGAACAAAGCAAAATTAATTAATTATGATGATTTGGCTAAAGAAAAAGCTAGAAAAGACTCGTAATGTATATAAACATATGTTCATTTATATTTTTTAAATTTATACATTCATTATTCTTGAAATATTTAATTTTTCTTCATTTTGTTATTTAATTTTTTAAGTTATTTTTATGTGATATAAAACACACAATAAATATCAGGGCGGCAAATTGAGCGCTCGCTTCAGGCGGCAAATATGTGCGAGCCGGCCCTGGTCGTCATACTTCATCAGGATCCAAATTCATTATCTAAAGAAAACATATTTTTCCAACCATTAATATTCCAGTATGCGAGTGAAAAATTTGTATTACAGTAATTATTCTTATTGTTAGCATAGTCATTTGAACAATTTATACTAGTATTACTGTCCAAAAAGGATACATTACAGTTTTTTTTATCCGTCTATTTAAAAAAATGCCTGTTACTTGCTTCACTTTTCTGCCTTGTGGGTTGCCCGACACCAGGAGGTATTGCCTCGAATATTTTGTCTGTTAGCAATAAAATTTAAGTCTAAAATAGTAAAAGCATTTCGCAATCGAGTATCAAATAACGTTTTTTCGAAAGCTATATCTGTACATTAATTAATATATCTAATGTCACCGTGATAACAATGTATGTAATATAATTGCGATTAAATCAGTTATTCTCTGACCAGCAATTGAAAACTGTTTGACAATAGAAACCAAACAAACATTCTATTATTTTTCTTAAATTTTCTTGCGACTTATGCAATTCGCTTCGTGATTCGCATATTGCAAGTGAAATATTTTAGACTAAAACTAATATCAGAAAGCAAGGAAGACAATTTGTCTCCTGAAGTATTGGATGCACCGCAAAGCGCAATTTATGATCTTATTCCCCAAAAGTCAATCAGACAATATGAACAAGATTTTATGGACTGGTGTCATTCGAAGAATTTGAAGAATGAGAATGAAAATGTAATATTAGCATATTTTGAATACAAAATCAAGAAAGTGCAGCCAACAACGTTATGGTCCATCTATTCAATGGTTAAAGAGAAAAAAGTCAAAGGTCCTAACAATAGAAGAGATTGAAAAATTTACAGAAGAGGCGCCAGATGAATGCTTCTTGATAATGAAGGTAATTTACAACAGTTACAATAATATATTTCATGTCGTTTTGATAATGGGTATATACGGCGCATGTAGAAAATATGATGATAGATGATATCGAGGATAAGGGATCAATACTTATTATAAAAATATAATACAATACAAAAACTCACTCAGAGCACATTCATTATTTCAAATTTGTCGTATATCGAATTATACAGAAAATATTATGCTTTACGTCCAATATTCACTACCAGCCGAAGATTTTTAATCAAGACTGTTAATGAAAAATGTGTAAATCAAGTTACTGAATTAATAAAATCAGAAACACACCAAAAGAAATAGCAGCATTTTTTAAATTACCGGAGGCGGAGTGCTACACTGGTCATTGTTTCCGGCAATCTTCCTCTACACTTCTAGCAGATTCTGGAGCTGATTTTATCAGCCTAAAGAGACATGGGGGTTGGTGATCGTCAACAGTTGCGGGGGGATATATTCAAGAATCCATCATATTAAAATGCTGACGTGTGCGGTCCAATGGAAAATATTTCAGTTGGAGATAACAAATATTTTATTCTTTAGTAAATATCGTCGCATATTTTTCTTGTCGAAGAAAAATGAGGTTGCTGGATATTTCAATTAATTTTTAAATGAATGTAGAACAAATGAACATAATGTTAAAGAAATTCTGTGTGATAATGGAGGAGAGTTTATTTCACAGGATGTAAGGAGAATTGTAAAGGAATCTGGAATTACATTACGTACGTCAACACCATATAGTCTAGAACAAAACGGAGCTGCGGAACGCGAGAACAGAACTGTAGTTGAATTGGCTGTATATCTCCTAAACTTAACAGGTTTAACCAGTGTGGAAGGAAAGTCATCTTATGAACTATGGTCTGGTAAGGTTGTAAATGATTTAAAGCATTTAAGAGTGTTTGGCACAGAATGTTACGTACATGTCCCTAGACAAAAACGTAAGAAGTGGGATGCAAAGAGTGTCTTTGGTTTGTTTGTAGGCTATCATGGCCTTCGAGATGAATATCGTGTATTTGTGCCTAGAAAAAATCGAACGATTACGAGCCATGACGTAAATTTTAAGTCTGAACTTACACTTGTAGACTCTGTTACAGGTGTCTTAATGAAACCAGGAAAACCTGATTCCACAGAAAAAGGGCAGGAAGATGATACAGTTTTGGAGGAAGAAACTCGAAGAAATGACAGTCTGGGACGTGGAAAGCGTATCAAGAGAGAACCAAAATGGATGAGTAGTGGAGAGTATGTCATTCTTGCTCGGCAAACAGAGAATACAGTGGCATGTAATCCAAATTCTTATGCTGAAGCAATGGAACGAGATGATGTCAAGCAATGGAAGGCGGCTATGGACGACGAGATGGCTTCACATGAAGCAAATGGTACATGGAAATTAGTAAGGAAACCTGAAGGGGCTAATGTATTGAGTTGTCGTTGGGTTCTAAGTACGAAATTGAATCCAGATGGTTCCCTTTCTAAGTACAAAGCTCGTCTAGTGGCTCGGGGATATGCACAACGTCAAGGTATCGACTATGATGAATTGTTTAGTCCAGCAGAAAAAATAGAACTAGCGCAGTTTGATGTAAAAACTGCTTTCTTGTACGGTGAACTGCAGGAAGAAGTTTACATAAATCAGCCAGAAGGTTACGCAGATGCAACTGGCAGAGTTTGCAAACTGAAACAATCACTCTATGAATTGAAACAAGCACACTTAGATGCTGGAATTCAAGATTTTCAAATTTTATCTGTTTGCAAGGTCTTGTATGTAGCAAATCTGATCCATGTTTATTTTATTGCAACATTTATTTTCCCTGTAATTTACTTTAGTTCAACAAATTATATTTCAGTTTCATCAATCTGGAAGTTAAAATTTAACTAGGGAATATATTATTTATTAAATGTCTAATATGTTAAACGTTCTCGTGGCGCTTATTTCAAATACTAAGTCGAACTATCACGAAATACCACGAACATACCCGACTCACACACAGCGCACAGGAAAATGAACATTGGTCAATTCCTGTGCTGTGCTAAATTATTTTTTGTGCGCCGCTGTGCGAGTCATAAATAGATGTACGTATTTCCATATGTTCAAATTCTGGGCTATGCTATACTATATTATTTCTATGCGCTGTGCGACTTATAAATCCACCTTAAGACTTTCAGATTTGTTCAGAATAGACCCATTAGTTGAGTGTGTCGAAGCCGCGTATTGCTAAATTATTACTTGACGTATCCCAGTATGCTAATATTAAGTATTTTTAGTAAAACTGCAACCAGAATTATTTCAAATTTGGAAGTAATTCGCAGAAATAAAAAAAACTAAATTTACTTTTTCGTCTATATTTCGTGATCTATGCATTTTGTCTCAAATAACAATACACCGATAAAATGGTCTCCCAATGGGGCAATTTTTGACTAATTGACCGACTTCGTATCTCTTATAGTTCTCGGGATCCCTATGCAGGGTACGTTTTTTATGACACATTGTACGCATTCTTTTCTTCCATATAATTCTTTTTATTATAATAAATATGTTAATCTGCTTTTATTAACAGAGCACTTACCAGGTATCACCTCTCACGCGCACTCAAACCTTTTCTTATAATACATTATTTTTGTGCGTTATCAAAATTGGGAAGCATTTTCATGGTTAAATTTGTTTCGTCGAATTCGAAACCGTGTTAGAACCACAAACAGTGGCTTAACGGTAGCCCTGTCTCCTCCTTATCCCTTTTTTTTCTTAAATATTATTCATTAAATCTATTTATTTCATGAAGATAAATTATTATACTTATCAGATAATAAATTATTTTATAATTGATTTAAAGATATATAACGTGTTTATTACATAATACTAAACTACAGATAAGTGTCATTACGAATGTAAAATAGCCAACGAATTATACTGTTATATCAGTACTTTTCACAAATATTTTTTTAACAAAATATATCGCACTATTCATAGAAAATTTTCTAATTTGTAGGTTCAATATTTGACACAGTATCCTGTTTAAGTAAATTATACCTACTAAATTATCAAATTTTACATTCAGGCAAAAGATTAAAAAAATATATTAAAATTATCTTTATTACTTATAATTTTAATGAAAATTACAATTCTTCAAATTATTGACATGTAAAACTAAAGATTATTGCTAATAACAGTTATTTATGTATCAAGATACTGAAATTCTATTTTTTATCACAAATATGGAATTTTAGTTGCCGAGGCCGTAAGGCCGAGGAAAATAAACCATAAGAGTGATAAAAAGGAATTTCAGTGCTGAGGTATATGTTAAATTTTGTTTGAAATCGAAATTTTGTGAAAATGGAACAAATATTTATATTTATAGGTTATGTATTGTGACGATACGTACCTCGTTCAGCATTGTTGTCGAGAAACAATCGGGTTAACCTCAACGATGTACTATCGTACAATAAATTGCAGCAATTTGGCCCACACCATTATCCTGGGCATAGACACGCTGGCGACCTTCGGAGCGACTATTTGCGCAGCGTCGCGTAGGATCACGCTGCTAGCACCTCCCACACAGGTCGCCCAGGTAAGCGCAATTCAGCCCAAAAAGGAAAAGGGTAAGTTGGCACCACTTCGTCCAGTGGTACCCATGGCAGCCAGGTCACCGTCCCGCCGTAATCGTCCATGTACTGAGGCTATGGGGTCGCCTCTGTTACGAGCCCGCCGACCAGAGGTGCGTTCGCAGCCGCCACCGACGACGCAGCTGTCCGAGCGAACGCCCCTCACTCCCATGTCGAAGCCAGATGCGTCCCCTATTACCGTTACCACCGTCCGAGTCGACTCCGGGGCAAGGAGCCGACAGGACATCGTCGAGAAATCGACCGCTCCATCATCCCAAGGACGCCGAAGTGGGCCAGTCAGGAGTTGTTGGATTCCCTGGGCGGCCTGCCTCCGACTTCACCAGTGAAGTGGTCAGGCCAAACCCTCGAGACGTCACCGCCGGTTCGGGCATCTCCGCCGCCGATACCGTTTTTGTTTCAGGTGCCGAACCGGAGACCTTTGAGGGCCAGGCTGACCCCCCCCCCCAAAAGGCAGGCGCAGGGCGTCCAATCCGTGATGATCCTGGCTCCACAACCTTGGGCGTGATGCGAGGAACCGTCCCGCTGCCAAGGCCACCATCGCCGTCCCCACAGTCGCTCCAGCCGAGGTCCGGATACCGCCGGAAAAGGAAGAGCCGTCATGTGGGCATGTGTGGCACAAGAAGCAGACAAACCGTCGGTGAAGGAAACGAGATTTTCCCTTTTAGTAAGGCCTAAAATAGAACATTTTTCCTTCACGTTTGTCTTTTAAAATGCACTTTGTTTTGCATTTATTTCATGAAAGATTTAAAAGTTTTATTTTTGTTGTAAATGGCCGTTATATAGCAGCAAAAAAAATATAAATATGTATATTTAATTTTTTTTTCACCGGAGTATGAGGGGCATGTGACGTACGTACCTCGTTCAGCATTGTTGTCGAGAAACAATCGGGTTAACCTCAACGATGTAATATCGTACAATAAATTGCAGCATGCTGGAATTTTTAACAGTCAGAGATTTGTAAATAAATGTATGTTTGACTTACCTGTGTAATATAAAACCATGATATGAAGCGTGTGCATTGTTGTATATTATTGTTATGCTGTTCATTGGTTGTAGATAGGATTTGTTACACATTTATTTGATCACTACAACTGTCATTGTATGAGAGGTTATGTTTCGCCGTGAATTGACTGGCGTGTCATTGGCATTTTCAATTCTTATTATTATTGTAAAATATTATTTTATAATATTTGTAACAATATTTTTATGATGGTTTACGACAAACTGTGACTGCCTGAAATTATTACAATTTCTATTAAATAAGTTTTTGTTGAAGGAGCGTTCGCAAACGCCATCAGTCAGTCATATGTTAAAGTAAAGTTTATCCCCTCTTCATAATACGCGAGAATTTTCTTGTTATACCAAATGCCGGGTATAAAAGATCGCGCACCGTCCAGAGAAGTCAGTTCTTGGGTTCACCTGAACGACTTCTCTTGGAGTCTTTGGGTTCGAGCTGCTCCATCAGACCGCTTCGGCCGAGTCTGCAAGAACGTTTGAGAGAAGTTTCATCGCCGCATCTGCTACCGCTGTTTGGTGCGTGCGAAGCCGCCGTCCGTGTCTCTTGTGGATGATAGAGAGACTTCGCCGTAAATTTTTCTAAGTCGAGTTTGGGTGATTGAAATTCACCACTCGCAGAGATAAACCGCCGTCCGTTTTGTACTTTATCTTTTATTAGGTTACCGCCGTAAGAGACTGTGCTATTGCTGTGTCGCGGGAGCACAGTTCCCTTGTAGTTTAACTCAGTCCGTCACAGTTTTTTTTACAAAGGGTTTTCATTCTTTATTTCTTTGTTACATTTTAAGTTTACATTATGTTGGGAATAATAAATTAGTCTGTTAGTTAACTATGTGCTTTTTCTGAGACAAACCCTAACCCACCTTCACAGTTAGCTATCCGGCAAACCATCCTCTCTCTCAGCATTCGCCGAACGCGCCCGAGCAACCCGAACCTTGCTGGCAGAGAGGACAAGATGTCGCCTCATCCCACAGGACCGGCGTCACAAATGACGCCCAAACAGGGGCTACCGCCACAGTATTATATGTCAGTCTGTATGAAATCGTCATATAATGCATTACCTTAGTGCCCATTTTTTAATGACGATTTTTGTGCTCTTTAGTGACGATTTCAAATAAAATAATTTTAAGTAAACTAAATTTATTTTACTAACTACATATAATTTTGTGACAGGAATAGTTATAATTCAAACATCTCTACTATTTTTTTTAATTGCAGTTTAAATAATGAATAAAACTAAGTTAATTAACGTAAAGTGAATTGAACGTATGTATAAATCCATTAAAGACATAAAATACAAAATAAATTATATGTAAAGCATTCTTTTTGAAGGAAAATTTTTAACAACTTGAAAATACATGGTTTATATTTTTAAATTTTTATTTCTAATATGTTCAAAGTAAATCAGTTACCTTCAACACTAATTCACATCTTTCCTTCCACAAAAAATAGAAAAAGTAACAATATCGCCAAATCAAGTGAGTTTAGAGAGGGAATTTTATTTTTGCCAAAATCTGAAGAAAATGATTCCTGGTTATATTCACATTTCGACCAACAACAAAAGCCCCCCCCCACCACTTTTTATGTTGAAAAAATTAATAATATCAATGAGGTATGCAAATTAATTTTAATTAATTAATAATTAATTAATTTTCAAATATAGAAAATAAAATCAAAAACTAGTCATTTTGCTTTGCCGCATGAACAGGTAACTATTTCAAATCATTGGAATATGTCAATATATTGTCGCAAAATACTCGTATACATATTTTATTTTCTCAAAATATCCATTTTTGACGGAATTATTAGAAAATTTTACTGCAACCGACCACGATTTTATTAGTAAATGCAACACCAACAAAACCTAGACAAAATTGAAATTAGTCGTAAGTACATGAAATTAGCTGTATTTTCTACCCTTGTTGCGGTGAAATGCATAAACATGGTGTACATAGGTCGTGTAACGGGGTCATGCCAGACTCTTATTATAGTGTCTCTAGTTTTGCGCCTGCGCCAATTGCACACACACCACACACTTATGTCAGATGTTAAAACCTAATCTATGAAAATGTACGATGACAACAAAGTTTCTGCAGAGAATAGTGACGAAATACTGATTGGAATTATTCAACAATTTGTATATCTATATTTTTATATCCTTTATAAATATAACACCGTAATTTCACCTATAAAAATTAGTTTATACGAAATGTCAATCACAGAATTCGTAATTTTAATTTACTGCATAAACGACCTTATTTTAATTTAGTTTCTTAATTTAGTGGCTTAATTTAATTTTATAATTTACATGCTCCATAACCCCAGTATTACTGATGGAAAAATAAGAGTTATAGATTTGTAATTCATAAATTTATTAATATTACAAGCAAGGAACTAGTATTAATAATTTGAGAACCTCTTTAGAAATTTAAATACATAATAAATACAACATTTGCATGCTGCCAAGCTATGAATCATCTTTTCATATATCATATCAGTAGTATTTGGTGCTGGGTGTGCGCCAAGTGTCATTGATGAAGGAAGCGGCACGTTCCGCCACCATGATGGTGGGCCCCAGGAGGTTACCGCTGGGTGTGCGTGGATACACGGAAGCGTCAGCCACACGGAGATTCTTCACGCCAATTACTCTCAATTCGTTATCGGTTACAGCCATAGCTGAAAGATAGATTTTCGTATTAACTTGCAAATTATAGAGTAATATCATGATCAATATCACAACAGCCCTATGTCAAGTTCCTTAGCTACTTGTTTCATGATCGAGTAAAACTAGTGCATTTAAAAACCGTGCGATAATAGTCTATTATGCAACGACGCTATAATGATTACTCTTATTGCCGAGGATTAAGTTTACAACCCAAGCGAGAGAAACGAACATGGGTTGTAATCATCCGAGTTGTATACTTTACTTATCTACTATTAATATATTACATGCAAGTTTTTTTTTATATTAATTTCGTTTCATAGCCCTAAAGTAAATAATCCATATGACGTATTTTTCATTGAAATTACTCATTAGGTTAATTTTGGAATGTATCTACAACTAATAAATAATATGTATATTAAATATGTGGCTTTTTCTACATAATGCTACATACAAATCCTGAAGGGAATAATGATCGGGGAATAATAGTCATTATTCCCTCTGATGCACCAATTGACAGTATAAGGTTTTCTAATTTTTTAATAACAATATCCGACAATAGTAGTAATATAAACTTACAGTACTTACACAAGTACTTTTTGCCACCTTTACATAAATCATTATTAACCTTTCAATAATTTAAATTAACTGAATAATTATAATTTTATTAACACAAATTTTTCCAGGGGTCCAATCAAATAATTTTTAAAATAAAACAATTTTCAAAATCATCACAATTACAAATTACATACATACTTTTACTGAGGTATTTTAAACACTCGCCCGATCTTTATACGGGTTAAAATCACGCTTTTCCTAAAAAGTAGGTTAGCACAATCCTGAAATATATTCATTCCTGCAACAATCATCTTTCGCCACACATTTTTGCCCAATAGACCAAGAGCTGGGAGTAAAATCAAGTAACTCATAAGATACTACAGGTTTGATATTGTGAGTTTATAGTAATGTCTGCTCTTAAAGAAAAATCAGTCGTCTGCCGGCCATAACTGGTCGCCTTCACCCGCAATAATTTTCAAAAAAGGTTCAAAATCGACTACCAAGAGTAATAATAAATAAATTTGGTATTTCATAAGGAAGTTACCGGCGTTATTTTTAAATTTTGAAAGTCATCTGTTTCGAAAATGCGACCGCGCGAACTGGCAGACTCATACACTTTAGACGAAGTACATTACTCCGGTCATTTTCGCAGGTACTGTACACTTGTACGAATTATGAGGGTATCATGCATATGCATGTATGTATCTGCACATTATTTGCAACTTCTGACTTTTCGTACTATTTTACGTGTATTAAAATGTAACTATATTCTTCGAAAAAGATATATAACCAATTACACAAAAATCGTCGCGTTATCAAACGTCAAATGTGCGAGAAGTTGCAATGGTATACAATGTGACGTGTCTATTTGTGATACCCACTTATATCTTACTTAAAACAGCACTACAATGGTAAATAATTAAATATGTCAGTTTTCCTATTATAGAATTCATATTAACTAAATACCCCTGTTTTTATAAAGAGAAGCGACCAATAATCTTGTTTAAAATGGTTAACAGTAAGAGAAAATTTTGGAAAAATCATATAACGTGTTTAAATTATGCCCAAAAGAATAAAAATAGACTACTGTCTATTTTCACAAATGAGGCTTAAATAAAGAAATAAAAATGAAACAAATTATATATGTACAGGTGAAGACGCCCCCCTCATTTAAAGTTTTATTATTTTAAATATATTTTTTATAAAGTGAGGTTTACAAGAAACAACTATCAACTTTTATTTATTAATAATAAATAAGTAACAAACAAATGTATACTTTGTTGATATTAACATTGTTACATTTTGTTTTTTTTTTACATAGCCATCTATAATAATGGAATAAAAATTATTTCCCATATATCTCAATTATTTTATTTTTCTCGATTTTTTTCATGTGCATTAATAAAAGCTAATACATCGCTGAATAGAAAAAAAATGGCGGTTTATATTTTAGTAAAATAATTATCGGTTTCTATTTAAAAAAAACAAAAGTTGATAGTCATATCTTTATAAAAAATACCTACATCTACCATAAAATAGTATATTTAAAATATTAAAACTTTTATATGAGCCATTTTTTTCTATAACTTATAATAAAAAAAAGTTAAAGGAGGGGGCGTCGCCCCAGACTCACCCTGCATATATAAAATTTATCTCTTGTTTAAATGACAACTTTGTTCTTTATACTCGGATACATATTCGTCATTACTTACGATCATCTACCGCCCCCATACGACACGTGCCGACTTGGTGATTTTCTGGGTTGGTTTTATGCGCAATATAGCACAGCCAATATTCTCTGCTTTCGATGTTTGTGATATGTTCACAGCCCTTCATAGGTGTTGGATCCAAGTATACATTCTTGTATTGCATAGCGTCCGTTTTGATCATATTCAGTGTTATACTAAAAATTTAAAATGACAATAATTTTTAGCACCTCGTAAAAATTGTTAACCAATACGTATGGATTTAGAAAAATGTCCGTGTCATACGTGATGGACAATTGCGCAGAAATCTAAACTCTTTCTTTCCCTTTCTCCTATTGCCTGACCTTTTCTCTAGCTATCAATCTTCTTGATCTGCGCATTTCATAGCCCATGACAATTAGCACCACCTCTACCAACTAATAGTTCAGTTTTTTTATGTCAGCATACTTGTTTGGGAATATTTTTAACAACTTGCTAAAAAATAACTACTGAGTTACGAAATAGAACCGAATATTGGTAATACTCGTATAGATACATATATTTTATTGCATATATTAAAATTTTCTTTTTAGAAAAATGAAATTTCTGGTAAAACTTATCATTGTCCGCAAGAAGCAAAATACCATTTCAGGCAAAGAACTTTTTGATGAAATTAAATGGGGTATTCCGATGATATGGAATTGATATGAAATAGTAACTTTTTTCTACAGTTTACATCTTTTATATATTAGGAAAATACAATAAAACATGTTTAATGAAAAGTTTTAATTCATAATTTAATTTTAGAAACCTGGAATTTTTACAACTCTAGAAACGTCCTTGAAAACTGTGACGTCAAATCGATTTGTTGCATGTGTTTAGAAATACAGATGGTGGCAGTAGTTAGAACGCGCGCGATGCGGAATCGGTTTTCCATAATTATTAAATAATACTCCTATTTTTACCATAAACAAACACTGAAATACACGCTGTAACTGAAACCGTATGTAAACAAACAATGGCTGTCATAAACATGTGGATTTAGGCGCTGAAGTTCATTGCAGATGCCACTGTCGATTTGCCGTCATTATCGTGCCATGATAAAAAAAATTAAATTGCGGTGTAATTTTTAAAAATTCCTATCTCATTTGATGTACACATTTTTTTTACTCAAAATTAGATATTGATTGTATTATTGGTCTGTACTAATGAAAAAAAAAAATGTCGGAATACCCCATTGTACCTTTCCTTTCTACTACTACCACAAAAAATACTTCTGATTACATGGTAACTACATTTTTTTGAGTATCACAAGATTATTCAGTTAAATACGATTACGTCAAAAAATATATAAACCTTATGTGGAAAACGGTTACTTGGATGATTAATATAGCTATTTTTTTGTTTGATAAATTTGGCATATGTAAAACATAGACTTTCGAAAGTCATTTTAAAATGAATAACAAAATATACCAATAATGTCATAATAAAGCAAGTTTGTTTTTATTCATCGATGCGTATTAATACTAATTTCATCAGTTCGTTTATTTTTTTATTATTATTCAGTGTTTAAAAATTAAATTCAACGCTTTACTTTTTAGACTTTAATCGGTTTAGTCGTACTTCATATAACAGATTCGCGACCAGACTCAAGCACACAGTCACGACACCCCAATTGTGTTGACATTTAATATTATTCTCATTATTGCAGAATTTAAAAATATGTCATTATTGTTTAGATTTAATTGTGCTAACATTTAATATTAGTCTTATTATTTAGATTCAATTGTGTTGACATTTAATATTATTCTCATTATAGTTGAGTTTAAAAATATCAATTTACTATATGTTTAATAACATGGAAATTACTGTTAAAGTGGATGATACCACTTGCGGAATATAAACAAGCTCATTTCGATCATTACGCAACTTTTCGTCACTATCGTTTCTATAAGCATACTTCATCGGTTATATCGAACATTCTTTAGTGACGTTATTTTAAAATGTGCTAATATTTACCGTTAAATTTTGGATGAATTTTCTTTTACTGTATTATAAGATATTATTTAAAATAAACAAGATAAAAATATGTCAAATATCAAGCATTTAATTAGTTAGAAACTTTTCTAGTAACCAGGCAATAGGTATGAATTATTTGAACAAACTTATTAACTGGATTAACTATAAATAATCCGATTAGTTATATAAAAAAATATTCTGTACCAATTATTTGACTTTGTATTTTTCAAGGACTTACTTTATTCCTTGCATTAGTCTGTAAAGATCGTCCTCTTCTGTCAGTAATCCACCGTAAATAATGGGTTTCGAAGTTGGGTATTGATCTCTCAATTTAACATATCCGACAGATTTTGCATTTAAAAGGGTTGGAGAAATGCTGTAAAAGAAAAATAATTTAAATTATTTTACTCAGAAAACAATTATGCAATGTGATTGATTTTAGTTACAGCAAATGAAAAACTTTTTTATGCTGTTACATGTTCAAAATCACAAATCTATAGTCTATAGTAAATTACATATTTACTGCATATGCATTTCGAATATAAGTAAATAACAAATACAAATATCAATATTTTTTTTCTATTTCTATACGCATAATAATGCAATTAAATTAAATTTGCATACTTCTTTCTTTTGTCTACTTTTGAATATCTCCATTATAAATATTATTATTATATACACATTCTTTACTTACACCGAACGTAAAAAAATATCTTCTATAATTTATTTTTTTAATTGAGTCCTCCATTATATTTTTATATTTTTTTATAAAACTTCATCTAAACTAAAAGCGATTTGTAGTTTTAGAAAGTCTATTGTTATTTGTTAAGCCGTAATATATTTTTTATATTCTGTGCCGTAAATATAAAGATGATTTTCTTCTCGAACAGTGGACTTCGCTAATAGTTGAAGTCACGTAAATTGATCTTTTTCAGCACTTATCTTTTTCAGCACTTATAAAAATATATATGTTAAAATAATTATTTGGGCAATAATTGAAAATATGAGTGGATAAAAAGCAATTTAATAATACAATTAATAAAAATCCTCATAGTCCTAATTTTTATTACTACTGGTACCTATGTCAACGGGGGGGACGTGATCAGATATACGGGGGGTCACAAAGTTTGATATTAAGATATATCATATATTAATGAATTAATGCGAGACTTGAGTTTGTGTTTCACTTAAAAAAAATCTATACTTGGATCGACATTGGTAATACAGAAGTAAATTATTTTTGAGTGATAGTCAAAAGCTTTTTTCACACAGGTAAGAAGTAGCAACTGGAATCAATGGCCCGTATTCCGAGGGCACTTTTATAATAATATCGCTTTTATGGAGCGCGCTTTTACAAAGCGCTTTTATTATAAAAGTGCGTTCGGAATATAGGCCAATGTTTTCAAAGCATCCATTACTAAGCTTCGTTTTCACTTCGTCGTGCAAACCAAACCTTACCTAAAGCTTGAGACGAAAATTCTAGTAAAGTTTTGTCAGCTAATATTTCAATCGGTTGGTTGTGAATTTCAATTGGTAATTTGACAGCTTCAACAATATTTTCATCAAACGGATTGAGAACCCATCTTTTCGACAAATTATTGTTATCACCTGGAAAATATTCCAGTAACTGAATTTTCAATTCGCGGAAATGGGTTTTCATGCTCTCCAACACGCGATGAACAATAGGATTTTTTGTTCATATTTTTGTCAATATAATTGGAAGTTACAGTAAATGCGTCAAAATTTCAATTTTGCATGCGGATAATCCAAATACCGAGCCATTTGATTAAAGTATTGACTTTATCTGTCATTAGTAAAATATAAAAACGAGAAAATTAATAATTATCCCCTAATTATTAGGGGATCGAGAGGTTATTTACTTTAATTTTGGGGTTTTTAGAGGTCGCGACGCTTAAAAGGCTGAGAAACGATGGCCTATGTCATTCAACATATCTTTCACTCTCAAATAAACGCATAGAGTCTAGCATTGCGTGACATCATAAATTTAAACAAGTGTTATTTGGTTTACTAGCATTGTTTTTTTTTGTTATTATTTTCTGCATTCTTGAAAATGGATTCCGTATTTTAAAAAAAGCGGTAGCAGAAGGCTTGAAAGTAGTGATAATTTGGAATAGAGTAAATGTAGAGATAATGAAATGGTATTAAAAACTCGATTATTTTAAAAAGTAATAACTTTTTTAAAGTCTTTAACATACAGTTTTAAAGTAGGTACAGTTTTAATAAGTGATCCATGTTCTAAATGGTTACTACACTGAAGGACCCCATTGTTAATGGGGCAGGCTGTAAAAATATTTGAGATAATATTGAGTAATATTTAACTTAATTGTTTAAATAGTAAGTTATGTATACCTAAACATCCTGGGTCCCAGACCAATAGGTTCTCCTAAAAGTCCTGTTCTAGAACAATTGGCTAAGAAACCAGCATGGAAGATTTGAATATCAGGTCTTGGATCTGGATCTGATTCATTTGTTCGGATAAATCCAGTTACCTATCACAATTTAAAATAATCATTTATAACATAATTCACTAAAAAATGTTAACCATTAAAAACATTAGAGTATATAGGCGGCTCTTTTTTAAAATATTCTTCGAATTTAGAAACAAAAATTATTTTAAAAAATAAGTTATAGGACGTGAACAGTCATCATGTGACTTTGTTGATCTTGGGGAGTAAATACAAATACTGGGGACCATGTCAGAAGACAGCATTGAATATATACACAACCTACCAGTGCCTAATTACCGGATACGGTGACTAGGCTGCAGCCTAGGGCGCACAGATTTTGGGAAGCACACAATTTTATCATTTCATTATAAATTTTAAGGCGCTTTGATTTGGTTAGAGCTACATAAAAAACGTCCGCAGCGCGCCCGACGACCTAAACCAGGCCCTGCAACCTACAAAAGTTATAACTATTCATTTAAAAAAATGTATAACACTGAGTTCAGAATTAAATTCTTTAACGAATGAGCAACTAAAAAATATACGTTCTCATTTAAAATAAAAAAGTCAGGTCTCGTACTTTGAGAACCACTGGACGAAAAAATAATTTTTCTTTTCTTTAAATTTGTCTTGTGAAATAGAAATTGTTTGCCCATTTAACCGTCTTTTAACTCTTATAGTTCTCGAGATAGCAATGGTGGTTCATTTAAAATGAACACCTGTATACATAATTAATAGCCACATCTGTTTGTCAAGATCAACAAGTAACATGAGTACTCGCGTTTGATGATATACAAAGTGAATGGTAAATGTCTTAAGATATTGACTACTTTTTTATCTTGATAAAAAAATGTATATTATACAAAATAAGTTATAAAGTCTCAATACTTACTTGCGAAAGACCAGTAGATGTCAAAGGACCTTTTCTGTGCTGGATAAAATTTTGCAAAGATTGGTCATTTAACTCCTGTGTATTACAATCGCTACCAATTCTGAAGAAAATTTCTGTTGAAGCGTGGTTGTTCAAATTTTGTCCTACTCCTGGCATATCGCGAAGTACTCGCACTCCTAAAATTAATTTTGTAACAATGGAATAGAAATTAATGTTTAAGATTGCTTTAAAAAATAATTGAATAATAAAAAGAACGAAAATATGTTTATTATTTAATATGTTATTTCTTGTGTAACATACATTTGTTTAACACCTAAAACTTATAACGTAAATTCGCCTATGACATTTATTAAAAATATCATTTAAAATTTAAATTAGTAGCTTCAGAGAAAAAATGTATTTCCAAAGTACAAAAGTTATTTTTAAAATTTAATTATCTATGTATATCTTAGCTGCGACATTAATAACTGTATAATATTATTGCTTTGCTATCTTTTAACATAGCACTAAACAATTAGTTTAAATAAAAACTATTAATTATTTAATAATATCCAATTTTCTAACGTTAATACAATTTATCGTATGACGTACATATACGAAATCATCCAGGTAAATTACTTATTAATTTATTACATAAAAAAAAAAAAAACTAATTGTAAAATTCAGTGTAAAAATAATACATATGTTTTCAGATAGTACAATAGCAAAACAACTAAAACAAAATTTATTACTTTTTGTTTGATACGAGTACTAAGAAATATTTGTAATAAATTTTTAATTAGTTTTCATAAATCAAATTGTTTATTTGATACAAAATATATAACTATGTACACAAATTTAAAAATCAAATACTTATTTCTTCATTATACCGCATTCAGGCAAACAAAATTAACTTTGATCTTGCTTAAGATATATTTTGAACTTCATAAAATATGAGTATATTGTTTTAAAATTAATAATATATTACGTGTAAATCGTAAAAAAAAATACTGAAAGCATCGGAATATAACTTTCTAGGTGGGGTGCGAACACTTTTTAACTGCTACCGATATCATATGGAAAAGTAAAATAAATAATGAAATGATACATGTAAATACAAATGAAAATGGATATATAAGACCAATGATTTTTTTTAAATTATTTTTTTGTCATTCATTTCATTTACAAAGCATTTAAGTTTCAAACAGGTGCGTAATGCTGTCATTTTTTTGCAAATATATTTTTTAATTAATTTATATATTAAAAAAAGATTTTTTACAAAAAGGAAATTAGTAAATATAATTACTAAGAATAGGATATATTAAAATGAAGCTTTCACTTATGAAACAATCTAAGTATCCAAACTACCGATTTTACTTTGAAAATGTAGGGTTACAAGTTATAAAATTTTCAATTTTTAAAAGAACACAGGCAAACTATTGAAAAATACAATTGTCTAATGGCCAGTAATAGTAATGTAGCGTGCCTCCACCCGACATCACTGAGTCTAGCGAGTACGCGGCCGCCGCGCTGAGTGGGCGTCTAGGCTTGTCGATGACGTAATCGGACGAGCAACCGTCGTAGTAAACAAACACGTTTCGACCTGTTTAATTAGTTCCGGTCAGCTGATCCTTTGTATTCGATGTTATTATCATACTCGTACAGAACAATGAACATTGTAGTAAAAGGACGCCGGACTATATAAACCCCGTCAGTGAGGACAGCGGCGCATTTTAATATAGACACGCATCGTGAATGGAATAGTTGGTGATATAAATTAATAGTCGACGAGTGGTGAATATAGATGAAATAAAATTAAAAAAATTCACCTCCTGAAGAAGGCATAACGAATGCCGAAAATTAAAATAATTTTGACTGCAATCCAGAAATTTACTTATTTCCATAAATAAATATAGTTATATAAATACATAGTGAAGTAAATATTGTTTAAATAAATAATCTTAGTGTTTAACTATTTAATAATATTCTTAATCTTAAATTAGTGTTTATAATTGTTTAATCATAGTGTTAGTTATTTTAATTATCTTTATCTTAATTATTTATCGTTTACTAAACTTTTATTTTAATTAATAATATTTCTCTGATATTTACACTTCACCCAAATAAATAAACGTTACAGTAATATATTTTTTCATTGATTTTTCATTTTTGTGAAACATTTATACTATCGCCACCCCTTAAAACTTTAGAATATTTGTATGTAACTATATTCTAAATGTAAATTGTGTAACTTTTTAAAATATTGTCAAAATACCCTACTTGGCTTTTGGGAAATATACCTTTGCAACGCACATAATTTTGACATTTAGTACTAGTTCTCTTTCAAAAATTATCTGGAATATTTGTTTTCCAGTCAGGTTGTAAATAAAATTTCTTACCAACAGATTCTAAATCGTTCTTAGGCCCAAGTCCTGAAAGTAGAAGTAACTGAGGTGAAGCAATAGTTCCTGCAGAAACAATTACTTCTTTTCTTGCTTTAACTATTCTTCGTACACCATGGCGTTCATACATTACTCCTTCAGCAGTCATTGTTGTTTCGTTGATTAGAATATAGTGCACCTGAAATAAATAACTCCTGTATACTATTGAGACAGAATGGTAACAATTTTTTTCAATAATAAACACAGCTTGTAACAATAGGAACTATAGAAACTTAACGATTTGGGCTTGCAATGATTGTCAATGTCACGAATGATGTTGATTTGAGATTTTATGAACTCTTAAGCAATAATAAATATTGGGTATGAAATATCTCCAAATAATAATACTAATAATAATAACATTAAATGGAGCTTACCCAAGCTTTCGGCAAAACGTACAAATTCTTTCTTTCATTCAGATGAGGATATACATAACATTTGGTTGTAGCCTCCCTAGTTCCATTAATATTAGTAGCCTGAGCAATCATGAAACCAAATTGAGACTTTCCGTTCAAGTCAGAATTGACTCTGTATCCTAATTCATGCCAGGCGTTGAGCAAATCTTCAGCAAAATCAGGATGATCGTTAAAGCGACTGATGGTCAATGGACCACCTGTTCTATGATATGCGGGCTAGAAAAATAAAAATAAATTTATCAATTAATTACATATATACCTTACAATATCATTATTTTCCACATTTTATATTCATGAAACAATCATTGTTCACCACACATTTTTCTAAAACACACTACTTTCGTCAAGTTCACACTATGGCATTGGTATTGTAGCGTGCGCAGCCGACGACACTGAGTCTAGTCATCTCGCAATCGAAGCCACTGGTCGAAGGCTCTAAAACATCATTTCTTAGACGGCGATAACTGCCGCGCCTCAGGCGGCTGATGTGAGCGTAAACTGATGGGAGGAGGCTTAATTACTTTTGCTCGACTGATCCCTTTGTGCCATTTTTCGGGAACGTACTGGAATGTACTAGAGTTATGAAGAGATATAAAAGCGATGCAGCTCTGTGCGAGCAGGCAGTTCTGTTGAAACCAGTATAGAGTTCACGAGTTCTGTGACTGGACAGTTGAATGTTGACATAAACAGTTGGTGAAATAAATAGTTATTATTTAAATAAATAATCCTTGTGTTTAATAATAATCTTAGTCTTAAATAGTATTTAATATTTATGTAATCATAGTAATCGTTATTTTTAATAATATGTATCTTAATTATTTATCGTTTAATAATTATTTATTTTAATTAATAATATTTCTTTGGTTTTTACACTTCACCCAAATAAATAAACGTTACATTATATTATAAACTATTTTTAATGTTATTATTGGAACATTCAGAACCGTTATCCGTGTGCGATTCATTTATTTAAATACGAATAAAAAATTATTGACAAAAATTAATGTATATAATATAAAAGGATTTAATATAAGAAATTAATTATTCTTATAAACTTCTTTAACTTTTTTTTTTAATTGGGTTCGACCTCGTAGGTACTTTTGTACATTAGTCCGGAGCTATTTCATTAGATTTTCTATTGTTCTTGTTTTTTGTTACACTTCGATGTCTGTCTTACTGATAAATTTTGCAATTGTTAGATATATATTAAAATTGTTAAGAACTATTAAGTTTTCAGCGCAAGCGGGGAACGAAATATTTTCTTTTAGTAGATCATTAATTAATGTTGGTCTATATTGTTCGTATTTACTACATTGAAAGATGTAGTGATTTAAATCCGCAATGTCTGCATTTTGGCATTCACATTTATTTGAATTTATAATTCGTAGTTTATATAGATGAGAAGGTAGTCTATTGTGGTTGCAGCGCAATCTGCATATCATTATTATTGTTTTCCTCAGTGCATTCATTTTCCGAAACCAGGGAGTTGTTTGAATTGTGGGTTGTACTACTTTATAAAATTGTCCTTTTCCTTCTGATATTTCACTATATTCATTTTGCCAAATCAAATTGTATTGTTTTTTACTCAATGAAGCGTATTCTGCTGAAGAAATTGGTAGATTTATATATGTTCCTTCCGTTATAGCTAATTTTGCCAGTCGATCCGCTTCTTCATTACTTTTAATATGATGGGGCCTCTGATCCAAGCTATTTTTATTGTTATATTTGTATGATTTTTACAATATTCTATCGTATCCAGAATATTGTAGATTATGGTATTATTGTGATGAAAACGTGGATGATGTAATTTTCTAAGTGCACTTTGGCTGTCAGACAGAATTAGGCAGTCTTTTTTGTATGTTATTCCGATTTTCTCTTATGTAATATACAGCTTGCAGAATGGCAAAAAGTTCAGCATGAAATATTGATGTGTACCATGGTAACTTGTACATTTCTGAACGTTTATTTACTGGGTCGTAAAAAGCAGCCCCCGTTCCATCATTAGATTTGGAAGCGTCTGTATAGATTTCATGATGATTGGAAAAATGAGCATTTATGTTTTCTGTAGAGACAATGTTAGATATATCTTTGTATTGGGTACAGTTTTCTTTAACTTGTCTTCAAACAAAGGATACTGAAAATTAAATTTATGTTATGTAATTTTTTCTAATTTTGCATTTCAAATAGTTAGAAAATATAAAATTTTATTTTTATTTATGATATCTTTCCAACAATTTAGCATTATAATGTAATTAAATTTAACATTAAAATTTTCACGTAATTATTTTTATATTAAGTATTGCTATAGGTAGTACTCCAATAAGAAAATAAAATATCCCAGATAACTTACCTGCTCTGCATGAGAACAGGAGATACTATAACGGACACGAAATAGTAATCAATCAAAACTTGCCAAATGGGGTATTCCACCGATTTTGTTAATATTTTTTTTCTGGTATCGTAATATACAGGGTGACACTGAAAAACGGACCACTCAAAATAACTTTTTTATTCATAATTACTTCTTAATTCTCTTTGCATATTTGTAAACTAGGCTCAGGGGCTCACAAATCATGGTAATTGGCATGATGGTAGCACTTCTGGTTTGATCGGAAGTGACATTAACTTTCATATTTCATATAGAATACCTTATATATTTGGAATATACGTAAAATTACGAATTCAACGATATGATTGAAGTGCATTTTTATTGAAGAAATAAATTACAAAAACGTACGAGAAAATAATGCATAATTAACTTGCTAAGCCATGCTATCTGGCAATCTGTGAAAACAGTTGAGAAAATATTGAGTAATATTTAAGTAAATTGTTTAAATAATAAGTTATTTTCGTGAAATTCCATATATTGTTACAAAAAAATGATGAATTTGTTATCACAGCCTACCTGATATGGCGTACCAGTTTAATTATTCCTAATTTTCTCTTACGTTTTTATAATATGTTTTTTCAATAAAACTTCACTAACCATATCGTTGAATTCGTAATTTTACGTAGATTCCAAATATATAAAAATATATAGGGAATCCCATTTGAAATGTGAAAATTAATGTCATTTCCGGTTAAATCGGAAGAGCTGCTATCATGCCAATTACATCGATTTGTGAGCCCCTAAGCCTAGTTTACAAATATGCAAAAAGAGAATTAAAAAATAAATAAATAAATAAAATAAATATTTCATCACGGCATATTACCCATTGCTGGGTGTGCCAATCTGCTTCGAATACAGATATCGGTAATGATGGAATATTTGTACCGTGCGGGCGCTTACCAGGCGTCACCTCACGGGCACTCATTGCTGGCGTGGAGAGTGCGCCACAGGGGTCAATTTTGTGCCATTAAAATGCGATGTAATTTTTAGCGTCGGTCGGGATCGAACCCGGGTCCCCAGATTCGCGACCAGACACTCAGGCACACGGCCACGAGACCCCATAATATATAATTATAAATAAAAAAGTTATTTTGTGTGGTCCGTTTTTCAGTGTCACCTGTAGGAGTGATATGAATTCTTGAATATCTAAAATTATTTGTGACATTACAGGCCGGAGTTGCCGAGCTGGTTATACTTCTCAAACAGTTGATTCTGGGAGTATCAACAATGTCTGCATTAAACATATATTTTCATTTATTTTTATTAAAACTTCTTTCCCTTGTCAAATTAATTAGTAATATAGAAAAATGATTAAAATAAATAAAATATTTAAAATAATAACGGTCAAGGCTAAAGTTTATAAACCGAGGCAATAGCCGAGGTTTATATTCAGCCAAGTATGTTATTTACATATCGGCCGTGTAGCGTTCAAAATTTTTCGTTATGACATAAAATTTAGACATTTAGGAATATCTTCTGAAAATTATATCTCCTGTCCTAATGACAACTTTTTTTGTTTTCTACAAATTTTCCGTGACAACAGCTCTCATGATGATGCTATGATGCGGGACACCTTTTCACTTTTGTTTTTAGTTCTGTTAAATCATAGTAGCGGTACGGTATTACAAAAATATTATTTCAGTCTATTTCATGAAATATTTTGAGAATAGTATCAGGATAACAAAAGTGCTGCTATAGTTTTTCATTTGAATTCATATAAAAACAAGAAATCTACATTTCGTTCCTGTTTCGCGCAGGAAACTAAAATATTTAGGCTGGGAGAGTCATACCGGAGTTGTATTGTTATTATTTTTAGATTTATATAAATAAAGTACTGTAAATATAATAGAAATAAGGAATGTAATAATCGAATAATAGTAAAAATGAAATAATAATACAAATTTGGTTCGCTCATCCGAAATTTTAAGACAATAATCGATTCGGGCCAGTGACGTTGCATTTACAATAATTAAGCATTTGTATTACAACGAAGTAAAATTCAACATTTTCATTTTACCAAAATTCTTAGTTTAAAGTAGGTATGCTACCTTATAATTATTGATGTTTACTATTTCTTTGCAATTGTTGAATCTCCCAGAATTTTGTTTTTATTTCTACTTAAAAAATTGTTTAAGCAATAACAGTAGATAAATTATTAAATTAATACGGTAAAAATAATCATAGAAAAATTGTAGATTATTATTTGCAGTGTCGCAGAAATCGGGAGTGCAACGATTGTGACGGTTACGTGCCTACGAAGTAAAAAGTGGCCCATAAGATACAAGCAATTTTTTATAAGATATATAGGACATAAACTCTGATACGAAAAGTGCAGTGTCATTTTCTTTTTAAATATATTCCGAGTAATTGTGCATGGTCCAAAAGGTATAATCCGGGTCTGGCTTACACACGGGCCCATTAATTTCTTGCTACGCCACTGATTATATATATATATATAGATTTTTTTTTAATTAAAGAGTTCAGGTTATAATTTATAATTCTGTAATATTTATTGATAGTACAACGTTTCGGTGTCGTATGTCTATACATCTCGGGAATTTAATACTTTCGATAAATATTACAGAATTATAAACAAAGACTTTACTAAAAGTTAATTCTTAAAGTTTTTCTATAATATAACTTGACTTACTTCAATCCAAGAAGCATTGATATCTAAGTTATTCTCAGATTTGAGAAAATATGGCATAACCTCGTCATAAGACCAACCCTTAATACCATCATTGATTAGGATGTTGTAATCATTTGGATTGCCACGCATGTACATCATACCATGGAGAATGGCTGTACCTCCCATTACCTTTCCTGAAATTATATTTAATATTAAAATTTCTTGCTATTTAATTGAAATGTAGTAAATTATCGTCCCACTGCACAACTATCAGTGTTGAGGCTGGTATTTTTTTTGTAATATGTATACATTAAAATTTGTTCAAAAATAATAAACTCACTTTTTATATTCATTAAATTCAACTTTAAAGGGCATGTGACAAAAATGTATCAAAAATATCCACACTTGAATTCTCAACATAAAAAATTGTAATCACTCATATCTAGTAACCTATGTAGATTTTCTCAAATGACAAAACACTTTTAAAGTGGTCTCCTGAAAGAACAACTTTGACTTGATATCTCTTATAGTTCTCGAGACCATGTTGGACAAGTTATCCTGGACATATGAGAGAGAAAAAAACCGTAAAATAAATAGAAATCGATAGTATTAAAAAATATGTATGGACAAAATTGGTAACATCGAAAATGTTTAACTAAACTAAAGGTGCATTCACATAAGCAATTAGTTTTAAGGTTTACAATTATGTTCAGGTTTTTTAAGGCCATGTAACTATTAACAGAGAATTCACACTTGCGGTGTATCGTTAAAACTAAATTTTGCAAACTTCAAACTTTAGGTTTACGTGTACATTTATGTTTAAGAACCAATAGCAATATTGCAATACGTATAGAATGAAATAATAGAGCTATATAGTTAGCTCTCTTTACTGACATGTGAACATTGCCAACAATATACAAAACCACAAAGTTTTTACAATTTACTTCTAGTTAAATTTGATTAACAATGAATCATTAGTATAAAATAAAATGATAACAGTCTTAACAGTAAATCGTTTCATCAACAAGTGAATATCTATATTATTAATTTATTTAAATATCTGCTACACCTCACATACACATAGATGGCACTAGTTACTAAAACTATTTAAAATCTTATGTGAATGCTATGTTCAGATAGTCTAAAACGTAAATCCAAAACTTATTGCTTATGTGAATGCCGGTAAAAAGTTGTCTAGCAGCTGGGGTGTATACAGAGGGAGGGTTCTGGATGGGTTATCCCCCCAAAATTTGAATTTCTTAAATTTAAGTGTAAAAATAATAGCCTACAGTTGCAGCTATTGCTGAACAGCAGCCTAATGATATTTATATACAGTTTTAGAAAAAAAAAATTGTATGTGGAAATGATTTTGGTTAAGCCACATTTCGGATTTTTTTTCACCCTTCCCGAAGAAGAAATCTGTGTATGGCTGTTTAGTATCCAATGGTTTGTCACTCTAATTTATGGGCAACTGCTGAGCTTTTACAAGGAATGGCTACCCCTATACTATAATATGAAGCGAAAATTCAAATAAATTGTTTCTGTACTAGAACTATTAACTTTTTAAAAAATCAACATTAGAAGAACATACTTCTGATATGAAACTGCATTTTAAAAAAATAATTATTGAGATCTATTAGTATTTGACTTTGATTTTAATGAGAAAACGAGAAATGCTACTGAATTTTGGTTTTCCCATTGAAATCAAAGTGCAATATTAATAGATTTCAATAATTATTTTTTAAAAATGCTGGTTCATATCAGAAGTACTCATACATTCGTCTAATATTGATTTGTTTAAAAAAATTAATAGTTCTAGTGCAGGAACAATTTATTTGAATTTTCTCTTCATATTTTAGTAGCCATTCTCTTAAGTGTCTATAATCCGTGCGTATGAATAAGGCGGCAACTGGGTTACTCCTATGCAACCAAAAAACAGAGAACCTGTTTCATAGTGAAGTGACGATGCGGTCAACGTCAATCCAGTTTCCGCGGAAGATTTTCTTTCCAATCGGGCAACCGGCAAGTAAGAGATTAAAAAAAATCAATAATTATTATTTTCATAAACTTAACTGTGAATGTTTATTTATTATCACTTTTGCTTTGTATAATATTGATTTTGACGAAATTTATACTCCAATACTTGAAACCATTCAAGTATAATAACATATTGGCAAAGCGTGGGTTCAAATCTGGATCAGGTCTCGACTAGCCTTGATCGATATATACTCCCGTTACATTCCCAAGATAGGTTAGAATTAACTTAGCATCCACAAAGTTATCGGGCACAGGCTAGTGGTTGTAACAATGACTTGCATCGGGTAGGCAACAAACATAACTTCTAAGTAAAGTACGTCGTGGTAAATGAAAAAATGAATAGATGTGTGTGGTGCGTAGCAGGCCTCTCTAGCTATATAACCCATAGGGATTGAAAATTACGAAACACCATACATACACACATCACTTTTATAATGTTTTCCATTTATATATTTAGTTTTGCACTTAATGCAGCTAATGACATCATGCCCGGTACACAAATGAAACATATTACAAAAGTCCCGTGCAAGTTTGTTGGCTGTCACTGTCATTATATAAATGGAAAACGAATTATGCACTCAGTGCAAATAAGTTCGCACTATAAATATATAATTGGTAAACACTATTAATTTCAAAACATTTATTTTGGCGAAATTAATCTCGAATATTTAAAACCATAAAAGTGTAATAACACCAGCGCTAAATGAAATATTGGAAAATTCGAATATGGTTCTGTTCCAAACCTTTATAAGTCTCTTAGCAAATACGGAATACAGGTATTAGCATTTTTATGACTTCACATTTGGCTGGCTGATAGGTTTAAAACAAGTGCAAGCACCAAAAAAGTAATCCGCCAAAACCTGCAACACCAAAATATATCAAGGTGATTCTTTTTCATACATGGTATGATAACGTAACTAGAGGAGAATCTTAGTTATTCTAACCGCCGCTAGAAGGCTTTTTCACAGTAAACTCAGTAGAGAACTTGTCTACTGTGTCTAGGTTTAGAGTGGTTTAGACGTTTAGAGTATGTTCACTTGCCTAACGTGCAAGAATCCTATTCTAATGTGCATATCGATTTTTCTTAATGTTGATTTGCCTAGCCCTATTTTAATGTGCACCTCGAAATTTTTATTGTTTATTTGCCTAGCGTGGAAGTAGCCTATTTTATTATGCAATTTATTTCCATATTTTGGTGATCTCAAGTTTTCAAACTGAACATGCAACTAGATTTAGTCCTTACGACTAACCACACCGGCGACACATTTTAATTTTATAAAATTCTCACTTCTGATCAATATCATAAAACATCATCACCTACCTCTGGGGTATGTACAGATACCATTCGTGTTAAGACACACGTTGTCTTGTGGAAGCAGTGGGTAACTCCAGTCAACATCGGGATCACGTTGATAATTGAAATACATGCCGGGAACCTGTGAGCCGGCCGGAGCAGGACCTCCGGCCTCCAGTAACATAACTGACCAATCTTTAGCCTCGCTCAATCGGCCAGCCACTACAGCACCAGCTTGTCCGGCACCTACGATGATGAAATCAACTTCTTCCTAAAAGAAGAGAGTGGTAACATTTGAAATATGCGAATATGGTATTCGACTGTAAAGAAATTGTTATTTTGCGCGATCTTAAAAATTAATTTATAAAATAAAAATTTAGAGAATTTCTGTTTTTAATGCTGTAATTTATAGGTAGATTCTCTTCACATCTATAAGTCTTACAGAACTGTAAATCTGTAAAACCTGACAAAACGCATCTATTTTTGTTGACTGAGTCGGACAATTGCACGAGTATCACTTTCACTCCTAATAACACAATATACTATTAGCATTCAACATATACTTGAAAAAAAATATAGTTTTATATTTTGGAAGGAACGTTTCTGTATCGAACGAATTATTATATTTACACATAAGCACCTCAATATCACCAAAATTAAAGTTTTGAATGCAAACCATAATTTACTCACTGCTAAATAGAATAATCCAAAAATACTTACAATGTCTTCATTTGAATATAATAAACATCTTGTAGGATCTTCAAATTCGTTGCTTTCGATTAGCGTTTCTTCCATTTTCTCCATATACTTGACGAAAGAATCCCCACATGTTATCGCCAAGGAATATTCTTCCGCCTTGCAAGTGTCGGTGGGACATTTTTTTCCTTGTGTATAATAATTAGCTGTAGGAGATGCTTGAGAGTAGAAGAAAGTGAGCAGAAGTAGAAATGTTAACCTAATAAACAAATTACTTGGTTGTGGTCTGGATCTGGAAACAGTTTATCATTTTATCATAAATATAATTGTTTTTCTTCTATGTTTATACTTTATAGTATCTAATCAATGTACCTATGAAGACATTTGTTTATCACAGTTCTAAACTTATAGATAAGAGAAAAAAAATCTAGTATTAATTAAAGTGAATAATAGGGATAGCAAATAAGCAGATAACATAAGCCTTGTTTTAAAACGCTGTTTTAAAAAAATGTCAAATTTCATTATTTAATAATAATAAATATCACACAAATTTATCAAAATATGATTTTAAAGCAGAACATAGTTTGTATCAAACAAACATTTTTTTAAAAAAATAGTTTTTTAAGCATAAAGGTGAAAATACATCGTTACGTATAATAATGTATGTATCAATTGTGTGAAAAAAGAGAGAAACAAAAAACGAAGTATAGGTATAATAAATAGATCATTAGCGCAGCGTAACAAATTAATTAAAAACGATAAAATATGCCGGGTATTAAAGAAAAAGATTAAGGTATGTATTCTGTATCGTACCATTTTAATTTTAACAGCCTGTTAAAATTTGTAGCCAATGGAAGCAAATTTATTATTTGTAATTTAATTTTTTTATTCACTGTTTACTATTGTTATTGGTGAAATATTAAAACACAATGTTAAAATTAACATAAGTTACATACTACACCCTAACCTCTAAAAATACACCAAAAAGGTAAAAAATTCATTAAACTAAGGTATAGGTACCTACTAGTAGTGTGTAAATATAGAAGTGATTGACCATATTATATTGCATGTTAAAATAAATTCCCTGTATATTTCCATGCTCTTTATAAATCATTATTTACATTATTTATTGATGATGTGATTAAGTTGTAATAAGGTAATTCGGACCGCAATTTTTAAAAGTTAAGAATTCTAAAATTAGTTATCTTTTTACTAAAATACATTTTTTTAAACATAATTTTACTATATAAATAATTATGTAATTACAATAATATTAATAAAAATAATTTTAAAGTAACTTATTTTGCTTTCTTTAACATTATTTTTCAGATAAATACAAAAAAATTACAATAAATACTACATGATGTTAACAAGTGAAGCTTTAAAATACCTAATACCTGGTTTTTTTTAAATTTCAACATTGTTTTGTTTATAATGGATTAAAATATATAATGTAATGCTCTATGAAATTATAGTCCATGCACATCATTATTATTAATATTGTAATTTATGTAATAATTGTTTGTTTAACAAAGCACAAAAGTATCAGTCACTGCCGTCTTTGAATTTAGCAAAGGCAGTGAATATGCTTTTTTGCCGCATTGAACACGTTTTGTTTTCTCATATTTTATTAACAACAACTACTACTACTACTACTAAGAAATACAATCAAAATTAATAAAACTTTGTCTAGTAACTTTCAATAAAATCATACTTTTAATTTTTAATTTTTGTTATTTTTATAAATAAATTATAACATAATACAAATGAGCTTTTTAAAAGTGAATTGTTTTAGGTAGTAGTACATATTTTTGTAGTTACCTGATGATGTCCATAGTTTTGCTAGTAATTTTGCACTAACGATGAATAGAAAAATACGCATACTTTGTTTATATAGTCCACATAATGTATTTCAACAGACACCTCCTTTGAGTAATTTATACTCCTATATCTTATCAATCTTTGCAAAACATAGAAGAACTTATGTAACTAATTATTTCAAAATTAATGATAGGATGACATACTCGTACTGTAAATATTACGTAGATTCTGTAGGTATTATAAATTATATCTTTAAAAAACAGTTGCAGTTATAAGCTTGAAAATCAAAATATTTGCAATTATTTTGTCTCAAACAAGATTATATTTGAATTGGAATAAAATTAAAAACAGAAACTATTTCATAGTAATAAAACACGACTTTGCCTGTCCATTGCACTAAGATTTTCAATAGTGGATTAATACTTAATCCTAATTAGGATGTCGAATAATATGTGCTATTGATAATATTTTAAAAAATATAAAATAACCGCAATTAAAATGTCTAGTAGAACAAATAATTCACTAATTTTTGTTTTCATAATATGTACCTACATGTTTATCTTATATTTGAATAATTTACATTTGTATGCATTCAATACTATATTTTAAGATGAAGAGAATATAAACTAATATATTATGAACTGTTTTACACACATACACACACAGTCACTCAGAAGACTTTTTCTACTGTGAAAGCAGTACCTATACATTTAAAATTTAGATTTAATAATCAATTTTTATATCTTTTACATAAATACGGAAGAGTAAAAGAGGAAATGAAACAAATTGAAAATTTACATTTACTAACTACAGAATTACACTTATTAACTGTAAATTTATCCTCAATTATCTATAAATTAAAGAAGCCTATTGTGGCGGAATTACCTTAACCTGAATATATTAATAATATATCATTATGAATTATTATCCATTGATGGTGCTGCCAATATGCTAATCTAATTTTATTAACAGATTTGGATAAATACGATTATCTGTACTATACCATAGATAGACGGCGTATATCGGCTATCATCTCATAGGCACTCAAATATGTTGAAGAGACCCACACGAATCATATTTGTGCGATTTGAAATGTGAAAATAATTTTCATTATGATTAACATCGTCTCGTTGAATTCGAACACGCGATGTCAGAGTCACAGTGGCTTAACATGGTCCTGTTGTATCCCAAAATATATGATAACAAAAAATACTACTACAGACATAGTAAATCAACTCTAGACGCAATATATGTATTTCACGAAAAAATATTGAACATCTCGAAAATAATGAATCCCCATTACGAGTGTTTTGCGACTTGAGCAAAGCCTTTGACTGTGTGAGCTTCTGCACGCGGGGTTCACAGGAATAGTGTAACTTTAGTTTCATTACAGGCAGAAAACAGTATATCACTTTGGACTGTTCGTCTGATGACGCGACATGCAGAGAAACTCGCCGAAGTCTAGATGAACAGAATATTCGGATACCACAATTTTGTGATCTCTCCAATTTTATTTCTGCTTTTTATTTACAATATGAGCCAAATTTTCGCAAATGATTGTATGGATTCGTTATTTGCAAACGATATGTCACTTATGCATACTATCGGAGAAAAGCTGTAATACCCTCCAAACCAAATGTAACTTTAATATGAAATAATTCACAGAATGCTTTTGTAAAAAAAAATCTTTATTTCAATGAAACTAAGACAAACTTTCTTAGATATCACAATTATCAAACAATAAATACCAAATCTGAAATTAAAATAAATTATACAGAAATAACTAGAAGGAATTCTACAAATTACGTATAGGCATTGAGTCAGAGTTAGGCGAAAACTTACGTTTTACGTCACATTGTAATAAAAAAATCTGATGTGGACACCACACGACTTCCTTGTACGATTATTAAACTATACATATTTTTTTAATAATTAAATTACAAAATATTGACAGGCTTAAGCCAAGCCCGAGAAATATTTTGATATAGAACAAAAAAAATTCATTTACTACTATCATTCTTAAATTAACATTAATCTAACCCGGTTCTTTTTAAAGAAAGTTTTGATTACAACAAAGAAATATTTGATTACAACAATGAATATGACTAATTTCACAATAAAAATATAATATTTGTTATTGTACGAATCATAAAATTGCACGTATTTAACGTAATTTGACATGAACTTTTTTTTCATTTTTTTGTCCTAATCCATAGCAAGCTTTATTACAAAAACAAAAAGTATATAAAAAAGAAATATTTCATCACGGCATATTACCCATTGCTGGGTGTGCCAATCTGCTTCATACACAGATGTCGGTAATGATGGAATATTTGTACCGTGCGGGCGCTTACCAGGCGTCACCTCACGGGCACTCATTGCATGCGTGGAGAGTATATAATTTTTAAATTTACATATCTCGCTTATACAAAGGGCTAATTTAATAATACTTGATGTGCTAGACGCAGAAATTAATTCTCTAAAACTTTTATTTGAAGCATTTATTTCTAAAACCAAAATAAAATCATTTTATTCAAGAAAAACTGTTAACAACTTCAAGTAATGTACCACTTCCGGTTAGCCTATTTTAACCAAAATCTATTATGTTATTTCGATTGACATAAAAGTCTTGTATACCAAATTTGAAAAGTTTTGGATTATATTTTAAAACAGTTTTTCATTAAAATCTATTATAGGCTTCATGTAAAGTGCCACTTCTGGAAATTGTGTAATAACCAGAAAGGGAGGTGCACAACTAGATGTTATAGGAGTCCGTAAGACGTACGTACGTACGGACGTACAGACGTCACGACGAAATTAGTCAAAATGGATTCAGGGATGATCAAAATGGATATATCCGCTGAAATCTGAAAACCGAAATTTTTCGCGATTACAATACTTCCTTTACTTACGTACAAGGAAGTAAAAAAATTCAACAAAGTAGAAACAAAATAGAGCGTACAATGAAGTGTTTTATTTGTGACGGAAATCATATAGCTAATTTTTTTATGGATGACTATACCCATTTCACAAAAGTCTATATACTATAAAGAAAAAGTGACGTATTCAAATTTTTAAGACTATGTATTATGCCAAAACTGTGGTAAAACAGTACCTACCTTTTCTCAGACAAAGCTACGGCTGCTCTGAAATGTAACGGGAGCAGGAGAGTGGGTTCGGAATAAACAAGCGAGGCAGATCTTACGCCAGACTTTAAAAGTCCAAAAAGTGACAAAACTCAAACAAAGTGAATTTAAAGTTATGAACGGCCTCGGTTATTTAGTGTTTCTGACGAGACGAGATATTCTCGAATCTCGTCTCGCCTCGCCTCAACATTTCTCGTCTCGGCGAGACGAGAAAGCTTTTTGAACTCACAAGACGAGACGAGACTTACATGTCGAGATTCTCGAAATTTATTCCGAGATTTCTCGACAATTCTTTTTATTTAAAAAAAAATATATAATTTTTTATCAAAAAAAGTGAACATTTTTTTGTAATTTTAAGTCTAAACAGAATCGCTAAAATTTCTTAAAATAAAACTACCTCCTATTTCCCTGAAGTCACAGTGTTCACATTCACTTACCTACAGAAGGTTACACGCAGTAATGGGTAAAAAGCGTGATGATATATTTATTTTATTTCAATAATTTATTATTTATAGGAATTCTTTTTAATAAATAATGTTTAAATAAGCAAAGATACAATTGCAAAATTGCCACCACATGAAAGAGAGAGATGCGTGTATATTAGAAAATGATGAAACATAAAACATGGACAAAGTATAATATTGTCATATGCAATTTGTTTGTTGAAAACTTTTAATTGCAAAAAAGCTTATTTATTTGTTTTGTACGCCCTTCTGTAATTTTCCTTATTTTGAATTTTCGCGCCAATGAGACTTCCCGACTCAAACGCACCTGTTTCCCCTCTAGGTATAAAATTGATAGTGAAGAAAATAGTTGTTTGTCGCAAGTTTTTAATCACTTTGTATATTATTTATAGGTGTTTCGGTTATCAATTTAAATTGCATAATGAATTTATTAAGAAAGAAAAAATCGAGAAATCTCGTCGAGATCCTCGGCCAAGACGAGACTCCATTGCTCGAGACGAGAAAAAATCGAGACGAGACTTAATTTCTTGTCTTATAGACGAGACGAGACGAGACGAGACAATGTAGTTTCTCGTCTCGATCGTCTTGTCAGAAACACTAATTGTTTTTTCCAGGCGCCAACCCTAGAAAGGAATGAACTGGAGTAGGGCGCCCCAGCAAAGCAAAGAAAATTAAAATTCAAGGACAGTTTATTTCCGTAAGTTGGAAAAAAAATTACTCACAAAATTAAACGACACCACCAAAAGCTCCACTGCCTTCAGGTGCCGCTAAATTTGGATCACGCCCGCCCTTGCCTAACCGCACTGCGTCGAACCGTGTAGCGGTGTACGACACGCTGAGGCCCGTAGCAGGACTTGAAGTACTCCTGTAGCCTCGCTGTAACTACGCTGATTACAAAAGTGGTAAAGACCAACTCGCAAAGACGAACGATCTCTTGACTATTAGGCCTTAGGCCGCTAGGTCTTCGGCGAGTCGGGTCTTGAGGGGTTAGAGGTGTTAGCCCAGGCCCCTCGAGATCAGAATTCAGCCGAGAGGTGAGCGAGCTCCAGGCCTGCATTCAGTCCTAAAGGGTCCTAAAAAAAGAAGAACAACAATACTGCCTCGACAGTTTACAGAGATCCTGAAGGGATTGGTTACTTTACAAAGCTTCCAACAACATAACCCAGTGGAGACAAGGTGAGCGTGGAAAGGTTTAAACTCTGATCTTCACTACAAAAATTTCGATTTTTATAACAAAATGGAACAACTTGTTAAAGAAGGACAAAGTGAGGAGTAAGGACAAAAAAATAAAACTGTAGTATACCTAACCGACCAAATATTTTTAACTGGGACCTACCACTAAGAGAGCTTCCCAAAAAAAAAAAGTTTTATACCCAAGAAAAACTTAATCTCCAAAATTTAGGCTCCGACAAGTTGCAAAAATATGACTAAACTAACTGCGGGTCTGCACGTGTAGAGGACAATAATTTTCCCCGAAAATTTTAAACACCAAAGAAAAACCCGCTTACTATGCAATATAAAAATTTATTTACTAGACCTCAAAATTGACGGTACTCCAACGAAACTCGTCCAAACCGAGTGTCTAGTCACAGTCAAAAGTCCACAGTCCAACATTCACAACACACAGGGAAAAGGAAACAGGAAGGATGAGTTCTCGAGGAACCCGGTACGCAGAATGACAAGAATTATGGAACAAACGCAAACTTTCAGGGTGCCCTTTGGCACCGGAATGCCCGTAAGTTGGGAATTTCAGGTTCAATCTTGAACTAATCTCTAACCAACTTGTGTTACTTCCAAATAAATTATACAGTTCTCAAATTTGGCGAAATATTCGAATTCAAGTCATTTATTCAGATCATTGGTAGTATAGTTGACTCTTTTTACCGTGACTGTAATTTTATTTGTATATATATATATGACTCCAAGTGTAATCCACATCTATGTTTTAAAAAATAAATAAAGAACGCAACTGGTTAGAAAGTGAGAGTAGACGGGTTAGTTGGGTCAGTTCAGGATCACTTCAAGGTTACTTAAAATGTGCCAACTAAACACAATTAATCTACCAAATTACTCTAAAAGTCCCAAATAAATACGGCCAATAAAAGATTCGCAAAAATGAAGGAGCAAACCGCCCTGGGGAACTGGAGGCCGAAGGTAAACGACCTCGGGGAAAGTTAAGCTGAACTACGCTCTCATAAGCCAAAAATATAACTAAAGTGCAGGAGCTTAGCTCCGGGGAAAGCGGAAGACCAAAGGTAAATGGTCTCGGGGAGTAGAAATTCTTAGTACTACAATATTCAAAAATCACCATAAATTTTGATACACAAAAAAACAATCCAAAAAGTTTATAAATGTTATCGAATTTTGAAGTTAATACACCCCTTTCCAAAATTTAATTGAAAACGTTATAAAAAATTTGAATACCAGGTCCAATGGACCAACACAAACCGACAAACACTAACATACGTCCCAGCCCTTCTAGCTGGTAACTATTGTGTAACAAAATTAAGTGAAACCAAATTATTTTGGAGAGCAAATCTTACCGAAACTACTCCCACAAACGGAAAAAAAACTCGCCGTAAAAAACTGAAATAACTTCCCAAAACAAAATCCAACACGTGGCCCCAACGGGCGAAAATAAGTTACTAGACTTTAATACAAATTAGAAATCGCTAAACTCACCGTTACAACCATCCTAACAGCTACAGTGGAATAACCTAAACCATATTTCGGAAATTTAGACAAAATTGTACTACCCAACCTGAAGAGATGTCACGTCGTCCCGCGCCCGCAGCCAAGCAGGAAAAAAAAACTTCCTTCCGTTCGCCCGTAAACTCTCACGCGCCACTCGCGGAAAAAATGTGAACTCCTGAACACTGTAAATGGCTATAAATTTTAAAATAAAACTATTTTTGCAGAATACACCTTAGGGTTGAATATTATATCATTAAATCATTAAATTGAGTTGAAACAAATGTAAATAATTTTTTAGGAGTTTATTTGGTAGGGCAGCCTGCGCCTCTCACGGCCAGTCGCCCTACTCGGAGATGTTCGATTCAAATTGGTCAACAATTGAAGAAAAGGTTATAGAGAAATTTGCAAGTGACAAAGAAAAACAATTTTGTCACAGTATTATGAAGTGGAAGTAGTGAATAATCTAAAAGTATCAAAATTGAGATGCGATAATGGAAGAGAATATTCCAGCAATGAAATACAAGAAAGGGGTAAAAATAAAGGAATAAATTTTGATTTTACTATTAGCCACAGGCTGTGGGCCCCTTCTTCAAGTGGTTCTTTGCCAGAAAGTTGAACCAATAAAATTCCTTCGTATTAACGAACATTTATATTTTTCTATCGTCGCTTCCATAATTTCAGACGTAGCATTTTCGAGTCTGACAATGAAAAATATAATAAATATCCCATTTAATTAAGAAAAAAAAAAATGTTTAATAGCAAATAAAAAGGGCCGCCATAAGCGGGTGTGCAAACTGTGCATCCCACAAGGGCGCTGGCCCAATTTCAAATTATATTTTTTAAAAATTTCTGTAGATATCAAATGTTAAACTTCAGTATAAGTTCCCAGTTACGCCGTGTCAATACACTTAGAAAGTTCCAATTTGCGGTATGTAGTGCTATTAGCGGTATATTTAGTAAGTACCAACTTTCAAATTTAAATATAAAATAGTGCCACTAGCGGTATATTCGGCAAGTACAAGCTTTCAAATTTATTTTGGCTAAAGTCCAGAATACCTATCCCTCAAGAATTTTATTTTTTATGGTTATATAGTTGCGAAAACCATTAAAAACACTAAATTCTACAAAAATTAGGGCGCGGAAAGCAATATTTATAGTGATTTTGACATTTCTTCTGAAAAAAATAAGGTTATATTCCTTTATAATTAAAATGAATATAACCACCCGAGTTTCGTCAAAATGAGTTATGTGTGTTAGGGTACATTACATTAAAGTATTTTTTTTTAATTTACAAGCGAAAAAGCACATTTTTCACAAATACAGTCTGAAAAACCAATATCATTTTTGCGTGAAATACCTATATAATATAATAATTATTATTATTTGCGCACACACCATTCTTGCACAAGGGCGCGTCACAGGTCATGTTTAAAAATTACATATTTCTAATTTTTATTTCCAAATATCTCTAAATTAATCAAAATTTTATGACAAAAATGTTTAATTGAATATATATTCCGGCGTTTGAAGAAAAAATAGTTATTTTGTGTTTGGAGCTAAAGTGACTTTTTGCGGGTCATAACAGATTCGTCACAAACAGTATAATTTGAGCTGCTTATAAAATAATAAAAGTACTATCGCGGATTCATTATTTATTAAAAAATAAAATAAATATTTGTACTTCTTTGGAATTTATAAAAAAATTACATTTACCCGAGACCCCGAGGAAGTAAAATTGTAAAAATGAAGAAAAAGTTGTTTTATATGACCAAAATCGAACGATATGTTATAACCCCGAATTAATTCTTATAGGAAATCCCTCAATTTATTAATAATAATTTATTTTGTTGACAAAAAGCTTAAAAAGGTCATTGCAAAGTTTATTATGGGGGAATTTTCTCGGCTATTAGGTGTTAACAATTACTTGAAATCTCAGTCAAACAGCATTTTTTATTCTTTTACATGTCCGAAGTTGTACCGTTTGCATTATATTAAATATACATACTGGCACCAGCGGCAGCAAATTTACTTTTATTGTCACTATTTGCTGTTTCTGCCGTTCTGAGCGGTAGAAAAAGTACTTGTCAGAAAAGTAAAACTTTAACTTTCTACGGAGTTCTAAAATGTTTATTTTTTACATTTGATGAAATAAATAAGCCTGCACGGTGGCCGAGCGGGTTAGCATACGTCTCTTAGTCCGCTGTGACATCACCCGAACCATATTCCGTGCGTTCGAATCCTGCTGATCGACAATGACTTATTTGTCGTAAGAAATAAATATAGCTATTTGTACTAATCACATTTGGATGCTATAGAAGCTGTCTCCTTATACAATTTAAATAAATATATAGCACTGGCTGAAAAGCTAAAATCTATAACCGCCAGGGCTTCTACATAGATAGAGAGATAAAATAAAACTTGAAACTGAATGCTTAATGTTATTGAAGGAGTAGAAGGAGAAGAAAGTAGGGACGAATGGTTACATTACCCCTTCTACTGCCCTCTCTTAGGCAGGGAAATAATCCTCTATTAACTTCGAAGACTCAGTACTGCAGAAGTGAAAGTAATCAATAAATTGAAAGACATAATTTTGGGAGAAAAAAATTCGTGACTTTATTTTTTTAACCATAAATAACAACTGAACTTTAAAATATATAACAACAACAAAAGTATACATATCAATTCATAGGTTACTATCTAATAATCATTTTTAAACAAAATATAAATATAAACATGACTGTTTGATGTGTACCCTGTGTCGACAGGGGCAACGCGATGCCAAACCCATATCATTGCGTTGCTTGTGTCGGTACACTATGTTCGAAAAAAACTGACATCTACAACCTTCTTCTTTTTAATTATGTACAATTCATTATTTTTCAACAAATCTAAAAACATTTTTAACATGTAAGTGACCAGTTTCTTAAAATTTGTAGAGCATGATATTTGTACCCCGTTGATGTTTTCCAGAACCCTGATGATGGTCTAATTGAGATCGAAACGTCAGTATTGTTTTCAAATAAATAATATTTTAACAAAGGACTGAATCTCCATTATTTTCACCTCTCCAAAAAGGAATAATAATTGGCCTAGATTGCAGCCTGGTGGCACACCATATTTAGCAACATAAAATGTCGATTCAAAATTATTATATGTAACATATTGTAAACGGTTGGTCAAATAAGAACAGAATAATTTGATTATGTTACTATCGAAACCAAATAAGAGCAGTTTATCCAGTAATACACCGTGGTCAATTTTATCATATATATTCACATTTGTTATTTTATGCTTTCGTACTATTTCAAGGGAATGTCTTCAACACCCGAATATTCAAAACCAGAATATGCATTCACAGAATCTTTCAAATCCCGAAGGTCACTTTAGGTTAGGGTAGGTGATTCTGTCGATTGCCGATACGGTTTAGTGCAATGCGCGATTCTGTTTTTGAATATTCGGGATTTGAACGACTCTGTGCATACATATTCTGGTTTTGAATATTCAGGCGTTAAGTGTGCACCCCTATTTCAATAATTAAAGACTATAAAATATTAATTAAAATTTAAATTTTTCTTAAATTGGTAAATATTCGTTAAATCTATTTTCAGATTTCTTTATGACATTTTTCACTTATCCAAAAAAATAGTTACTTATGATATGAGTGTTAAAAGTGACATTTTATTTTGTAAGAAGGAAGTTTGGAACACGACGCGAAGCAGAGGGTCCAAACCTTTGAACAAAATAAAATCACTTTTAACACGTATATTATATTATTTTTTCTACAAACACTATTTTTTCATTTAAATTTGTATTTCTAATATTTTTTTGACATATGTCAAAAATGTCTATTTGTTGTTCCAATCGTCATTACCAAGGTAACTAATTCACTTTTAACACTATTATTAAAAGTACCAATGATCTGTTATATAATAAAATGACTTTTTTAACCCTAAAAACAAACATTAAAAAGCCTGCTTTTTAATACATTTGTAGAAAATAATTATTTATAATATAGGTACATAATATATTTTCTACAAAATACATGCACTCATGCACCGGTGATACTACCACGTACGTAAAATATTCAAAGAACTACGGTGTTATATTAATACGTTTCCTAATAAATTTTCGAACAAAATATATCACTATGTTTTTAGAAAATGTTCTAATCTCTATATTTACTCAATATTTCGTACATTATCCTATATTTGCATAATGTGTAATAAATTTTCAAACCTCCTACTTAGTCATAAATAATTTAAAATTATCTTTATTACTTATAATTTTGAAGTAAATTGTAATTCTTCAATTAGTTGTTAAAAATATTGACACCTCTCATACGAATACAACCACAGCGTAGAGAATTCTCTATTTATACTGTGTACCTAACGATTATTGCAGTAAAATTGAAATAAATTTCAAATTTGGAAATTATTTTCAGAAATATCTAAAGTAACCGCACATTACTTTCGCTTAATTTCATATCAATATTTGCAGTAGTAGGTATCTAAAAGTTTTCATTGTAATAGTACTATTTACATATACTTATTATTATGTTGTATTATAATTAAAAATTGAAAATTTATATTACCGGATGCCATAAATTTGTACGCTTATGCATTGCTAGGCAAAGGGACGAATAGATGTACAAGCAAAAATACATAGTTCTATGTAAACTTGCCCGCGATTTCGACCAATCAGAGCCCAAATTTTAGAAGCCCTATGAGCTCTATACTAGCCCACACTGTATTTTTATCTAAAACGAAGTATAGTTACAAGTTAAATATATGTATAGTTGGTATCATGTCATCTTTTTATCTAGTAATATTTGAAATTGAGTATATTATATTGGCTACGCAGAAATTAATTATGTACTGTACCTACATCACATTAAATTAGCAATATTTGTCTATTTTTTAGTTATATATATATACAGAGTGTTTCCTTTAAAACAACCAGCGCTTTTTTGGGCGAACTAATGACTTTAGAGAAAAATGTTATATACAAAAAATTACCAGGAAAAAGGGCTTAATTTATGAGGAATAATAAATAAAAAATTCAACCCGTGGTTCTCAAACAGTAGAATAAAATTATATTTTTTTAAATGGCAACCTATATAAATTTTTGTCCATTAGATAGAGAATTTTTTTCTGATTTCAACGATATAAATATGATATGGGGTTGTATAACAATTATTTCGAGAAAAATGATATTAAAAATCAGAAATAATTTTACAATATTGAAGTAGGTAATGCAATAAACAACTATTAATACGACTATTGCCTAGGTTACGATAGTATATTATTTTCTTATATCTAAAATAACTTGTTTTACTAAGAAATTCATAATAACAAATGGACTACATAACGAAGATAAATATCGGTATATTCTTCACCGCAACCAACACAGAATTCGTTGTTTTCGTCAACCAGTAAGCTAAATATATTTATACAGTGGCTCACAAAATTATTTGGGCACTTTATTTTTATAATAAAATATCAAAATAAAAAGGTTTACAGGGTATAAATTAATTTAACAATTATACACATTTTTTTTTTACTCAGAGTTGGCTTTTGACATTGCTCAATTAGCCATTTCATCATAGTAAATGGATAGAGATACTTTAAATTTAAGTTAAATTCTTATTTTACAGCTCTTAACAAATTCAATAAGGTGTTTCCAAATCTTGATATTTTTAGTAGATAATAGAATGCTAAGTTTTGTAGGGAACTCAATTAGACTATTAGTTAAGTGTTGAAATAATACTGTTTGATGCTGGGCGTATAGAGGACAATTGAATATAAAATGGCTAAGATTTGCTTCGATTGACGGGTCGCATGAGCAAAATGGAGAATCACACAGTCTTAATTTAAAGGCATGACTTGGTACTAAAGTATGGTTGAAACGCATGCGTATTATTATTGTGATTACCTCTGTCTTCAAAATTTTTGAACCACGTTTTCGAGGGAATAGTTGTTTGACATGATTTACCTACCGTTTGACTATTTTTTGTAAATTCGGAGTGCCATTTACGACGAGAGCTGAAACTGAGGGATGTTTTGATATCTGAATTATACACATTATTCTTTTCATATTGCAGAATTTAATAATACCTATCAAAATTTTAAAATGTTTAATTTGCCTTCCGTAATTGAAATAAAAAGTAAATATATAAAAATTAATACACAATGTTATTCGGACACTTATTATAAACTGACGTAATGGGGTTTAATATTAATATTTAGTTGAATAACTGATCTCTTAGAGTGAACGCATGTATTTAAAAATATATTTTTGATATTTTTATATTAAAAAAAAATCTGTTGTGGCCAGCACAATACCTCTCCCCACTTCTGTTTTTGGTTACTGTGGTGGAGTGGAAGGTTTTTTTAAGTTGACAAACTGATATTTATAACTGTAAGATTTATTGACACACACACAAGTACAGTTATTGCCTATATTTAATATTTAAACATTTAAATAAACAATATTGCCAACTGTATGGTACACTACTAGACGACGCGAGCAGTCATGTGATAATGTTGGCCTTGACAAGCATATATGGGGGCCCGTGTCAGAATGACAATTACATAGGTGTCAAATGTCAAAATTTTTCATTAAAAATTTCAAGATTTTCTAAATTCAAATAGTTAATTCGTCAAGGGGAATATGTAATTTACTTTTCGAGGAAAATAAACCGCATGGAAATGAAAAATCACAAAATTTAGAATGAAAACTTATATTTGACATCTATGTACATAATTACTAGATATATCAATCTGTCACGGTTCCCCATATCTGCTGGTCAAGGCCAACAACGTCACATGACTGCTTGCGCCCTATTGTATTTAACATTTCTTGTATACATACACTCTACACCAAAAATTCTACTTACATCTATTCTTTATATGTAGATTTTTTATTTTAAATTCATTCTACGAAGAAATTTTTCGAAATGTTTCCAATTCATTGTTGGGTTTGACAGTATTTTTGAAGGGTATATATACTGTACCTACAATTTTAAATATTTAACTATTAATACAATAAGAAATAATATAATGTATGTACTTCCCACAAAAAATCTTCAGTAATGTCTCTGGATTTTTGACACAGATATTTATGTCAGTTACAAACTTTTTCATTTTTCAATTGGTTTCCATGACATTATTTGTGCTGTGAGATTTATTACAACAGATTATTATATACCTTATATTTCTTTTTCTCTAAATCTATAAAAGATATAACAAAATATTTATATGTATCAGATAGAGAATTTACTCTTCTTTTACTAGCAACAACAAAATTTATCAAAAAATAATATTTACAAGAATTTTTTTAAGAATCTGCTACTTCCGGTTGTTTAATTATTACCAAAACCTTTTCAAGTCTTCCCAGTAATGTCCGATTGGGAAATACGTAGTTAAACAGATATTAAGTATTATAGTTTTTGAGAAATCGTCCTTCCATCCGACTCACATACATACATACATACATACAAACACACACACACTCATACACATACATCCACACACACACAGACATCATCGTAAAAATATTAAAATCGGATTGTAGGGACCTTAAAACATGCTTAATTATTAAAATCTGGATATGCGATTTTTAGCATTAATGTAAACTTCATTGACAAGGGCCAAGGAGGATCAGAGACAATGGCTGGTAGTACAGGCCTTGTTTTAACTAAAACCACTAAAATGCTGTTTTCAGAACAAGGACGTAGCCAGGATATTTTTGTAGGGTGGACCAAAATTTTTTTAGGTGGGCCAATAAGAAAAGTTTTGTACTTAAGGTGACCAGATTTATAAATTGTAAAACCGGGACATTTTTTAAAGGATTTTAAAACCAATGGCGGCTTGTGTACCAAAACTTTGGTGAGGCGAGGTATCTAGAAAAATAAGCGCCGCAGGCGAAATTTTTTTTTCATTCAAGGTCAAATGCCTTATAATTGAAAGTTACAATTTTTCAAGGGATGTGAAGCTGCATGTTTTTCCCATTTCTTTTTTATATTCGTCTTCTTTATAAACACACTTTCTTTTTGGCATTTTGAAATTCGATAAATAAATGAACCCGTTTTTGTAAAAATGTGTTTAAAAAATAAAAATAATACTTATACATATAATTTAATATGTACTTACTCATAAATTAAAGTAAAAACAATAAAAACATCCTTTATTATATGGATCTATGACAATTTTGCTAGGCAACCCCTACATAAACATTTCCAACCCGCGGGGTGGAAGTGAAATATATTATTTCCCACCCTAGAGATTGTCATTGCAGTTACGAATGACGTATTTCCCAAACTCTAAAAGGTTAGGAATCGACAAGGTTAGGAATCGACATATAACTATAATTATTGTGAATAAAATAATATTACTGTTTCTTTACCATAAATGCCATTATTGTTGCAGTTCAAATAATGTGCGTGAACTGTTTTCTCTCATTTGACTTTTAAACGGGTGGGCCAATGGGTGGGCCAGAGTTTTTGCAGGGTGGGCCTGGCCCACCCTGGCCCACCCCTAGCTACGTCCCTGTTTCAGAAGTGTCAAATTCAAATTTTAGTTAAAACCAGGCTTGTGCTACCAGCCAATGACACTATCTTCCTAATTGAAATAAAAATAACTAGATGTCAATACTAACCGTATCAAAATAGGGTACCTTTATATACAGGATATGGCCATGGGGCAAGATCGCCGCCATAAGCGAGCCAATGTCAAACATACTGATAATTCATTTCACACAATTATTATTTTGACATAAATTTAGAGGTTATGTAGAGCATATGATATAGGTTGTTATTATCACATCAAATTTAATAACTGTGGTTATTATTTACATAATAAGTATATATTTTAAACTTACCTTTTAAAAATTTAAATGTTTGTGCTTAATATTGGTAATTTTTATGTTTTAAATATTGCCAGTCATCGTAGTCAGTATTTCAAGAAAATACACAAATAAATACAATAAAAGTATTGAAGTATTAAACTTCACCAAGTGTCGCAAATTGTACATTGTACAGTTTTCTTTATAAAAGTATTACTTACACTTTAAATAAATATTAGAAGTATATTTAAATGTGTTTTGCATTAAAATAAAACAAGTAGCCACGAAAATACATAATAATTTGCGCAACAACAACGAATATGATAGTGGCCCGCTAATGGCGGACGAAACGCGAGCCACGTCATGGCCATACTTGAGTATATAGATATCCTATATCAAAACTGTAAAAAACTCACAAAAAAAAAAATTATACGAGGAAACAACGATTTGACTCGGCCATAATAAGCATAGCGCAATTCAATGAAGTTGGTCATGATATAAAACGCCATGCGAGTCATCTATTGATAAACCTAACATATTTTAGATCATATAATTTAGAACACAAAATAGCAAGCCTTGCTGTCATTTATTTTTTTAGGTTATGTACAAATCCAACTTTCAAGATGCTAAAGTATTCTACACTACTCTTGAATAATATATTGAAACAGAGAAATGATTTGTGTTATAGAAAGATTAAAAACAAATTACTTTATGTAGAAGCTTATTATTGTCAAGGCCAAAAAGTTAAATGTTGGAAATGTGGTGTAGTAAGAAAATCTGTACTCGATTTATTTTGCGAAAGTTGTAATATAATTCAGCAACCAATTGTCAAAAACAATTACTTCCAAGTTCTAGGGATCAATGAGACATATGATGTGGATTTGAAGACATTAACTAGACAATATAGACAAATGCAGAGATTACTACATCCAGACAAATATAGTAACAAGTAATTATTTACTTTATTTGTAATATTTTTATAAAACATTATTATAATTGTAGAACAACTGAAGAAAAACAAATTTCTGAAGAATATTCTTCTATTGTTAATTCAGCGTACAATACTTTACAATCTCCTATTTATAGAGGATTACATTTACTGGCATTAAAAGGCGAAAAAATTGGTGAGACCGAAGACAAAAATACAGACCAAAAGTTTCTAATAGAAATTATGGAATTAAATGAAGAAGTAGAGGACGCTCAAACATCTGAAGAACTACTAAATTTGAATAAAAAAAATCGAAAAGAATTAGAAAATATAGCATTAAATTTATCAAAAGCTTTCAATTCTGGTGATATAGAAAAAGCAAAAAAGATTTTAATAAGAATGAAATATTTTACCAGTATATCAACACAAATAAATAATATTTTAAGAGAACGAGGAATAGTTGAATGATATAAATGAATTGTTATTATATTTCTGGTTGAAATATATTTTTAAACTTGTTATATATAGTTAGTTCTTAAATTTAAAAAATTTCGTCTTAATTTATTCATTGAAATTAAGGTGGATCCTGGCAGACAATTAATTTGTTTCTGGCTCAGTAGATGTCTCTGAAGCGTCTATCCAAGGCACAAACCATTTACAATAGTAAACACAACCAAAATTATAGTTGCCTGTAAGAATAGATGGGCAGAGAGAAGACAGTTTTAAACAGGAAAAAAATATTTTGAAGAGATTAGTTTTGTGTGATAAATGCTAGTTCTTTCTGCCAGATGTTTCCAATTTTTGTGTGACAATTTCAATATGTTTTGTAGCACATAACAGGAATGTTCATAATACCAATCATATCCTCAATACCTTTGCCTGCATTTATAACAAACACATGCTTTATTTATTTATGTATAAAATAATGAAACTTGGAGTGAACAATTATTATAACTTTTTTTTTAAGTTATGTACATAATATAGCTGTTATTCTGACACGGGCCCCATATCTGCTTGCCCAGGTCAACAGTCACATGACCCAAACTAAATCTACTAGAAGTGATAGAAATAAGAAAATCAATAAATTCTGAACGACCAGACTAACCCAGCCCCCGGAAAGCTGTTATGGGCCAAAATAGCGGGCCCTACAATGTTAGGACAAATAAAAGAATACCTATTACATTTTTCAATTTGTTAAATATCTCCAATATCTTATTTAATAAATAGATAAATCTTCACTTTCCCATCAGGATTAACTCTTAATTTCAGGGTAACATAAGTATATAAATGAAATATAAAAAATATAGATTATACAATATAAAAAATAAAACAACCTACCAGTTGGCGGTTGCATCCGTAGCAATGTGCTTTTTTTACCCTTTTTTGTTAATTTATATTTTTATTTACAATAAGTAATAGTTTTCAGCAGTACAAATATTGATATAACAGTGGTGTTGCTGGGCCCTTACGAGCCCGGAACCTGGGACTACTGCCCAGTCTGCTCCCCCCCTCTCTATAGGCCTGAGACTAACCTGCATAATTCACCCCTAATAACATTTTCAGCAAATTGTTAACTATTCAACATGCCTCCACAGGTTCTGTGGATCGTATTATCAAATCAATGTATTATCACAAAATAGGTACATATTGAATTTAATTAATTTCTGTTTTTTAAATGTTTATATATACTTGACTATATCATTCATTAAGTTATATACCAATAAGAATGCGTAATTTTCCTTAGTTACCACGTATTACAGCGGTTATTATTAAATAACCATGGTGAACGAATATACGAACCTTTGTATATTCGAATATACCTACCTTCGTATATTCATTTATAGGTGCGTTTGGTTATTTTCTTGTATGTACTCAGAACTGGCAATGTCATTTTTAATTATAGTTCCGGTTACGGACATGATCTTTTTCATTAGATCACAGTATCGAATATATAAATGAATCTGTAGTTAGACTTTAAGGAGGAAAATCGTGCGTTGTATACTTTAAGAAGACATTTAAAATCACACTGACAACTCCTAAGTGCACCGAAACATATAATTGAACGCATCTATTATTTGACAGCAAGACATTATGAAAGTAAAAATTTGACAAGTAAACAAAACATTATTTGGATCACAAATCTAGAACTGCACTGTTGGTAATTTATTTGAAATACAAGCATTTATTTTCAAATACGAGCATTTCAATGTAATATTACATACTACTACAACTATATTTAAAAAGAAAGGATATGTAGCATACAGTTTGACGTTTCTGTCAAAATAAAATAGGCCACAGGTCTACGTTAAATTTACTTTTTATTTTTTATTCATGATATAGTCTACCTGTATACAACTTGACGATCAAAAATTCTCGAAATACTCAACGAGTTGCTTATTGGAAATACCATTCGACCTTCGGTCTCGTGGTGTTTCCAGGTAACACGTTTCGTATAACCGAGAATTTTCAATCGTCTTGTATAATATATGACAATTAAATTTTGTCTTTCTATTAATCGTATTTGTTTATGATGTTATCGTCTAAAATCATTTTATGCAGTCTTGTAATGTAACTGTGGGGATTAAATAGAAATATATATCGCTGGTCCGGAAGAAAAACGTCACAAGTCAAAAAATACGATATTTGACTTATTTATACCATATTTTATAAAAAAAATAATTCTATTCGCTAGAAAAATGACATAAGTCTAGTTCAAGTTCCGGTCGGTAGAGTGCAGTTGTGTCGTTTTACACTTGCTGCGAAGTGTTCTCGACATTGTCAGCAAGATCGTCACAACTCAGTTTTGTTCCATCCTTCGTTGAGAGAAGACGTTCAAAATGCCAAGAAAAACGACACATATAGGTAAGAGCCTTTGTTTTATACGAATTTTAAGTTCTGTTATCAACAAAACTGACACAAATAGAAATATGATGTTTTTCATGAGAATGAAATATAGACAAGATTGGCACATTTAGAAATATGACGTTTTTCATGGAAATAAATAGTCAAAATTGTGCTCAACTTGTTTAATTTCTTTGGCACAATAGAGTTATGTCGGTTTTCTTGATAAAAACTGAAGTTATGACCATTTTCTTCATAAAATCTGGTGATTTATGTAACTAACGATTGTTTTTATTCGACATGTGCCACCTTTCTTGAATATAAATTCGGTAGTTTACATTTTAGAAATTAGCGACTTAAATTAGTAGGTCATTCGAGAGACAATTTTAATTTTGTAGCTTACACAATAAATAGTCCTACAGAAAATTAACTTTTCATATTATCTTCAGGAAGCGATCGAGGAAAATTACTGCTGCATTTAGCACGAAATAACTTAACCTGGAATGTAAACGGCACGACTACACGTCCTGCAAGCCTGCAATTCCATCAAAGCGCAGGAGCATCTTGGGAGCCCGCTGTGCCGGTTGTAGACTTGCCTGATGAGACTGCAGCGTCCTTCGAGCCCGCTGTGCCACCTGTAGACTTATCTGAAGAGACCGCCACGTCCTTAGAGCTCGCTGTGCCGGCTGTAGACTTACATGAAGAGACCGTACCACTCTTGGACCTAGCTGTATCGGCTATAGACTTACCTGAACAAACCTCAGCATTCTTGGAACCGGTTGTACCGCCCGTAGACTTATTTGAAGATACAGGAGCACTCTTGGAGCCGATTGTACCGGCTGTAGACTTACCTGAAGAGACCGCAGCACGCTTGGAGCCGGTTGCAGCTGCTGTAGACTTATCTGAAGATACAGCAGCACTCTTGGAGTCGGTTGTACTGGCTGCGGACTTACCTAAAGAGATCGTAGCATCCTTGGAGCCCGCTAAATCGGCTGTAGACTTACCTCAATATATTTTAGAATCTGATGACAGTATTGAGGATCCAGACTACCGTTTTATTCAGCACGATACAACATCAACAAGCGAAAATGAAGTGGAAGTAATCAATGAAAATAAAAAGAGAAAGGTGAAAAGGCCGACTGAACTACAGCAAAAAGGTAGGAAAAAGGTGAAGCACGAGGAAAAGTGGCTAAAAAATGAAGCAAAAATATTGAAGAATCTTGGGAAAAGTTACAATTCGTTTGCGAAGAAACAAGCAGTTATCCCGGCCAAAAAAATGGGTGCACCTTGCGAGGAAAAGTGTAGACTTAAATGCTACACAAATATTGATGAAGAAAAAAGGCGCAAGATTTTTGAAGATTTTTGGGGACTGGGAAATATTGAACGCCAACGCAGTTTTATTTCGTCTTGTATGACACCAATAAAACCGAAATACAGATATCAAAGAGAATGCAGTCGTAGGATATGCAATAATGCTTTTTCTTTTGAAGTCGAGGAAAATAATCGCATACGAGTGTGTAAGACCTTTTTCAAGAATACTCTGGCTATCACCGACCGCCCAATACGAACGGTGCTGGAAAAGAAAATAAATTTTGAAGACAAGCGGGGGAAACACGGGAAGCACAAGACGGTCCCTGATGGTGTAAAAGCTTCAATTTGGAACCACATCGACAAGATTCCTAGAATTGACAGCCATTACTGCAGGGCAGATTCCAAAAAACAATACATCGAAGGTGGAAAAACTATTAAAGATTTGCACAGAGATTATGTACAAGAATGCAACGAAAAGGGAATAATACCTGGAAATTATGTCATGTATGCCAGGATATTCAACGAAGAGTTCAATATGGCTTTCTTTATACCGAAGAAAGACCAATGCGAGTTATGTTCGGCATACGAAAACTCTAGTGCCGATGAAAAAGCAGAAATACAAGACTCGTACGAAGTACATTTACTTGAAAAAGATCTATCGCGCGTAGAAAAAGAAAAAGATAAAAAGAGTAACAGTGAAGTAGCGGTCTATGACCTGCAAGCGGTCCTTCCTTGTCCGATAGGGCAAACATCGCCATTCTACTATGTGAGCAAGCTTGGAGTTTACAATTTTACAATTTTTAATTTGAAAAGTAATGACGTTTCGTGCTACGTTTGGCACGAAGGAGAAGCGAACCGGGGAGCCAACGAAATAGGAAGCTGTGTCTTCAAATATTTACAGAACCTAAATGAAAGGACTGAAGCAACAGACGTTATTTTTTATAGCGACAACTGTACAGGGCAGCAAAAAAATCAGTATCTTGTAAACCTGTACGCATACGCCGTAAGAAATTTAGAACAGATAAGGAGTATTGAACACAAATTTTTTATTACTGGACATACTCAAAACGAAGGAGACAGTGCGCCCGCGGTAATTGAGCGCCAAATCGCGAGGGCACGCAAGGCAGGTCCAATATTTTCCCCTGAGCAGTATTATGCGCATATACGTGCGGCAAAAAAATCGGGGGCTCCCTATTTGGTTCACGAGATATCTCACAGGGACATTTATGATTTAAAAGAGCTCGCAAGTGAGCAAGGCATAAAAATGAAAGTGCCGATAAAGGACATGAAGGTGATAAGGATGGAAAAACACAATCCTGGCATCATGTTCTATAAAACTTCAATTGGACAACACAATTTTGAAGAAATGAGAATCGAGACGAGGAGGAGAAGTTCGAGTAAACCTACAACGCTGAAGCTAGCTTATCAAAAAAAGTGGGGATCACCGACAAGAAGAAAAAAGGACTGCTATCATTAATAAATAAAAAATGCGTGCCGTACACATACTCAAGTTTTTATAATAGCTTGTAAATAATTCAATATATTTTACTTTTTTTGAATAATAGTATTTAATTTTTGTACACTTTTTTGTTGAACTTTTTGTGTACACATACTCTAGCTTTTGTAATAACTTGTATAAGGTAATTAAATATACAATCGTTTTTGTACCTACAAAATAGTGTTGTTTTTGTGTACAATGCTCATGCCCATTTCAAAAAAATTAAGAAAATTAAATCTAGAAAAACGTCAGAAGTCAAAGAATAGTAACTTGAAACTCTTTTAAGAGGAAAGTTTCAAGGATAAGATGATGAATATAATTATCTTGAAAACTGAACCAACAGTACTAATTTTGGTAAGTCGCACTTACTCTGGAAACTTCATGCAGGGAAGTTACAGAAATTCCAAATTTTAAGAAAACTTCTATCGTCGCTACTGAAAAATATTGTTTTTTTACTTAGGACGTTTTTCTTCCGGACCAGCGATATATATGTCAGAGCGGACAGGTTCGTTAGCACGTATTAGGTCATTGTAGGCAATTAATTATTACTAATAATGATTTTATGCAAAACCTTTACGATGCTAGATAGAATCAGAATTATCGACAGATTATAAAAGGGGAAGACATCAGGTTACAACGAGTAGTATTTCGTCAGATAGTGACGTGAAGTGTTTGGTCGGTATTCTGCGATTATCAGCGGATCTGTGCCGTGTTCGTGTTATCACTATTCTTAGTTTTATATTGTGAAATAGTGTTACAGGGAATTTAAGATGAATAAAGAAGTTGAAGGTGAAATTGAAGTAATTAATGAAACCCTCGAGCCTCCTACGCCGACATCAGAAGTGGGATTACCACAAAATGCAGAAGTTGCAAATGAAAACATATCATGGCACAGAGTAATAGCGAAACAGAACAAGAATATGGTGCAATTAATACAAGCAATGAGCCGACCAAATGCAAGTAGTTTGAATCCGATTGTCCTACCGTATTTCAATCCTGATAGTGAAGAATCAGATACACGTGCGTGGTGTGCTACTGCGAGTTTTTGTATGTCTGAGAATTCGTTATTATTTGAAAGTGCGCTTATGATAGCATTAAGCAAAGCATTATTAGGCTCAACTTCGACTTGGCTGTCCCGAATATCATTTGAAGGGATGAGTTGGTTACAGTTTAAAGAATTATTTATCGCTACAATATGAATGTAATGAAACAGGAGCGGCCTCCTTAATCCGCTTCCTAAATAGTAAACCGAAAGAAGGAGAGTCTTATGTTACTTTTGTTAGCCAATTGTTATCATCATTTATGACACGTTGGCAAGATTAAGTGTAGAACAAATGGGTGTATCACTAGTAATGGCACATATTTCTCAGTTCGATTATCGACTACAACGCGTAGCTCATACCACTGAAATTATGGACCGGAATAAAATGCAGCAGGAGTTAAAAGTATTTTCAACATTGAAACGAAAAGCCGTATCGCCAGAAGACCATGGGAAGGCAAAACGACCTAGAGCCATTTTATCATCTAATAGATGTTTTTATTGCAACAAGATTGGACACAAACAAAAACACTGTCGGCTTCGAAAGCTGACAATAGAGAGTGTAGAAAAGAACATACAAAGGAATAATTCTGGGACGAAGGCTGTTACTTGTTACCGCTGCAATAAACCCGGTCATTACGCCTCAAGTTGTAAAGATCTTCCTGCAAGGACTTCTAAACGAGTAGATGTATGTACGGTACAGACATCGACCGGTAAACTAGAGCACAATGGTAAGATTTTTGAGTATTGTTATGATTCAGGAGCGGAGTGTTCGCTAATTAAAGAAAGCTTCGCAAACAAATTTTCAGGTAAAAGAATTAATAACATAATCTCCTTAGTTGGTATAGGTCAAACTGCAATTGAAAGTACAGAGCAATTATTAGCTATTGTTGTAATAGACAATAATACGTTAGAAATTCTTTTTCATGTTTTGCCCAATGACTATTTAAAAAGCAATATTATGATTGGTCGAGAAATACTTGAACACGGGTTTTCCGTTCAAATGACGAGTAACACGGTTGTTCTCCGCAAACAAAAAAATGTTAATATTTGTGAAAATTCTAGTTTGTTAAGCTGGAAAAATGGAATAGATACCGATGTGACTTTATCTGATAAAGAACAACTAATTTCAATTCTTAATCGATTTTAAAATTCTTTCGTAGAAGGAATACCTAAAACTCGTGTTATTACTGGCCAATTAGAAATACGTCTGATTGACCCTAATCGCACAGTACAGCGAAGACCATATATGTTAAGTGAAAGTGAAAAAGAAATCGTGAGATCAAAAATTAACGAATTACTAAAAGCCAAAATAATACGTCCAAGTAGTTCCCCGTTTTCTAGTCCCATTATTTTAGTCAAAAAGAAGGATGGTACCGACCGCATGTGCGTAGATTTTCAAGAGTTAAACACTGTGCCAGACAGATTTCCTCTACCTCTAATTTCCGATCAAATTGCTAGATTACGTGGAGCCCGGTTTTTCGCAAGTCTAGACATGGCAAGCGGGTTCCATCAAATACCAGTAAATTCAAATTCTATTGAGCTCAAAGCCTTCGTGACACCTGACGGGCAATATGAATTTTTAACAATGCCGTTTGGTCTAAGCAATGCGCCGACTGTGTATCAGAGTGCGATATTTAAAGCATTAAATGAATTAGCCTATTCTTATGTCATAGTATACATGGATGACGTTTTGATTGTTGCCGAAACAGTTATTGAAGCACTAGAAAGACTGCAAGTAGTGCTAGGTATTTTAACTAGGTTTGGATTCTCTTTGAACTTAAAAAAAGATACAGTTTGTGATGTCAGGTTGCTGACACAGTTGTGATATCAGGGTTCTGATACAGTTTGTGATGTCAGGTTGCTGACACAGTTGTGATATTACGGTTCTGATACAGTTTGTGATGTCAGGTTGCTGACACAGTTGTGATATTAGGGTTCTGATACAGTTTGTGATGTCAGGTTGCTGACACAGTTGTGAAATCAGGGTTCTGATACAGTTTGTGATGTCAGGTTGCTGCCACAGTTGTGATATCAGTGTTCTGATATAGTTTGTGATGTCAGGGTGCTGACACAGTTGTGATATCAGTGTTCTGATACAGTTTGTGATGTCAGGTTGCTGACACAGTTGTGATATCAGGGTTGAACTATTTAGTCAGAAAAGGCCGAGCAAGTTGAGGCACAACTTTCTTTCTTTTACAGATACGTCACACCAGGACGTGTTACTTTATCAGAATGGCCGTGTCAGAGCGGACAGGTTCGTTAGCACGTATTAGGTCATTGTAGGCAATTAATTATTACTAATAATGATTTTATGCAAGACCTTTACGATGCTAGATAGAATCAGAATTATCGACAGATTATAAAAGGGGAAGACATCAGGTTACAACGAGTAGTATTTCGGCAGATAGTGACGTGAAGTGTTTGGTCGGTATTCTGCGATTATCAGCAGATCTGTGCCGTGTTCGTGTTTTCATTATTCTTAGTTTTATATTGTGAAATAGTGTTACAGGAAATTTAAGATGAATAAAGAAGTTGAAGGTGAAATTGAAGTAATTAATGAAACCCTCGAGCCTCCTGCGCCGACATATATATATATATATATATATATATATATATATACAGCGTCTCGTGGCCGTGTGTCTGGTCGCCAATGTGGTGACCCGGGTTCGATCCCGAGCGAAGCCAAAAATATTTCGAATTTCCACGCCAGTAATGAGCGCCCGCACGATAGAAATATGTCATTATCGATGTTTGAGTTGTAAATGACTGCCGTCTACTGCAGCGTTGCCAGTGTACGATAATTATGTTTTTTGTAAGTTGTACGATGTACGATAATTTCATAAATTTATATAATATGTGAATTTAAATTAATATTATTTTTCTTATATTGCCATTACTTTAGCTTTTACACATTTGGCACTATTTATATTTATAATTGAATACAACGGCCATGAGATGGCAAGATATTTTGCCATTTTGGATTTTGTATTGCGACCTGACTCGAGATGTTTACGTGTTGTATAAGTTAGATGCCTAACTCAGTGCGCAGAAAATTCAGTTTTTCGCCATTATCTAGTGCCCCATGAGAATTTTTGAAAAAATAAAAGCACATCTGAGATGGCCCCCTATAAGTGCACAAAAAGTTCCGTTTAACCGACATTGTATCTCTTAGTTTTCTAGATCCCATTGGTGGCAGCTCTAAATGGGACTCACTGTATACCGTGTTCCACCAATTTCACCTTACCAATTCAGTATCGTAGAAGAATAGGGAATAGTTTTGAACTCTCTGATTGGCTGAAAATGGAGTAAAGTTTACGCAATGTAATTTCAGACTAGTATCAGTGTACATGACATGTGACATCTCGTGTCATTTATATGTGCAATGTCAAGTATTATCTTCAGCCGATTTTGAAAGCAGGACCCCGATTCTAATTCAACTTTTCGACGTGAAATAATTTTAATCGTCGAAAAGCTACACGCAGCCATCTATGAGTTGAGTCAGATACTAAAACTAATTTACCGACATGGAATCGTTTGCGTCGAATTCTTTTCGACGCCAAATTTCGCGTCGAATTCTTTTTTCACGTCGAAAAGTTTGACATTTCACATTTCAAGTTAGTTTTGTTCATGATTTTGATGCAGATTTAGAGGTTAATATTATTTTCAATAGCACTGTAGACAATTTGTAAATAAAATACTTTATTTTTTATGTATGATTTAGCTATAGCGTGGTTTTATATGCATCATTTATTAATTAGAACTAGAAGAAGAAGAGTGGCGAAATGCAGGCAGAATTTTTGCCACTTATATGTAGATTTTGTAGCACCGTCCAAATTATTTAAAATATTTGTTAATTCTTCCCACAAAATTTTGGCCATTTTGCGCCCATTTGCCCCCAAAAAATTCAATAATTGTATTTTTTTGTTGTTTTGTGACCCTTTCCAAATATGTTCGATCCATTATAAAAAATTAAAAACGCTTACACAAACAACACAACTTGTCTAGCTAAAGGCTGAAGGGAAAATGATTTCATCTTTAAGATTTCATGGCCATCTAAGGGTGAAGGGTGACCATAAAACTCGCTTTCGGTTCATCCAGGCTATTTCTAAGTAAGGATGGTTGGGATTTTCTGAGGAAATTTTAATGTGTAGACAACCGTTTCTCATTTTCGTCATATGAAACATTTTTACCTTTTTTACTGCATTTTAATGGTATTCAAAATAAATTTTCTCCCGTTAATTTGCAATTTTTTATTGAATCGAAGAATGCAACTTGATTTCAAACTTAATACTTACCCGGCAAAAGTAAATTTTATTGATACCAACAATAAATGACAAAAAATCCCTACAGTGAAGGTGATGAGAGCGTTAATTTCCCTAGATATATTTAATCGTCGAAAAGTTTAAAATTGGCGCTATGATTTTAGTTTCACTATGCGCCACTAGACTTCGTTCAGCGCCACTATCGTTTTCGACATGGTGTCGAAAACAATTAGAATCGAGGCCCAGGTAGATAATACTTTATATTTCATACTTACTGACTAGAATATAAAAAGTTTCGATGGCATTATATTACTTTTTAATATTTTAGTAAAATGTCAGATGACAGTAGTTGAATACTGCCATTTTTTAATTTCATCGGTTTAAAACTGGCATCGATGTGAGCGCCATCTACTGAATTGATTAAGTGGAACAAAGTATAGAGTATAGGTTATCATGAAATAAATACTTCTATCTTTACCGTTATGTGCACAAACAATGTGCAAACACTAGCTGTCATGAACATGTGGATGTATAGATTTAAACACTGAAGTTCGTTGCAGATGTCATTATCGATTTGACGTAATAAGCACGCTATAATAAGAAAATTTGAATTTTTAAAAATTCATATCTCATTTGATGTATACTTTCTTACACAAAATTAGATGTTGATACAAATGAAAAAAAAAAATGTCGGTATACCTCATTGACATGAAATAAGTTTAGTAAAAATCTTTTCTGTATACTTAACAACTATCTACCTTCTTAGCAACGAGTCCGACAGGCAGGTTTTTACGGTCTAGGCCGGCAGTATATAGTAACGCCCTTGACGACGTCCGGTAGGTATTTCAAAATTGATTGTTACATAATTTATTAATTTTAGTTGAAAAAAATGCGTTTAATAAATTTTACGACTTTTCTTTATTAATATAAAAATTAAATGTACAGTTAGTTACATTTTCAAAAAATGTCCCAGGTGGGAGCATTTCATTGTTTTTCTTTATTTGTGATGTATGACAATCGATATTTTCTACTGATAATGAACTGCATGATGCTGCTTCTGTGCAGAATTTTCATTTACATTAACTAATTTTAATATTTTCTTTGCTATATCAGTATTCATCCTCGTAGAATCCTCTACGTAGCTTCGTGCAACCGTTGTGGATTTCCACCCTCCATGATTCATTAAAACTCCCAAATCTCCAGTGTGGATTTGAAATCATTATAATGAACGTACATGTTTTTCTTAGCTGGATAGGAAGATATAAGTGCTGATAAATTATTACAGAATTGGCAGTTGTTTATTACCTTCTCAATAAGTATTTGATGGTCTACTTTATCGAACGCTTTACAAAAATCTGTGTAAATTACAAAAGTTTGTGCATAATGAGTTGAATGTGTAATTAGTAGAAGCAGAAATATTAGTTGCAGTAGACCTTCCTTTCATGAAACCATGCTGTTGTGGAGAAATTTGTTTTTCAACAGAGTTATACATATGATTGAATTATTTAATATAATCGAGTTGGTCATACAAAATAAGTCAGCGAAAAAGAGTCAGAGATAATGATTATAGTGTAATAAGTTCTTAACATTCGTAGTATTGCACCCGATGACTTATTCATATGATACATGATTTTATTTAATTATTATGTTTTACTTCGGCCGGATTCCAACCACACTCGGTCAGTTAATAATGTACTCCATTGTAGTTTCGTGAAGCTATTATAATATTCAATATGTAACAAAAGTTGAAAACATTGCAAATAATACAAGTATTTGTACATCTATTAAGTATCTGCACAAGAAGATTTATTTAAGAATAAAACACTTTGTGGCACGGGTATGATCATGTACATATATATCGAGTTCAGTTAGCAGCAATTTTTTTATTGCTATTCGTATTTCATTACAAGGATATGGATATATTTTTATTTGTCGTGAAGTTGATACTTTCTGCAAACGTATTCCGCAACACCCAAGGCTTCAAACCAAAACCGGAACCAAACCGTAACATTTGGCGAACCCAAACCCGGAACCGAACCTCATACATATTTTTCAATTGAACTCGACTCGGTACCAAACTGGGTATTAAAATTCGGGTTCAGGGTTAAGCTCCGGTTCAGTTTCATTTTGAGTTCGAAATGTAAGCGTAATCCTAATACAGCCGATAATCGACGCCGGTGTTGTCTGTGAAAATTGTATCTTCCGGTTCGCATTTTAAATTATTTCTATATAAAGATTGTTATCCAAATAACATTAATTCAATTTTCATTATGTCGAACCGAACCTGAACCCGGAACAAAACCCCAAAATTACTAATGTTTGAACCAGAACCGCACCCGAACCCATCTCAAAAAATAAATTAACCTAAACCGAACCTAGTTTTTGGCGGGTTCGATGCCCTGGCAACACCGCAACGCTGTAGTTTTTCTTACATAGTGGAACATGATCTTTATATGATCATATAAAACTTACCGAGAAACTGATTTCTATCCTTTGTTTCATATACCGGGTGTCTTAGGCAGACCTACACATAGGAGAATTACATGTCAAATTACAAAATCAGTTAATTGTGAATAATATCTCCCCAGTTAAAGGTATAAATTGAAATTGAGTATACTTATTCGAGAATACTAATTGTATGGATTACAGTTCAAATTAGTCGATGTAAATGTAAAATAATAAAAAAAAATCTGTAGAATTTCCAAGGATTGTTGTTCTTATTGCGGAAAAAATTGTTACAACCAACAGTACAGATTACATAATGGTAAAGTGTGCGCTTGATAATAAACAAAACTCGGAGAGACTTGGTTTCGGAACCAGCAAATTTTATATTTTAATATTTACTTGTCAAAATAATTTTTGTTAATATATTTTTAATCTTTTATAGAATTTAAAAAAATATAAAAATTATTTGAAGAATAAATTATATTTAGTAAAGTCTGAATCACACTGACTACAACGTACAGTTTAATTAGAATAAATATTCATATTAAAAAATAATGTATCCATTTTATTAAATATCAATAAAAAAAATTAAAACAAACATTATTTCGAGAAAAAAACTTGAAAATTTAATTTTGCTGCTGGCTGGTTTCGAACCTAAGTTTCTCCAAGTTTCGTTTATTACCAAGCGCAAACACGCTACCATTACCACAGACCATTACAGTCCATACGATGTAACTTGGCGAGCCAAAAGAATGTAATTCAGTTCACTATTCCTAAGTTGCGTTTTGTCAAATATTTACTTTTACTTCGATGCCGCACAGCTTCAGAAGTGAAATAGTGATTTTACAATGTTTTATTGCCTTACACAAAGCAAATTTCACCCTAATACACTTAAACTCGGGGTGTCAGGTACTTTTCAACCCAAGAAGTTATATTCATACATAAGCGTTGGTGCATTTTTTTTTTTCAATAGCAATAGAAATTTTATTTTCTTAACTTAATTAATTTAAAAAATAATTAATTATAATATGATTTATACAATAAATAATTCATTCCAATATTTGTAATATTTTTTTTTTGTATAAATAATTTCTTTTTTTTGTAATATTCGTAATTTTATTGAACTTCATTCTTCTTCGGTACGCCTATGGATTTTATAACTTTCCCATTACCGCAGTGATAATGTGAATTGCCCCAACTCGCCAAGTTACATCGTATGGACAGTATACAGTAATTCCTTGTTATCCGCGGGTATTAGTTTTCCGCTTACAAGTGCCATGTATAACAAAAACCTGGAATAATAAACCATATTGAAATTATATGTATGTTAAAAACATAAAGTAAAAAGTGAAAGGTAGGTAGATACAATAGAACAACAAATTGCGAAACAAATTTTATACTGTTGGTATTTTCCACCTGACAAACTCCTAAATGCACACATCACTTTGTACATTTCTTGACATACACATTTTTTTATCATACAAATATGAATATGTCCCTAATTACCCTGCATATCTAGCCTTATATATTTGTCACTGCACTGTGTGCAAATCTATACCATGAAGTTGCTGCGCTTGAAAGAAATCAATCTTGGCGCGTTCACTATATCTCGAACACTTCAAAAACAAAACGTATTTTAATTTAAACATGTGTAACATTTACATGGTGTTTTAGGATAGGTTTTTATTTATTAATTACAAAAGGAATAAAATATATTTTATTTTCGAAGTGTACTTCTAGAAGAGATAACGCGCCAAGTTCGAATTCACTGATGTGTAACAACTTCATGGTATAGATTTGTACTAGTGATGGAGAATTATCGATAGTTTATATTATCGATAGTTACCGATAGTTAATATCAGATTTAATTCTCATGTAGGAAGTTTATTTATTTTCAATAACAAAAAAATAATACATATCTATCATATAAATGAAAATAATAATTTTATAAATAAAACAACTTGCTTATTTCTGCATTAACCAATTATTTGATCGTATAAATATATTCATATCTACATTTTTTGCTTTCAATCGGGAACGTCTCTCAGATATTAACCGAAGCATGCCACACGTTACAATCCTACAGTCCCTACAGTTCACAATTGCTACATACCATGATTTGTGAGTCCCTAAGCCTAGTTAGCAAATATATAAAGAGAATTAAAAAATAATTATAAATAAAGAAGTTATTTTTACATAGGCCCAATTCTCTATTTTCACCAAAGTGATAATCCAATAAAATTTTCACCATCACGCACTTGTTTTCATTATGTATTTTACTGGTGATATCAGATGAAATACAAAAAAGGAGCATATTAAGTAGTAAATATGTAGTTATAAATAAATAATTTGCAGAAATATCTTGACTTTTGTTACTTCTGAAATCAGTAGAGAATTATATGCCAAGGTTTATTAGGCCAACAACATTAAATTAATTGCATTATTAACCAAAAATATCCTTTATATTTGAAGGTCGTAATAGATCTACAGAGTTTTGGTTGATTTTTATTTATAATAACATTTTCGTCATTCTTTCCCAGTTTTCTTTGCATCACCATGTGAATTTGGAATTTATTATTTGAAAAACTGACACATATGACATACAAGATTCCTTGTTCTAATTAACAAAAATGTCACTTTTAAATTTGGATATTGTTAAATGAAATGTATGAGTTTCATTTATTGTCATTTGGCACGTACGTTTTTCATGAAGGTGCCATAACTGTTTCTCAAATGTCAACAAATACAAACAGAACCACGAAGCAATCTAATTACGTACGCCATGCGCCAAATTCGTATTTCGTATTATATGCAGCAAATGTTGCCAATATACGGAAAATATAATATCACACTTTCTCGCTCATTTATATCATATCACTTTGCAATTGAGAATAGCATATTGTTGACATGTGATATGATACAAATTTATCAATTCATATCATTTCACAATGGTGAAAATTGAGAATCGGGCCCTATTTCAGTAGGTTTGTTTGATCAAATTATCTTCGTCTAAGTATACATTTTGTTTTATTTACATAGTTTGTGGATCTAAATTTTTGTTCTAATGACATTTATATGGAAACAAAAAGAAAAAAAATATTTATTTGACAGTATTTGGTTTAGGTAAATATATGAAAAGACTTTTATGAAAATCTAAATATTAATAACCGTATTTATCCAATCTAGTGTACAAGTACGGTGTAAACATAGCTTTAATCTGTACAGTGGAAGTTTGACCATCAGCTGTTTCAGCAAAATAGTGTTTGTCTAGGAAATGAGACAGATTTTTTAAAAGCCAATAAAATTAAACAAATAATCATTGATTCCATAAAGAAACATTTAAAAAAGATGAGCATAGTGCTTAAAAATTCGCGTGTTACAGGTGGTAAGTTGATTATAAATATTTGAAAACAAATTTGTTTACTAAATATTTTGAGTAAGATGGAGAAGGAGGAACAACGAGCAATGAATTCGATACTAATTTACCAACTGAACATTCGGTAAGATATACTTAAAGTATAGTTTTTCTAAATAACACAATTTATTTGGCTTAGTATTTGGGACAAATGGATAACCTACACGGTTATACATTATACGATGAAGGGACAGAATTAGAAATGTTGGGTTTTTATGCTGATACTTGGGTATGCCCTGGACATACTCTCCCTCTTTTTGTTGATTATCATCGAGAAGTTGAAATTATGCGTCAATATATGACTACAAATAAGACATTTGTTCTAATTTGCTCAAAGTAAGATTACCATAAATGTTACTCGGCTTTTCATTTATATCTACTTTTGTGCAGAACAAACGATACACAAGGTTACGGTATAACAATGGAAATAATCGAAGTGTCAGAGTCTACAAATGCTTTGGCACTAAAAGCAAAAGGACGACAAAGATGCTTAATAATCAACACAAAGGCTAATTCTACTTTCCGTATGTGTAAAATAGTTATACGTATCTTACCTGATGTTGAAATGCCGAGCCCACTTTTCAATACACAGTTGCCATCTTTAAATAAGAAGAGGATTAATATAGTAGATTTTAAAAGTTTAAATACTAACAGAAAATACAGACTGTAAGTATAATTTACTTTAAAACTTAGTTTATGAGTAAAGCATTTGTTATAAAGGGGGATATTTTTCTTCAATGAAAGTCAAGGCAAAAATATAAAGTGTCCGGGATCTCGGAAATTATAAGAGATTTTTTTTAAGTATAAATCAAATATGGGTTCCATTTAAAATAATGCAAGTTGGTGTATTATCTCAAAAAATTACCGATAAAAAAATTATTTAGGTACGCCACTGGGTGGACAGAAATATCTAACTTTTTTATTTGAAATATTTTTCTCGATTACTGCTATTTTAGAAGTATTTCAAAATGAAAAATCTGTACAATCAGCACAATACCTTTCCCCATTTTAATTTTTGGTTACATAAGTATTGTATTTAACATTTCTTGTATACGTACACTCTACACCAAAAATTCTACTTATACCTATTTTTTATATTTAGATTTTTTAAGTTTAAATTCATTCTATGAAGAATTTTTTCTTATTCTAATTTTTTGAGATGTTTTCAATTCATTGTCGGGATTGACAGTATTTCTGAAGGGTATATGTAATATACTTAAAATTTTAAATATTTAACTATTAATACAATAAGAAATAATATAATGTATGTACTTCCTAGAAAAAGTGTTCAGTGATGTCTCTAGATTTTTGACACTAGCATTTATCTGTGTTACAAACATTTTAATTTTCAATAGACACTTACAGAATGGTGTCATTTCCCATCTTCTAATTAATTTTTTTTCTTGAAAGAAAAGGTTTCTTTAATTTCAAATATTTGGACGCTGACGTCACGGCTTGGCGGATGCGGCAGTAGCTCTCTACCGGTTGTGTTTGAAACTATGATTGTTTGGGTTATCACTTGTCAGTTTGATTTTGTGATAGCAACATATTGTTAACTAAAAACATATTCGATACAACTTTTAGTATTTATTTTAATAAATGTTTTGTTTACATATCTTTACTTTTAACTCTATTGTCACCTGTCACAATTTTTTGTTAGTTTGTTTATTTTTTTTTAAATAACCCCATTGACGTCACACGCAAGAGAGAGATCTGGATCCAAACAAACCCGCCTCGTTGTCTTACGTCCCTCTCCATAGTACTCCTGTCTTGTTTGCATCTGTAATTCAGTGTTATAAATTCTTTATTCTGATTTAAAACATTGGGCACGTTCGGCGCCCCGGCAGCGGTGAGCACCGAGTTCGGCAAACTTCGATGTTCAGCGATGAGTGGTGCTGAACGCGGCCAATGATAAACTAAAACTTTAATGATTATCAAATGACGTTTAACGTTTATCCTGTTTACATGGTTTACATTTGGTTTACATCTTTGAGTGTAAGTGTAAGTTTCTATTGGTTTCCATGACATTATTTGAGCGGTAAGATTTATTATAACAAATTATTATTTTGTACTCATATATTATTATTTTTTTTATTTCGAAATCTATAGAAGATATAATAAAATATTTAAATGTATCAGATAGAGAATTTAATCTTCTTTAATATTTGCAAGAACAAAAATTTTAATAAATATTATTTAGATTTTTTTTTAAGAATCTGCTACTTCCGGTTGTCCAATTGTTACCAAAACCTTTTCAACTCTTCCAAATATGTGCATTCATTCATTCATTCAGTTGAGGGCTTTAAGCGCTACAGCTTTTGTTACTGCGACCTGTAAGATCTGTTGTAACATGGCCCTATCTTAGTTTTCTGGAAGTAGTTTCAGAGTTCTTAATAAGCCAAAGCTAATTACTGATCCAGGAGTCAGTTTCCCGATCTCATTTGCCGCGAGGTACCTTTTCCAAGTTGGTTAAGTCTACTTACGGCCACAGCAAGACATTCACATACAATGTGTTCCGAAATTTCTTCGTTCTCTTCGCAGAGTCGACAGACATTGTTTTCAACTATACCAATCTTACATAGATGGTAATTCAGAAGCCAATGGTCAGTAAAGATACCTGTCATAGTTCTACGGTCCTTTTTGCTGAGAGCTAATAGCTCTTTGGCGTTTGTCAACGAGGGTGAAATGAATTTCTTCGACTGACTAAGCCCCGGGATATCTCTCCAATATGAGGCTATGGCTGCTTCCTCCCAGTTTTTGATTTCCTTCTTTATATGGCTTTTCAAGAGTCCACAAGAAGGTCCAGGCCCGTAAAACGGTAATTTAGCTCTCTTTTTAGCGAGCTCATGTTTTTCATTGCCTAGAATTCCCTGATGCCCCGGTACTTTGGCCAGTTGTTGTAGGGTGTCCATGCAATTCCAGACTAGCTTTGACTCACAAGTGAAGGCACTTACTGCCTTTAAACCAGCCTGGCTGCTTGACAATATGTTGATTGTTACTCCTTTGAGACCTTTGTTTAGGTTTATTTGAGCACAGAGATTTATTGCGTAGATTTCTGCTTGAAAGATGGTGGGACTGGTACCTGTGGGTTCTTTTATTTGGTAACCTGGACCAGATACACCCACTCCAGTTTCTCCTGATTCTAGTTTTGAACCATCCGTAAACCAGAACAAAGAGTCCCTTGGGAAGTGTGGTCCTCCTAATGTTCACTGAAGGCGATCACCAATGATTACCTTATACATCTGGTCAAAATTGTATCTTGTCGTCATTGTATCACAGACAGACATGGCCATTTCACCTAGGCGTATCTCCCTTAGAATTTCTAAGTGGCTTACGAGATCCCCAGGTTTGAAGTGTTTTGTCCTACTCAGTGTGAGTGCCTGAAGTATCGCCTCTCTCTTTACTTTAAGGTGCAGAGGCTTTAGCCCCAGAATCACTTCCAGTGCTGCAGTTGGACAGGTATTCATAGCACCAGTAATACATAGAGAGGCTAATCGTTGTAGTTTTCGCAACGACGCTTGTGCTGTATTTTGTTTAACTTTTGGTCACCGTACTAATGATACATAAGTGATCATGGGTCTGATTACAGTGATGTATAACCAGCAGGTCATTTTTGGCTGCATCCCCCAGTTTTTACTAAGAAGACGGCGGCATGTGTTCAGAGCCACTGCAGATTTCTTAATAATTTTGTTAATGTGTGAGTTCCAGGTTAGTTTTTGGTCTAGAATTATTCCTAAATAATTAACTTGCTTTGATAACTCAATTCTGGTGCCTTTCAATGAGGGAGGTTTGAGTGCTAGCTTTCTTCTCTTAGTGAATGTTACAGGAACTGTTTTGTTTGGGTTCACATTAAGTTCATGTTCCTGGCACGAACGTTGCACAAGATCCAGAGCTTTCTGTGTTGATGTATTAATGTATCGTTCTTTCCTCTGCCTAGAATTGCTACGTCATCTGCGTATCCGTTAAAAATGTAGCCATCTTTTATTAGCTTGTTAAGGAAGTCGTCAATAACGATACACCAAAGAAAAGGTGGCACCTTGTGGACATCCTCTGCTAGTTTTTATCATTACTGATTCTTCTCCTAGTGAAGCTTTAATGGTTCGAGTTTTTAACAGCTTTTATCCATGCTATCACGGCTGAGTCGAAACCTTTAGCCAAGGCAGCTCTTACGATAGAGTCATAGGAGGTGTCAAAAGCGCCCTCTATATCTATGAAAATACCTAGAGCTATCTCCTTTGCCATGAAGGTTTTTTCAATTTTATTGACAAGACTATGGAGAGCCGTCGTTGTCGAATTGGCTTTCTGGTACGCGAACTAATTCGCATGAAGTGGTAAGGATGTGAGCACTTCACTTCTGAGGTATTGGTCCAACACCTCCATACCTTTTAATATAAAAGATAAAAGACTAATGGGTCTATATGACAGGCTGAACATTTGGACGTCCTCCTTCTTTAGATATAAAGACCACATGTGTTTTCCTCCATAATTTTGGATATCCAAGCTTTACGCCTTATATAGTCCACATAGGGCAGGTAATATGTCCTTTATGAATTTTTGCAGCAAGGCCGGAAAGATGCCATCTCCACCCGCCGTCTTGTATGGCTTAAAAGTATTAATAGCCCAATCATTTCGGCTGACAGAAGATCTTGTTAGATAGATTAAGTCTATTGCTTCCTTTTGACTCACTTCCGTTGGAGAGATTTCTTCGTCTGAAAGGGACGATCCTGGGAAGTGAGTGCTTAGAAGAAGCTCCTTTGAATCTTCGGTGAAGTCGCCATTTGGTTTCTTTAGGAAACCAATCTCGTTCGCATGATCCTTTGAAAGGACTTTTTGTATGCGTGCCACTGTGGGCGTATCTGATAGGCCCTCACAGAAATTTTACCACATTTTCCTCTTGGATTTGCGTAAGTAGTTAGAGCATTTTCGTATTGCTTACAACTCTTCGGATTAACGGTATTTATGGCTTTGGCCTTCTACGTTGAGACCGCTTCCAGTTCCTCCACTGTATTAGTACTAACTTCTTACACTTCAGACTTTATATAGCCTTCATACAAGGCCCAATCTGTTAGTTTTGGAACTCGAGCTTGAGTAAGGCCTAACCTCTATTTCAAACCTAATATACCTATGGTCTGGAATGAGGCTTCGTTTAGAGACATGCCACTTTTTTATTTTTGAGCTCATTTTTGAGCTGGCTAGCGTAATATCTAGTACCTCGCACCTATTCTAGTTACACAAGTGGATTTTTTACCCCTGTTTATTAGGTCTATGTTAGCAATAAATATAAATTCAAGAACGTACTCACCCCTAGTGTTCATATCAGTGCTACCCCATACTATATTGTGTGCGTTTGCATCGCAGCCCAGAATAAAGTGTTTGTTCCTAAGTTGACAGTGGGAAATAAGGTCCTTTACTAGTTGAGATGGTGCATCAACCGAATCCCCGGGAAAGTATGCTGAGGCAATGACTACCTCTTTCATTCCCCCGTTCATCGGGAGTAGAGCTTAAGGAATTCCTCTCACACACACACAACGGTCCACGTGGTATCCGTTTGCTGCTGTAAATAAGCTAACCTAAAATTGTGATAGGTGACAGCAGAGTTAAAGGTATGTAAATACCACATGTATTAAAATAAATACCAAAAGTTGTATGAAATATGTTTTTCGTTAACAATATGTTGCTGTCACAAAATCAAACTGACAAGTAATAACTCAAACAATCATAGTTCCAAATACAACCGGTAGAGAGCTACTGCTGCATCCGACAAGCTGTGACGTCAGCGTCCAAATATTTGAAATTAAAGACAACTTTTAAAAAATCATATCTCTGATTCTAAAGACTTGTAAAGTGTAAAACATACACTTACATATTTAATTTGACATATTCTTTCAAGAAAAAAATAAATTAGAAAATGTGAAATAACCCAATTATCGACTCTTAAATTACAAATAACATTATTGTTGGGAAGTATTGCACAAATAAAACATTACTTTGTAGGAAAAAGAAAAAATTTTCTTCAATCAAAAAATATATTGTTTAATTTAAAATAATATGTATATACTTTGTCTCAATTTTTGAGAACCGTTGATATAAATTATTTTTAACTATATTTTTAAAACATAATATTTTTACAAATCAAATTCGTATCTTTTCAAATAAAAAAGTGAGCAAGATGCTTAAGACACCTGTGTTCTCTATGCAACACAACTTTAAAACATCATCTGAACTTACATATTTTTTAGTTATGATGCTGCACAACTCCGTTGGCCTCTTTGGGTGTATAATCAATATGAACCACACGTTTTAACAAAGAAAATTCAACGATTATTAACAGCATATTCGATTGGTAATTTAAATTGTTATAATCATTTGAAAACATTTTTGAAAGTTTATTTTTAGGCCACTATGCTCCTTCTGATCCCATGAAATTATCTTACTGGTTTATGCAAAATTTTCAACTGAACCATGATGAACGATTAGAAATTTTAAAACTGGATTCTGTTGTACAACGATTAAAACTCGAATTGCACTATTTACAAATGGTATTAAATATATGGAAAATATATAAAAAGGGTAATTTAATTTATTTTTTTTAGAAACGATTATTGTGCTGTGCGTACTGTAATACTGTAATTGCTAAACAAAGTGATTGTTTTGCAATGTCCAAGGATGGTATTCAGAGTAACTACTGCAACCCAGGTACATATATTTTTCTAATATGATTGTAAATTATAAAGTGCGTTAAAAATACTTTTCTTCGGCCATTTCAATATGCATCTAAATAAATCGTATCCTCATATAAATTTTAGTGCAACTAGTACCAGGGTTATTAATAAAAATGTGTCTGATGAGATGCACTTTCGAAAGGCTCTAACTCTATAACGAAAAGTTTCCGGTCATATCTTCATATAACATGTTTTGCTCAAAATGACCTCATGAATACGCTGTTAAAGTTTGTATACTAGTCCTGAATTACCCTGTAGGTGTCATATTTAGAGACAGTAATTTTTAAAAAACTATTTCAAAAAACTGCGCTCTCTGTGGTTTGTTTTTCATATATTTTTTTTTAATACGGCTTTCCACTATTTGTTAATGTAGAGATAAAATTAGACCCATATTTTTTTATTTGTATAAAAATTTATAGAACGGGAGAAAAATGCAAAAGAATTTTGCAATATAGAACGGGGCACTCAGCTGTTTCCGGTAGCCTTCGAAACAGCTGATCTTAGTGCCCCCGGCTTGTAACTCACTTCATTAGCAAATAAATGAGGTCGAGCGACAAGTACGCCATCTATTCAAAGCGAGTTTCCCTTAGCGCTAATTCAAAATCTGAAATAAGTTTGTTGTCTTACAGAACAATTTTCTTTTGTATTTCATTGTGCGATTTATTAGTTAATGGTTTTTATAATGTATGTGTACTTCAAGAAGAAGCTATCACCTGATATGCAACTTCGCTATTTAGCAAAAACCAAGTTAATTTGTAATATTGACCCGCACGATTGTGATGAAAATGGGTTTTTGAAGGATATACCGGATTTTCCGAATATTATGCCAATGGATATAATCAATTATTTTGTTACCAACGAAAGTGTTTACATCCAAGAGCAATTAAACGCTTTCCGGAGTTTAAAACCGTATAAATATTACCGCTGTAGTTGGGTGCGAGATATTAATGTGAAGAAATTTGGAAAACTGGTACCTACTAGTAAAAGAAAAGGTGAGTAATCTATTTATACTGCAATATGTTAATATAATGCTTTATTATACATATTTTATTACAATAAAATCATTATGTAATTATAATAGAACATGCAATGTATCAATCCTACGACTTGTATGAGGGGAAATCAGAAATCTCATCGTTTTTGTAGTACGTTCTTTTACCTCTACTATAAGTACAATATTTTATCGCATGAAGATGTGAAACCAAAGATGAGATCAAAAATTTGTCTTCTCATATCTTCTTTCACAAAATGACAATAATTTAAATTTTTATATAACTAATAGCGCATATTTTCTGTTTCGTTATATTTTTATTCCAAATAAGTATTCTATTCTTAAAAAATACTCAACTAAAAATTTATAAAAAGAAAAATGTTTAATTTTAGTTTATTTGTGAATGAAATGAGTTATCCACACTTATTATTTAAAATTAACATCCATTACCGATATCTATGTACAAAGCAGATTGGCACACCCAGCAATGTGTAATATACCGTGGTTATTTATTTAACATCCGTACATTATGACATGTAATATTATTTTATAGGTAATGCATTCACAAAGAGTGAACGATGAGTTATTGGACGTGTAGATAATTGCCGAAAAAGCTGGGAGAGTTCCCAGTGGTTACTGCAGGTGTACATCGGGTCTTTCGAAGACTTGCAATCATTTAGCGACAGTTCTTTTTGTTATACAAGATGCAATATCAAAAGAACGTAACGGGTTTGGAAAACAAATGGAAAATTTCTCGTGGAAGACATGGAAAAATAGCTGACGCTGGACTATGGTCCGAAGAGACTAAGAAACATCGACTTCTACGGTCCTACGTTGTTCCACCACTACCGTCTCAGGATGTATTCTACATTCAATAAATAATGAAAGACTCAGATAAAGAAGTATATTCATTTTTTACGTTTTTCTTTTATAATAAATTGTGTATAATAAAGCATTAAATTAACATATTGCAGTATAAATAGATCACTCACCTTTTCTTTACTAGTAGGCACAAGTTTTCCAAATTTCTTCACATTAACATCGCACACCCAACTACACCGGTAATATTTATACGATTTTAAACTCGGGAAAGCGTTTAATTGCTCTTGGGTGTAAACACTTTCGTTGGTAGGTAACAAAATAATTGTTTATATCCATTGGTAAAATATTCGGAAAATCCGATATATCCTTCGAAAACCCACTTTCATCACAAACGTGCGAGTCAATATACCAAATTAACTCGATTTTTTCTAATTAGCGAAGTTGCATATTAAAGTGATAGCTTCTTCTTGAAGTACACATGGATTACGTTTATCTCGCACTAGTTTATCCACTTAAATACTAACCCGCTTGAGTTAAGCGGATTAAACGTGCGAGATAAATACGTTATAGCTGTATTACACGTCACAATAAATTGTACAATTTTGCGACCTTCAATTTATTGGCAAGTGTAATGCCCGTATTACACTTAATAAATTGCACAATTTATTGTACAATAGATCGCACAATTTATTTTGAAAATATGAGCATTTTACACGTCACAAGTTTCTGCCAATTTATTGTTGTTGGGAGCAGGGCTACCAACCACTTCGTTTTGAGGTTAACCTTTTGTTGTATGTGTTTACAGTTCGTGCTTTGTTCCGTGTTTGCATCAAGGCAAATATTACTTGTTTTAAATTTTCGATTTTCCTTCTACGCCCGTTGTGTGACGCGTAGTCAAACATCGAAATAGTCAAATAGAAATAGTTCAATATGTCAAATATTATTCAGTTGGCACTGGTGAAGTAACCAAAAAATTGTGGAAAAATAGAACACGTTCTAATTTTCACAATTTATTGTGCAATTTATTTTCAAAAGAAATTGTACAATTTTGCTTAGCGCTAAGTGAAGTAACTTAAATAATAGGTAGAATTAACTAACATACTTGAAATTTTGCGAGATAAACGATTAACCTCAACTTTTTTTAAAAAACTTGTAAATAATTATTAAAAATATATATTACTACAATCAAAACTGCTAAAAACTGTTTGTTTCGAAGTTTGCTTCAAGATCGTGAGCATTTTGTTATTATTATTATAGTAAGGTATCCGCAAAATTTTCAATCTGTCCTTGTTTAACAACAGTAGGTAAACGCTAATTATCCTGTAGTCACTTTAAAACATGCGATATAAACAAGCAAGAGTTAAGAGTTAGTTTTAAGTGACTAGATTTTTAAGCGGATTATGTCACTGCGAGATAAACGTAGTCATACATTATAAAAACCATTAAACAATCTTGCACAATGAAGTACGAGAGAAATTTGTTTTGTAAGATAACAAACTTATTTCAGATTTTGAATTAGAGCTAAGGAAAACTCGCTTTGAATACATGGCGTACTTGTCGCTCGACCTCATTTATTTGCTAATGAAGTGAGTTACAAACAAGTCGGGGGGCACTAAGATCAGCTGTTTCCAAGGTTACCGGAAACAGCTGAGTGCCCGTTCTCGTGTTCTCTATGTCATTCTGTGACGTCAGAACTCCAGCTAGACCTTGGCTAGCCACAGCAAGACAGAAAGCGCGATGAACTGTGAGATATATAAAAAACAGTTGTGTCGTGATATCTACAAAAATGTAGTGCAGGAAAATATAAAAGTAACCCATACATAACCTGCATTGACTTGCATCCACATCAACTGGTTTTACTGTTGTACAGCATATTATATTACTATATTATTAGCCTGGTATTTTCATCTCTGGTTAAAAAATTTAATAACTTATTTGTTTACCCATTTGTAAACATTATTATGTGTTGAGATTGCTTAACAACTAGTGCTTGCCAACTAAAGCCCGCTGTTATCATCTCTGATTAAAACTGTCAGTTGTAAAAATTACACACGTGTCAATGAATTATATTTGCTTTAAATTGTGCTCACCCTCACAGTAAATAACTTCTTTGTACGTATCAGTTTTATTATATGCAGTTTAATAAGTAATCAGTACATTTTGTTTTTATACACAGAATCGCATGTCTTTTTTTTACCTTTTTTCAACCTCTTCTTGTTCAATCAAAACAACAGTTGCTAAGCAAGCAGTCTCAACAATGCTTACAAATGGGTAACAAGTAAAATACATTTTGTAATGCCTGTTAGGTATAAAAAAGAGATTAGAAAGAGAAATAATTTACTGATATTAAATATAATACATAACATTACAAAACTTTAAATATACGTGTAAAATAGTTACTAATACATCAATTTGGGAAATACAGCAGTTTTCCAAACATTTTGCATCTTTCATTAAACTTTTACAAAAACAATCATCAAATTTAACTTTCTGTACAATTATTTCCTTATTTTCCTCAAAATTTGGTGATGCTATACAAAAAAGCCCTTCGGATTTCTACAACAAAAACATCTGAATTTGTATTTCCACTAGAAATTTGTTAGATATTTTACCCTGAATAATATAATTTTGAACTGTTTTTTTCTTTAGAAGAACATTTTATTGTTAGGTATTAAAAAGAGATTAGAAAGAGAAATAATTTACTGATATTAAATATAATACATAACATTACAAAACTTTAAATATACGTGTAAAATAGTTACTAATACATCAATTTGGGAAATACAGCAGTTTTCCAAACATTTTGCATCTTTCATTAAACTTTTACAAAAACAATCATCAAATTTAACTTTCTGTACAATTATTTCCTTATTTTCCTCAAAATTTGGTGATGCTATACAAAAAAGCCCTTCGGATTTCTACAACAAAAACATCTGAATTTGTATTTCCACTAGAAATTTGTTAGATATTTTACCCTGAATAATATAATTTTGAATTTTTTTCTTTAGAAGAACATTTTATTTCTGTGCAAAAATTATCAGAAATAGCATCAGATGAAGCACCAAATAATGGATATTCCGGTCTAATTGCCATCCTACATTTTTTTAAAACTTATATTGTGTTGTTTTCTTATTTCTGCCAAAACATGATCTTCTAAATTAAGTCCTCGTAACATCTCTTCTGTTTGTGGTACTTTACTGACCCCAAACATTTTTTCTACGGAAGTAGAAGGATTTTGACTTCTTCGGTAAACAACAAGACCACGCCATGTTTGCATCCACCTACGTAAAAAATTAAAATCTAATGTGTAAACTTCAACATAAAATTACCTACCAAGAGAAGCTGTGCATTCAGAGAATTCGCAGGAAATTATTTCTTCATTTCCTTCATTAACTACAAAAGTTACATCATAACTTTTGTCACGCACTCGATGTTCTGGTGTCACTTTAGCTTTAACAGTGCAAATTTGGTTTTTCCTGTGTAGTTGAACATAGCCAATAGCTTCATCACCATATTTTTCTCTGCACACCCAGTAAAATTATTTTAGTTATGATTCAACATTAAATAAATATCATAAAAACAAAATGCAGTACCATATTTTCTTAACAAGTATACAATGTAGCTATAAATTTTTGATATCATTGAAATATACAATCCTCATCAATAATTGTTTTTGTTCTCACGAGTTTGTTATTTACAAATGTACCGTTGAAAATTAGACAGATGTGATGTGAGTCGTTTTTTACTTCCTTGTACATAGTAAAGGAAGTATTGTAATCGCAAAAAATTTCGGTTTTCAGATTTCAGCGGAAATATCCATTTTGATCATCCCTGAAACCATTTTGACTAATTTCGTCGTGACGTCGGTACGTACGTACGTACGTATGTATGTATGTAAGTATGTACGTACATACGTATCTCGTATCTCGCATAACTCAAAAATGGTAAGCTGTAGGAAGTTGAAATTTTGTCTTTAGGACTGGTATAAATCTAGTTGTGCAACTCTCTTTTTGGTCATTACATAATTTCCAGAAGTGGTATTTTACTTGAAGTCTATAATAGATTTTAATGAAAAACTATTTTAAAATATAATCCAAAACTTTTCAAATTTGGTATATAAGACTTATGTCAATGGGAATAACATAATAGATTTTGTTTAAAATAGGCTGACCGAAAGTGATACATTACCAACCTGTTGTTAACAGTTTTTCTTGACTAATATGGTTTTATTTTGATTTTAGAAATAAATGCTTCAAATAAAAGAGAAGTAAATTCTGCGTCTAGCACATCAAGTATTATTAAATTAGCCTTTTGTATAAGCGAGAAATGTAAATTTAAAAATTATACAGGTGTTCATTTTATTTTGTCCACTATTGCTATCTCGAGAACTATAAGAGCTACGCGGTCGGTTAAATTAGCAAACAATTTCTATTTTACAAGACTATTTTAATGAGCATAAAAAATATTTTTTTCAACCAGTGGTTCACAAACTGTGGATGCCAACTTTGTTATTTTCAATACAACTATATTTTTTTATTCGAGAATTTTATTCTGAATTCAGTGATATTATATTTGTATACCCTTAAATAACAATTTTTATGAGAAAAAAGCATAACTAAAATTAATACAATTACCCCTTAACTTTAAAATAAGCTATATACGTATTTCGAGAACTAACTCTGAGTTGTTAGGACTTCTGGCATGGTTTACATGTTGAGTAATCTTACCTACTCCGCTTAAATTTGTACTACTGATGATGAGAACTTAGTTCGCGAAATACGTATATAGCTTATTTTAAGGTTAAGGGGTAATTGTCTTAGTTTTAGTTATAATTTAACCTTAGACTCCTCCTATTATTAATCAGAAAAATGCATGTTTAGATTTATTTCATTATAGCTAAAAAAAGTGTGCCATGGATGAAACACGTTGAATATGGATTCAGATTTTAGAGTGCTGTGACCGGAACAATAGCACTATTTATATTGTTTACAAATGTCAGTTGTTATTATTGAATTATTCTTGTTGTGTGAATACTGAATAAACTCAATAAAATAGAAAAAATGCATAATTGTACTCATAATGAAAAAGTTGATATGTACGAAGTGTAAAATTTAGCAAGAAAAAATACCTTTGCCGCGGTTAAAATGTATCAGGAGAAATATCCTCCAAGAGAAGTACCACCACATAGATATTTTTGAAGATTAGAAGCCAGATTACGTACCAATACAACTGCATTTATTGAAAAACAAAGAACTATAATAAATAATATTGAAATATTATTATTTTGAAACATCCAAGGGCATCTATTAGAATGGCTGCTTCCGAGTACCAGACAATACACTCTTTAGACCTTGAAACTCATGTGTACTTGAATTGAACATTACATCTGGTGATTGGAATATAACTAAAATGTAAATTAGGCAATCCGCTTTTCATTTTATTCAAAATCTTTTAATTTTGTTAGTTAATATATTTGTTAGTTTTGATATTAAAATGTATGCGCACAAATATAATGTTAAATTATATTTTTTTCAATAATATGCACAATAAAATTTTAATTTCAGAATACATTCGACAACTTATTTCATTGAAATAATTACAAATGGTTTGAAAATAAAACACGGATGTCTTATATGAACACATAAAATTAAACAATATTACATTAAAAACTCGCTCAGTAGAAACACAGAAAGTACAATTAATAATCAAAGGAAATTAAATAGAATCAAAAACATATTTTCAAATGTCAATTTCACAAATTCAAATGTTTCCCATGCATCCTTATTTTCTACCTCAGAACATGTGTATCAATAATTGCGTCGATATTAGTAAATATGTAGGATCTTAACGCGATGTTAGCGACATCTATTGACCGGAATTGTGTACTACTGGCAAGTGCCTGGCGCTCGCCATATAAGTTCCCAAAGGTTGGTACCAGTGTAGTGTAGGAAGAGCGTTGACACTTAAAAAAGTGCAAAATTTACATCTTGGAGACCATGAAAGACGTCTTGAGTTTTGTCATTTGTTGTTAAATTAAGGAAGAGAGTTTCTTAAAATTTGTTATCTGGACAGATGAATCAAATTTTTCAAATAATGGCATGTTTAATGCAAGAAATAATCATTACTGGATTACTGAGAACCCTATAATTGTGCGTGAGAAAGGATTTCAAAGAAAATTTATTGTTAACATTTGGTGTGCTATTTTGAAAGATAAAATATTTTTTATGTATGAAGGTACTCTCACAGGTGATCGGTTTTTGCAATTTTTAAGAGACACGTTAGAAAATATGCTAGATGATGTGCCATTAAATGTTGTAAGAGATTTATATTATCAAGAAGACGGTGCACCTGCTCATAATGCGCAAAGAGTAACGCAATATTTAAATGAAATGTTTCCGAATCAGTGAATTGGTACTAACGACCCTATTGCTTGACCCGCTAGGTCGCCAGATTTAAATCCATTAGATTTTTTTTATGGGGCTACTTAAAGGATAATGTTTATAATGTGTATCCAGACTTACAGCATCTAAAAAACAGCATTGAAAATGTTTTAAATAATATTGATGGCCGGACGTTGAAATCAGTAAGAAGTAATTTGTTTCGAAGAATATAATACGTAAATGGAGGACAATTTGAGCAGTATTTGTAAAAAAAGCCATTGGATAGATCGGCCATAGCTCAGTTGGTAGAGCGTGACTCCGGCAAATTAATAGTCCATGATTCAAATCCATGTAGCTGACATTATCTTTCCACACTTTCATAATTTATTTCGAACATATAGACTGTTGTTAACTCTACGTTAATTTCAAAAACTGGACCGATAGGGCCATGAGTAATTTCTGACATGTCCATAATGATGTTTAAATGTAGTGGTAATCCAACCCCACATCATACAAGGTGACACAAAGCTGTATTCTACAAAGAGAATTACATTAGCGGTTAAAGTGATAGATGTCAGCCATTGGACAGATCAGCCATAGCTCAGTTGGTAGAGCGTTAGTCCGGCAAAGTAATGGTCCATGGTTCAAATCCATGTGGCTGATATTATCTTTTCCCACTTTCATAATTTATTTCGAACAGTATTTGTAAATTTATTTATTTGTTGTGTTTTTGTTTCAAAGTAATTATTTTTCACATTCATTTGTATTATTTAAGCCATTTTAAAATAAAAATTGTTATCTAAGGGTATACAAATATTATATGACTGTATTCAGAATAAAATTCTCTATCGAATAAGCAAATAAAAAAATATAGTTTCATTTAAAATAACAAAGTTGGTACCCACAGTTTGTGAACCACTGGTTGAAAAAATAATTATACTCATTAAAATAGTCTTGTAAAATAGAAATGGTTTGCTAATTTAACCGACCTCGTAGCTCTTATAGTTCTCGAGATAGCAATAGTGGACAAAATAAAATGAACACCTGTATACTTTTCGGTTTTTGTTAGAGATATTCACGATAACTCAAAATCTGTGAGCAGTAAAAGGTTGAAATTTAGTATTTACTTCTATAAAGTCTAGTTGTGTACCTCTCTTTATGATCACTATATATCCTACTGTTTTGAATTTAAAATTATATTTTCTAATTTAGTTATTAAAAAATATGTATAGTTTGTACTCCTGTACAAGGAAGTCGTGTGGTGTCCACATCAGATTTAAAAAAAAGTTGGTAGCATACGATGTCAATTTTTTACTAGAATAGTGATTATCCAACCTATAGAATTGTTTCCAAGTAAACCAAATAATGCCATCTATTTTATTCCTTACATCGTAAAATACTTTAATATTTCAATAAAAAACTTATTATTTTACAAAAACTTGACACACGCCATTCTAATTTTCAAAGGTTCAAATGTGAAAACTATTGTGGGATTAAAATATAATGCATAAATGTGAAAACTATTATAGGACATAGTACTATTTCTATTTCGCTTTAGGTGGTCATGTGTACGAAACACTAACAGTATCAGAGGCGTATAGAATTTCATTAGTCGGGCAGCCTTCAGAAGAATTTAGCTGGTTTCCAGGGTATTAACATGATAAATATTTCTATTTCCTACATCATATTATTAATTTACTTTCAGATACGCCTGGACTATCGCACAATGCGCTCAGTGTAGTCATCATCTTGGTTGGCAGTTCACATCAAGTAAATTGAAACCAAAGAAATTCTTTGGTTTGGCTAAAAATTGTATCACCGTTAAAATAATAGACTACAACTCTAAAAAGTAAGTATATCATTACCAATGAATTCTGCGACTATTTTTTTCTTTATCCAGTTTTTCTCCCAAGCTGTACCATAAACTGTTAGTAACGCTCAACTTGCGATCCGATTACGATGAATTGTTTTTATTTATTTTTTGAGTTTAAGCTTATGTATTTTTTTAATTTTCTATTCATTTTATTATTGTTATGTTTATCACGAAATTTGTTTATATGCAGAAATATAAAAATGTTTTTCAAGTTGCAGAATTTTCTCTTATACAGTAGGAAACCAATACAATTAGAAAAGGAATAATGGTAGGTACAGTAGAACTATATTTATTTATTGTGTTAAAACTAATCCATTATTCCTTATTCTGTCCTTTTTTATTGAAGCTTAACAATAATCTATCTGTGTTATAAGCGTGATAATTAACAATAGTTTGTAGCATATTTATGACGTGTTTTAGCGGAGAAAGATTTTTATATGGAACTGGATTGTAGTATATTTTATACAAAATGGAACAAGAAAATGAAAATATGAAAAGATAATGTAATGCCAGAGATGGCTTGAAAAATAAACTAAATGTAAATTAATTGTAAATAGTAGTTTTATTTAAATACTACTCGTATTTTTTTGGTAGCCAGTTTTAGGGCTAGTCATAGCCTGAAACTAGTGGTCAGCTATAGGTGCTCGTGAGAGTTGTGTTAATATTTTCTTTAATTTGCGAGCCCGTTATTCTTCATGTTTAGCTATTTACTTTTTTACTAAAAGAACATACAATTTCTAAAAAGCAGTTTCTGTATGTTAAGCGGCAAGCTTACGACTAAATTTAGAAACATTTTAAATTTTATTCATGTTTTGGTTTAAAAATGTTAATGTATTCTTTTATATTATAAATATTGTTGACATTTATATACAATCTTTATTAATATAATGTTTGTTTTAGATGAGATTACGTAGTAACATTTAAATAAAATCTGATTATTTTTTATCAAAGAGAGCGAACCGTTTTTTAAAATTTTCATACCTCATCCACTGCTTAAAACCCACCAAATTTGGTAAAATAGGTTTCTGGATTTGTTGAATGCGCTATTTTATCTACTACCGGTAATATATTAAAAAGTTAGAATAATTACTATCCTTATAAGGGAGTGTCTATTGCACTGTCCAGACATTGAGGTAAGAATAATATAGGGAGAGCATAAACTTGAACTATTGACAAGGGGAATGTAACCTGGTGGCGACAGACGCAGGTACTGTAGTAGTACAAATTGTAGTGGAGGTTCACGAAACATCTAAAGAAAAACCAATATAAAACACGATATATGTCGAAAAGTCGCAAACGACAAACACTTCTCCAACACACGTACACATACAAAAACATGCAATGCGCAATTGACAGCAATTGCCTTGTAATTTCTAAATTACATGGGACACATTGTAGAGGGGGAAGCGGCTTCACTAGCGATTACAAATACAAATAGGGAGTCTCCATATAATTCCTACCTCCATGGTCCAGACAGAGCTGCAAAAAAAAAAAATAGTGAACTGTCCCAAATAAACCAGACGGAATCTAGCGGCCACTTCTCGAACAGAACTTAAAAACCACTGTCTACCAATTATGATTATCAATTGTCAGTTAGGTATTGTGGGCGGTATTCAAAATAAGGTAGTCGTCAGATTACACTAGGAATCCGCCGGAGGCCAATCACTCCGACTCGCTCCGTGTTGGCTCCAATCGAAGCTTAATATAATATTCCTAACTTTTTAGGAATGGCAGGAATTATATTAACCGTGGTTTTAATTGGGATGGAGAAGGGACTGGAATTTAATGTAATTTAAGGTAATGAATGTCGGCATAGAAATCGTCGTTGGCGGATTTACGAAAAAAATAAAAATACAAAATGTGATTTCTTAGAAAAATAATTTTACAAAATGATAAGTACGGATAATGATCAGTACACCCGCATGAGTCCTTATTTATGAAATTACTACAAAAAATTACACCGAAATCACAAAAATAGCATCGGAATACGCAAAATGGAATAGGAACAGGAATGGAATAGAATAAGATATAATTTGGTTATTTCCTATTCTATTCTGTGCTATTCTATTCCAACTTAGGCAAGTATAAATGTTTCCGTGCAGGGACACTGGTTTATTTTTCTATTCCCTGTGCTATTCCGTGTTATTCTATGTAATCTATAAACCCTGTTGTATTGTTACTATCTGTTCAGTTACGTAAAGCTAATGGTAAGTCAAAATATCTGTATTTTAAGAACAATAATTTACAAAATTTAAATATTTTTTAGATGTTCAATATTATTTTTATTATATTATTGTTACGGCTGTGCGTTTATATAATGGGAATATGCAGCGAATTGGTTTTGATGATTATTAATTAATGGAAATGACAAACGCTATTTTAATCGGCTGACAACATATTATTATTCATTCTTTATTGCTCCGAACTATAAACATTTCAAAAGTGCTTGCAGTTATGTCATTTGCTCAAGATATGGTTTCCGGTGAATTGGTCTATGTCGATGAAAATTATTATTACCAATTACTGCAATTATTATGTAAACAAATATTTGATGAAACCAGAAAATAAAAATTTTCCTTTAAATTGTGGTCACATTTTATTTACACATTTTTCTACATTAAAAATTTATTGTGTATTCCAATTTATTGCTGGTCTTTCTTTTTATTACTTTTATACAAAACAGCTTGCCAACTTGACAATTACTTTTTCTTCCAACCACCAAATAGCGTTACGTGTAACATTGTTTCAACTATTAGAATGGCCGTTAGCCATCTAAAAAGGGTATATGTGATCCGTCACTGGGATGAAGGAGGGGCTGGAATTTAATGTTAGACAAATTAGTTCTGTAACCATAGTAAATGTATTATTACTATTTTAAATAATCAAATTAGTGGTTGCGCGAGTCTGAGACACCACATATAAAACACCCCAACTGCTTATACAAGTCTACATCTATTTCTGCGCATGTGCGACAGTTTATTAATTTTTATTTGCGGCTCTGCCTGGACTGGCCTGGACAGTGCAGTAGACATTTTCTTATACTTAATTAATAATTTTACTCAAAATCTGTCATCCAATAAAATCGGTGTATTTTGCTTTTCTGAACCAATCACAATCGTGGTATTACAATGGTAAATCTAGCTGCAATATTTTGAAATTTACGCTGCTAAAATACATGTTAGTGCAGTTATTATTACTTTACAAAAACGAAAATTATTATTTTTCGTGGAACTGTTATGCCAAGTATAATTCATAACGGATTTTCTTTAAGGCGGGGAAAATTATAGTCCCGAGTTACCATAGTGACTCAATGTTTTGAGAAATTTACTGAACAAGTCCAGAAAATAGAACTTTCAGGACTAGTCTGATAAAAGTTACTGGTTAATTATATCACTTCCCATAAAAATAATGTCGGGAAGATGTATATGTAGCTTCCAGTCGGCCAAGGCATGAAGTTCTATTTTTTATCACGAATGCAGAATTTATTTGCCGGGTGATAAAAAGGAACTTCAGTGCCAAGGTGCGTATTAAATTTTATTTGAAATCGAAAAATAATGAAATTGAAGGGAATATTTATAGATTATGTTTACATTATGGCTGGCAACCTGAAACTCAATGGCCCGTATTCTTACGTCTTGAAGTAGCGCTATTCCGATTTTTTGAAATTTTATTTTATTTTACAAATAAACAAGAATAGGTTTTATGTTGCTAACATTGGGACATTGAGGTTATCGTAAAGAACACTCAAAATTATATTTTATCTCAAACTTCCTTGTCGGAATTACTTAGATCATATTTTACGTACAAATATACTATTGTACATCGTACACCTGCCCAAATTATTTTATATGTACAATTCCATAAGGTTGGCAACACTGCATTTTCATGAAATCATATAGGGCGCGAGCACACACGTGACTCGAGCGACCTTGAAGTGCTTGAAATAAGCTGATTTGTGGGCTTGTGTCACTGACAAGAACAATGTCAACTTAACAAGACCAAGTTTTAACTTATTTTGATTTTGAACTGCTAAAATGTTATTGTTTTACAACTTTCAGTCAAAGTGACATTGTTTTTGTCAAAGTGACAAGCGCACACAATTTAGCTGATTTCAATCACTTTAAGGTCGCTCGAGTCACGTGTCTGCTCGCGCCCTATAATGTATCACTTTAGTGCCCGTTTCTCACCTTTTAATGACGATTTTGTGCACTTTAGTGACGTTTTCAAATTAAATAATTTTAAAGAGCTTGTGTTCTTTTGTTGAGATTTGTGCGCCATTTAGTACATAAGAGTGGTAATGGTGGGGGTTATGTGCAAGCCACATTAAACTTTTTCTTCTTATTTTATCGCCAAATCTAAATATAATATTTCTTTTGAAGTCTTCGTCTACATCGGTCCACAGGTTATACAGTAAACGTAGTAAATTTCGACGATTTCTCAATCCGTTCTATCCCTTTTTCCCCACGGAAAATTTACCAGTGTGCTGCCACCTGCCACCATTTAAACACGTTATTCCCTGCACGTGACAGAACAGCAACGACGAACGTTGCATAAAGTCCTTTCTCGCCCGAAATCTCTCCGGCATACGTCAGCCATTGGACAAATGTAAGTTTTTTAATAAAATATATTATTTTACTTAACATTAATTTTAAAATTGCATTATTAAAAAATTGTAACATACTAATAAACTTATATTTCCTTTTTAAATATAAAGATTAATATTATATGAAATTGACATTACGTTATGTAATTTTCAGCTGTTCATGTGGTAACAGTTTTAAAGTAAAAATTTAATGAAAATAATAATATAGTGGTAAGTTAATTAAAAACATCAATTTATATGTTAAATGTGTTTCTTTTATACTTAAAATGCTTTGACAATATTTGCTGATTTGATTAGTACCTATCTGTCAATAATGTCTCTGTTTGCTCAAAAAATTCAGTATTTACTAACATTTTTACCACGAATTTGATGTAAATTGATATATTCCTGTATAATATTTTATATAATAACAAATTTAATTAAGTGTAAAAAATTATGAGGAAACCACTCCCTCATTTTTGCTTAGTGGCTATTTTTAACAATGCACTTTGACGTTTTATTCAATAGTATTGTTACAAAATAAAGTAGGAGTTCAAAACTTTCGTAATTTTTTTAAATTCTTGGTTATGTAACACTGACCTTAATATTGATTTTCAAACATTATTATCACAGACATACGTTTTTTGCGTAAGTTATAAATAATTTCCTTCTGCATGATACCTTATTAATGACGAAGTTAATACTGCAATAAGTAAATAAAATTTCATGTCACCATTCAACATTTGACATACAGATGGTTGTCATCAGGAGGGGTAAATCAACATTCAGAAACGTGATAACAAGTTTTCAATCTAGTAGCGTACTTCCTGACCTTTTCATAGATGGCGATAGTAGTACAGCTTTTACAGTGATTTTCAAACTTTAATGTCAAAATACTATAAAAAGGTAACATAATATTTGAGCACTGCTGTAAATTTCCCACAATTCTCTATTACATTGTTCAAAATACTTTTCCTATTTCGCACATTTTGTACAACTGTTTTTAACAAAAACAGTGATACAATGAACAAATTTGTACAAAGATTTATGGGGATTTTTTAAATTGTTAAGTTGGTAATTTTGTCAAATAAATATTTTTCATTTTAGTTGTCATTACCTGTCATTACTCATGAAAAATTAGTGAAATTAGATTTTTTATAGTAAAATATTTATATAAAACAATAAAGCACTTTTTTAAATTAAAATTCAAGGAACTTATTTGTCGGTTCATAACATAATAATTATAAATTATAACTCCAACCTAACTGGCAAAGTAAATTATTTTTCAAATGTGTATTGAAACTGTCAGTGTTACCAACCGTGATATTTTAATATTTCTTATAATAATAATAATAAGAGTTAAATTAGAAATATAAGTAAATAATGATCGGCATAATAGAATTATAAACAAAACTAAAATATAGAGACTATGGCGAGAGTGTCCTCTGAGGACCCAAAGCCAATCAAGCTTAAATAAAAAAAAAAGTAAATTAATGCCAAATAGGAAAAATAGTATGAAAAACACGTATTACAATGTCCGTTTGTAATACTCGTACTTTACGTAACTTGTCTACGGGTTGATTACGCAAACTGTACTCGTATTACAATAAGAATCATTGTAATATTTGTCTTTCAATGTACTATTGACATTTAAAACTGTTATTTGTGAATTTGTATCTTCATCACCCTTTTTTTTAAATAAAATTACTTCTTGTAATAATAATAATTTAAATTTTTGTTTCCTTGAGTAGTATGCACTTAATTTTTTTTAGTTGTCGCTGCGTAGTTTAAGATTTGTAGTTATTTATTTATTATTTGATTATAATGTAATGTACACATGTTTAAATAAAGACATTAACATAATAAGTATTTTTATTATTTTCGTACAGTAAAACATATTTCTTGATAATGTTTTTAATAAACTATTCTTTTATTAATTACATTATCAAGAAATGAAATTTAATTCTCAGAATAATTCAAAATGAATTCATATGTCCCGCCACCATCTCGGCTGTCAAATTTAGTACTCTGACCTTTTCATAGAGGGCACTAGAACTTGTTATCACGGTTTATAAGGGAGATACCCAATTTTATACTACATTATATATTTTCGATATTTTCTTTAATCTATGAACCTTTTACATTTTTCAATGCGCCACATTGGTGAACTAGAGATGGGAGCTACCATGTTGTCAAATAGAATGATTGGAAGGACAAGAATTTATTTTCGATAAAAAAATATTTTAACAATACAAAAACTTTTTTTTTGTCTTGGATTATAAAGAAATTATTAATAATGAAAAAAAAATGTATATATTTAAAAAACACCAATAATTTTATTCTTGTTTGTTAATAACTGGCAACTATGCAATTACCTGTCACTTTCTGTGGTGTTAATTTCGCATATTGTAGAACAAATAAACACATTTTTTAATCCCATTTCCTCTTCTTGTTGTTTAAAAATACATATAACAAACGCTTTGTGTGATTTTATTTAATGTACTTTAGTTTTTACCTTCCGCCATTTAAAATTTTATTTGAAATGTATCTGGCCTCCCCAATGCGCAAACAACCTACTGCGCACTACATATATGTCATTTTTCTGTAAAAGGTGCATTGTTGTCATTTTGAAAATTAGCTAACCTATCAGTTATAAAATTGTTCATTTTTAGATGTTTTCGGCACTTTTGGGCACCGTTGCCTGTCAAGAAAGTAAGACAATGGCTGTAGAAGATTCATGCCCTGCTCCACCAGCAGTGAAACACGTTGGACTCGCACAGGCCTTAGTGGCGGGAAGGACGATCGCCGCTGCTGCTGCCCAATCCGGTGGTATGTATAATATTTTAAATAAAACTATACATACTATTTATAGGCAGTTAATAAACTGTACGAAGTTTACAAATGGAATTTATAACACGTTTAATTGCACAATAAACACCATCCAAAACATTCAATATATTTTTTTATTCATCTACATAATCAGTTGATAAATTTAATAATAGAATCTAAATACAAACATTTAATCAGAAGAACTACTTAAGTTAATTATTTGATATAAATTTAATCTGAACTTGATTCCTTGTGTTTATATTTAATCAAAAATACATAATGGGGACGCTCAAGATAAACAACTCATAATTTAATAAATTATACTCAAATATTTCTTTTTACGTAATTTTCTGTATATATGAACTTATCAAAAAATTGAAACTTCAAATAAAAAATATAAATTGTACTATAATAGTATTTTACGTATAAAATTTAGCAAGTTTTACAGAAAGAAGTGGGCAAATTTTAGTACTTGCGGTTTATCTTAAAATATTAAGAATCCATTAAAAGGTTTTTTTTGGACGTAGTACATATGTTAATATCTTCTACCGATTTTATATTCAAAAGTAGAATAATTACTGAAATAGGTCACGTAATACTATAACTGAAAAGAAAAAATACCGAAAAACTTGGCTTTTATTGACATGGTTTTGATTTTACAGTCCAGAAAATTTAATTTTCAAACTTAATCCCGTGAAGTATTACTTTGTCAATAAAAACTTGTCCCAAAAATGTCATGGCCGTGTACTGTTCTTACAGATCTGTAAATAATGAAAATCGCAACGAAAGCAACCTATATTTTGAACAGAATACGGCCATAATTTTCGAGATATCCCGTAAAGTGTTAATTTCTCAATAGGGTCATTTAAAAAAGAAAAAAAATCTCGCTTTTTTCGTAAAATCATGAATTCCAACTCATTTAATAAATATAGTAATATAAAATAATTTGAAATATGCGATTTTTCATTCATAAATTTGCTAATAAACTTTCACGGTTGTAAACACAGGCAAAATATGTGACGTCACAGCTTCATTCTTATACAAAGACATTTCTCTCACACACGCACATACATTTACGCTCCACTTGATTTCCATTTTAGCCGTTGTAAACGCAAAACATCAATCTAACCTAAAATTGTGGTGGGTGACAGCACGTATAGAGATTTATTGTTGTATATTTTTAAAAATACTAGTGCAATTTAAGGTATATATTAATAAAACATTTATTTAAATAAATACCAAACCAAGCAATCATAGTTCAAAGTAAACCGGTAGAACTCGGCTATCGTATCCGTCATTAGCGTTGAAATATATGAAATTAAAAGCAATTATTAAAAAATCCTCTTATTCTAAAGACTTGTAAGGTATAAAACATACATATTTAATTTGACCTATTCGTTCAAGAAAAAAATAAATCAGAAAATGTGAAATCACCCCCATTAACAATTGTCCCGATATTAACCATTTTCCATTGGTTGTAAGAGCGTCGAAAATCCGGACTAATTGTCTCCATAATATCTATTTTCCAGTTAGTTTGTACAGTAGAACGTCGAAGATCCGGACTATTTAGTGCCGGAATCCACTAGGATTTTCCATTTTTCCAGATTATTGATTACACAAAAATTATATATATATATATATACCATCTCTAAGAATCCGTAACTAGAAACATTTTTTTCAACTATCAGAAAGGTTAATTGGGCCAAATGACGGGTGATAATAGTTGAACCGGCATCTGAAGGGTTTTCTTCTAGTCCAAACTTAGCTTATACCGAGACCCTTTACTTTTGGCACAATGATAAACAACTTCATTCAAATCCATTGCGTACAATAAAATTTACCTTGTTAAATGGGACAATAGTCATTGAAAAAATTGCAGGGCTTAGGGATACAATGCCTAATAGAATTAAAGCTGGTATTACTAATAAAGGCGATGTAACCCAATATTAAATGGTGGAATACTTGAATAACATTCAGTTTTTGTTTAAAATCTATAATTTGAAACTCACCATTTGCGTAGGTTTTATTATTTGTTTGTCAAAAATCGAAACCGGCCGAAATATTATATGTTTAGGCTCGTAGAAAAATTAACTGTAGTCACCCTTAATTAGGTGTTAATGCAACCAACCATATTTAATTCATCTCTTAGGTAACGAATTTCTATATTATGTAGTAATAGGGCATCCAGATTTTCTACATTCTGCTGTATTATTAAATAATATATAATTTTTGCCCGAAGTGTTAATATTTTATAAAATTACTTTAAGAGTATAAGTTTTCATAAACCTTCGTTTCAGATTCATGTGAGTACGGCTCCGCCAAGTACTTCGCCCTGTGCGGTATGGGTGGCATCATCTCTTGCGGTATCACGCACACGATGGTCGTGCCGCTCGACTTGGTGAAATGTCGTATGCAAGTCGACCCGGTCAAATACAAGAACTTAATCCACGGCTTCAAAGTAACCTTGGCTGAAGAAGGTTCCCGTGGTCTGGCCAAAGGCTGGGCTCCCACTTTCTTTGGTTATTCTATGCAGGGTCTCTGCAAATTCGGTCTCTACGAAGTGAGTATAATTTTGGTTTTTGTGCTACATGATATAAAAGATACAAGAATACTCACAAAACTGCAATATTTATATTCCATTAAGTTCTTTATTACTACAGATAAACTTGCTTACACAACAATACTTTTAACTAAAATTGTGAAAATGTATAAACTTACCATTACATATAATTTAGAAACAAAAAACAAGAATTTACATTTAAAATGCTTAAAATATTTTAAAAACATTACATGCATGAGATAATTAAAATACATCAATTAGGAGAAATACACTAATAGGAAATATCAGTCTGACTTTATTTTCCTTTAGGAAATTAATTTGATTCAGATAATTTTAACTATTTTATCATTGAGCATTGTTAAAAAGTTTAAGTAAACCTTTATTAATAAAATAATCTAAATTAAGCGAAATCGTAGCATGTGAAGCAAATTTTACCAGCTAAAACATTTTTTTTATCAAGTTATAGAGTTAAAAATAATATACCTGAATTTTTAAATCTATATTAATAATATACAGTAGAGACCCTTCAACCCGAACATAAAGTAGAAGGAAGGTAATCCGAACAAGGACTCTGTAATCCGAACTGTGGAATAAAATTTCTTCAAACGCAACAACTAGCACGTGTGATTCTTAAAAAAAAACTATCTAATTTTGCTTTAGTTTCCACCCTTAATTGCCCGGATGTGATAATAATTTCAGCCCGAGATTACAACTGGTGGATGTATGTACATAACTTTATTTATTAAATATCAATACAAAATACTTTGGCGACTGGCGATCAAAGCCGGAATGAGCACCCGAAAATATACAAAAAATATGATTTTTTCTGAATTAATTATTTAGTTATTATTTTTAAGTCAACATTACGGTTACATCCCAATTACAGAATAATATTACATAGTAATATGAAGTGGCAATGTAAATAAATACGCAAGAAAAAATTAAAACAAAAAAAAATGAGATAATAATCAAGTTTTTTTTTGTTTCTATTTCTTAAGTTCAGTGTTATTTGTTCTCTGAAGTACTGTAAACATTCTAAATTCACGTTCCACTTATACATACAAATTCAGTAATCCTAATAAATCGTTAGTCCGAACATCCCCTTACATATAGCATTTCGGATTAAAGAGTCTCTACTGTAGTAATGTTGTCCCCCAATTTGGTTCTAACCCATTATTCAGGGTGATTCATCGGTCTGTTCTATTTTAATAACGATATATATATATATATATATATATATATATATATATATATATATATATATATATATATATATATATATATATATTAAAATGTCTATAAATCTGCAATATATACATATTTTTATATAGGCTGTTCAATTTTTACACAATGATATGTAACTATATATTTTTGACTGGAATATATAGGATATTTACAGGCTTATTTTGTAAAATATTCGCTTAACGAATCGTTATCATAACGAAATCATAATTATGAAAATCGTTATATCTACTTAACTATAATCGTTATCTTTGTATCCGTATTCTGTAACTCATTTAAAAAAATAATAACCTTGGAATCAAGTTAAGAACTTTATTTCCTAAAATCAAATTAAATTTTAAATGAAATATCTAAAATAATTCAATATCACTCACAAAACTTCTAGGTTAGAATAGTTCTGGTGGGAGTCAACTGTTAACATGTCAGCTGTCAGACTCTTCTTCTTGTTGTGGGCTATGCTAGAGCTACTACTTCCATCTGTAGACAAATTGGGAAGCTTATTAAATTATTATAATATTACCTTGTAAAGAACTATAATGTGACGGGTTTTTGAGATCACTATTCAACATAATAGCAATTTTATGTTGACACGAATAAAAATACTGAATTAGTGACAAAACATTTAGCTAACGAATGATTTTTCCAATCGATAAAAAATAAAGATGTCGTTATCTTTTTTTCGTTGTGTAAAATAAAATTATTGTTTACAGAATACCACTTTAACGATTATCGTTATAATAACGATTTAACAATGCATAATGTCAACGATCGTTTACATAAGCGTATTAAACGATTTTCGTTATTACCATAACGATATAACGTTTTAACGAGTCGTTATGTCATAACGATGCTTACAGATAGCCTTATTGTTCAAATTCGAAAAGTACTTGAAATTTGTTATCTAATGATATAAAAACAATCATATATATGTATTATTAAAAAATACAATGATTTAAATATTATATTTTTATTGCATACAGAAGGCTTTGCATTACATTATTTTAACATTACACCTTTCAAATTTAAAGAAAATTGATTAATTAAATATGACTATCTGATAGTTAAGATAGTATAAAAACTATGTTTCATAATGCCTGTTAGCGCATTCATCCTTTGTAAAACTCTTACATTAGCAAATAACTTTATGAAACTTGTTTTTTAATGTACTATTATCGTTTTACAATTCATCGCCCTCATTTAAGATAGGAATAAACAATAATTGATAATTAAAAATGACTATATTCTAAATCCATTTAATTTTAACTATTCTGTAGTTATGAATCATCCTTAAATCGAATATTTCTTTCTAGGTCTTTAAATCAGTGTATCATGACATAATTGGCGAAGAAAATGCCTTCTTGTACCGTACCACCTTGTACCTCGCCTCTTCCGCGTCGGCTGAATTCTTCGCTGACATCGCTCTGTCGCCCATGGAGGCTGTAAAAGTTCGTATTCAGACCATGCCTGGTTTCGCTAACACACTCCGCGAAGGGTTCCCCAAGATCATGAAGGATGAGGGTATGAACGGATTCTACAAGGGTCTGGTACCTTTGTGGATGAGACAGATACCCTACACCATGATGAAGTTCGCTTGCTTTGAAAGAACTGTTGAACTGCTCTACAAGTATGTTTGAATAATTAAATATGTGATGAACATAATTATTTACATAAGTAATCGGAATACGATTAGTAGTAATTACAAGTTTAAGAAAAAACTTAAAAGTTCTATTAAAAAAAAATATTTTGATACTAAGTTCTCATTAGGCTACAAAAATTGAATTACGAAAATAATTTGGGTTTGACTATAGTGATATTTGTAAATTTGCTTCATCTGGGAAAATATGTTAATATTGATGTGTCCTTAACATACTGCTAGATTTTACATTTTTTATTACCCTTTATCATTTTTGTTACAGTAAAGATTAGAAGAGGCACCTGGCGTTGCTTAAGCTTTTCTGTATTGTATTGACTACATAAAATTTAAACCTATTTACTATTTTGTTAAAACTTTAATTTCAGTCATTTCTATTGAAATTGAAAGCAAAAGGTAGTATCTTGAAACTTAACGAAATAGGATTTCATATTAATAAAAACTGATTTCACACAAAAAGAAAACTGAATTCACAGTAACGAAAACTAATTTCAATCAAATGAAAACAGATTTTGCTCAGGATGCTTAAGAAGGACGCCGCCAAGGAGAGGCAGTTGCTACACCTAAAAAATAAAGCAAATGAATAGCCTCAATAAATAATTTTAAAATTATATAAATTTAGATCAATTTCACTCAAAAATAATTTTACATTCTTATTTTTTTAATGTATTAAAATATCTTTCTGAACTTGTAAAATAATAAATAAATACATAAGGAATAGTATTTTTAAGAAACTTAAAATAAAATAAAACAGCTTTTGTAAGTCCTGTTTATATTAATCCAAACCAACGTTGCGACAGCAAATACTGCTGTCTACTTCAGGGTAAAAAATAAATAATTTTACTAAATAACTAAAGATTTTGATTACAACAATGATAAAACTTGATAAAAACAATGATGAAACTTGATTACAACATTGTTAACTACGCTAGCAGCGATAATAAGTTATTATTATTAATTTATAAAATATTTTAAGAAATATAAAAAAAATCTGTTTTCTTTTAGTTGATATTAGTTTTCGTTATTATGAATTCAGTTTTCATTTGTGTGAAATCAGTTTTCGTTAACGTAAAATTTTCGTCAACTGATAATGTATGATTTGCCGTAAAAAATAAGTACAGCTACTTGTATTTATCACACGCGGATAATCTGACCACACTTATAAATGTAGCAGTGACTTATATCCAACCGGCAGTATGGCATTGGGCGTTAGTAAAACACTGCGGCTCGGTGAGTCCGGTTGAAAATATAGGGACAAAATAATTCTGACCGCCGAATTGAACTTGTACATTAAGGTCCAATCGTATGAAATCTCAAAACCATAAAACTCAAAAAAAAAATCCTTCGCAGTGTGCGTGTTAATGCTACATAATAAACAAAACTCTTAAGTGTAATACAACATTGAGTTAAACAAAATTGTATCGTTGTTTCCGACAATCTGGGTACATCCTTTTGGTGACAAATATTCGCCAAAAATGATCACTTATTTTAAACTTTTACAATCAAATACCCAACCTTGATTACTTTATCACATGGATTTAAATGTTGCAAGCGCATTAATTAATATTACTAATGGACCACCACAACTTTTTAGTTTCTGGTTTGAGTAGATTTAACAAAAAAAGTAATAATTGACACTGAAAATCTTTACAGAAGTAAAAATTATTTTAAGAGTGAACAATTGATTATTATTATTATTAATTTTGCATTATACAACCAACCAATAATCTTTTATAGACACGTCGTTCCCAAACCCCGTGCTGACTGCACCAAGGGTGAACAGCTCATCGTCACATTTGCTGCTGGTTACATTGCTGGTGTGTTCTGCGCTATTGTGTCTCATCCAGCTGATACCGTGGTCAGCAAGCTAAACAAGGAAAAGGGAGCCTCCGCCCTCGACGTCGCCAAGAACCTGGGCTTCGCTGGAATGTGGAAGGGTCTCATGCCCAGGATCATCATGATTGGTACACTCACCGCCGCACAGTGGTTCATCTATGATGCTGTTAAGGTAAGTGAGAGAATGAGAGATATGTAGAATTGATGGTACATATAGTCGAGAGTGTTAAAGTACGGAACTCTTCATGTTTTGATCGAATTTGAGGTATCTCGGTTCTAACCGGATAGGTGAATAGTTGTAAAAATATTAATATACCCGGCATTAATCATACTTGGATGCGATATGCAATGACTTAATCAGTTGGGAATTTTTTACTCAGAATATTTCTCGGAAATTTTTGTCAACCATAATTTGCAGGAAAAGTATCGTAATTTTTTTTTCTGGAAATTGTGCTATTTATAATTTATTTTTTAATGTTCATGATTCTAAATTTATAATAATAAAGTATTTTGAAATGATTTTTTTTTGACAAATTGTATGAATTTCTTAAGAACCTAAAACTAAATAAAATTGAAATTTGGATTCTGTTAAACTAAATTAATATTTTGTGTATTAGTATCGTCATCCAGAAACTACAGGAATAATATGTTTTGTATGCCATTTTTATTTCTCTACTATTAACTTCTCTAATTTCAAACATGCGCCAGTAAGAAAGTGAGAAAATCGTTCAGCGAGCTTCCTAATTGCCGAATTACTACGTAACATTCGCTGAATTTGTTACTCCTGTTGAAAACTACTTATAAATAGTTAGACTTGATGAATCTTGATTCGAATTTACCAGTCGGGCATATTGTATCTCGTAAGAGTGGTACAAATTGAACTATTTTCATTATAAAACGCAACAAAATCATTAATATTAATTCTTGTAAAAACTATTTTGTTTATTTATATTTAAGGGTCGGTATTTTCATTTCTGATTAAACTATGCTAATTTAATTGTCAATCAAGATGGGGCCTAGAAACCTACTTTTTTAAGACGAATAAAACAAAATATTGCTGATAAACAAAAATTATTTTTAGATAATGAAAGAACAATTTAAGGTTTTAAATCATGCAGTTTTGAGCATAACATCTTGAAGGTGATGGCCACCGTTTTCTATAAACTGATACAAGAGATTTCTGAACCTCCTTTCTACGCATTGCAACATTCGGGCTATTTCCTGCCAAATAAGATTCTTCAGCTGAAGCAGGGTTCTTGTAATCACATGGCGTTAGATCGGGCAAGTGCGCCTCCCACGGGATGTCACCTCAAATCGAAATGAACTGTCAAGGGAACATTGCCCTCACCCTCACAACTCTAACGCCATGTGATTTTTTATGGGGATATCTCAAGGCAGAGATTTATAAACACCGCCCTACAACCCTGCTTCAACTGAAGAATCTTATTAGGCAGGAAATAGCCCGAATGTTGGAACGTGTAGAGGGGTGCGTAAGAAATCGATTGCAATGGTTTCATCAGTGTATAGAGAACGGTGGCCACCACCTTCAAGATGTTTTGATTAAAACTGCATGATTTAATAGTTAAAATTATGTTCTTTCATTATCCAACAATAATTTGTGTCTATCAACAATACTTTTTATTTTATCCATCTTCAAAAAAGGAGCGCGAATATTGGAACGTGTAGCGCGGAGCTTCAGAAATCGGTTGCTCAAAGAACGGCGACCACCACCTTCAAGATGTTTTGTTTAATACTGCGTGATTTATGCCCGGTATTATAAACGTCAGTAAAATTTAGTTCCCTAGTAAATAATATTTATTCTTTCAATTGACAATCGAAATTTTGATAGCAATGTTACTTATGTCATTAATAATATTGTTTTGATTAGAATTTGTTCATTTACTAAATTTGCTATGCAAGTAAATTTATTTTGTCCTTTATAAGACCAGGCATTAAAACTTTAAATTATGTTCTTTCCTTATCCACAAATTATTTTTGTCTTTTTATTTTATTCGTCTTCAAAAAAGTACATAGTTTCTAGGCCCCAGAACGAGTTTTATAAGACTTTTTTTCTAAATGACAAGTGCGAATAATGTCTTTTGTCTATTGAGACTTTTATTTTCACAATGAAAAAAATACATGTTTGTCAACACTGATTTTTGAAAAATATACCTGCTTATAAATAATAAATGTAAATTGTACGCTATTTCAAAAAATCATTTTAAGGTAGTTTTGGTAATCAACATTTTTGAACTATGACGTAATTGGTCAGCTTTATGGTACACTGGTTCTAACAAATAGTATGTAAAACAAAAATTATTGCCAGATTTACTATCTATGAAGTTAGATTTACCATTTGTTAAGCGTTGTGCGCTTGCTTAAATAACACCCTGTATAAAAAAGAAAAATATAGCATCGATATTATAGCGTGGGTGGCATAAGTTGTAAAAATGGTGTCAATTTTTTGATGCAATATTTTTCTTAACAGACGGTTTAACTAGATGAAAATACCGGGATATGTCTAAGTCTAAATAATAAGTTTATTTTGAATGTAACAACTAATATAAATCAAAAATTCGAAAACTTCCCCATTGCAAAGTGATCTGATATATATGAATAAGTGTGACTTATGTATTCACCGTATGTTGACAATATTGGTTGCACTTAGGCATAACAAGAAAATACGAATTTGGCGCATGTGATTGCTGACATTTGATAAATAATACCATGACACTGACAAGTAATATGATATAAATTTATCTTTTCATATATCACAATGACGAAAATGGGTCCCTAGACCTTATAAAGATCACCATATTATTGATGACGTTAATATTTTCTTTTTTTACTTGTTAGGTATACCTCCGCATGCCCCGCCCACCACCACCAGAAATGCCAGAATCCCTGAAGAAGAAGTTACAAGCTAAGGGTCAATTATAAAATAATAACTTTTAATTGTGAAACCTAATCATCTAGTAAATTATTAAATTAAAAAGAAAGATCAATTGTAAAGAAAACCAGTTCTGTCGGAGCGAAACTATAGTAAGTATAGCAGACAGTGTTTCAACAGTACTGTTAACTAATTGTAGTCTCATTTTAAAATATATTAAAAAAATCGTTTTATCCGCTCGTATATATCTTTTTATGATATACCATTTTCAATGATTACAGTATTCGGGTGAATTAATTTTGTTAATGTTTATTTTTAAACATTTTGCTTGGTTTAGATCCTGTACATAGATCAAATAAATGTATTACGTTGATTTTATTTATTTCATTATTATTAAAACTTCCTGTTCAACATTTAATTTTTTCCATTATTACTTTGTACACATCACGAATAGTGTGAAATTTCAAAAAATAGTGACTTTTTCTTTTTCTGTTTCTTTTAATAGCCCTCTAGTATCTGAAGTTTTGATTTTATTATGACAACAATCTATTTCCTCTCTTGTTTATTATTTCTATTTTTATTTATTCTAGCAAAAAAAAATCAATACTCAATAAGGGTATTGTATTGATTTTGTAAGCTGAAGGAATGGGTAATCATGAAATGCACTGCTTCAAAAAAAAGTAAGTGTAAACTTATAATTTATTTCTATATTTACAAAGAATACATTTCGTTTATGCAATAAATAAAAATGTATGCATGTCACAAATGTAAAATAAATAAAATTCTCTTTAAATATAATATAATCTCAATTAGTAGCAAACTATGTGAAGCACTATATATAAAATAAAATCTGAAGTTGAAAACATACTGTAAATCGCGGTTTACACTTTGATTAATATATTTCTATATTATTCGTTATTTACGTTTGACTAGCTCTTTTTATTATTTTTACATACGGGAAGCAATTTGATGGTCCTCTGTTTATACAAGCAGCATTAGAGATATGATTTCCTTATATCGTAGTAAATAAATTAATAGTAACAAAATTTGTACATATTTAACACTCTCAGTTCAGTTTTCCTACATTTATAGTAAAAATAAATAGATAAATAAATATACATATTTCTAAAAAAATTATGACAGAAAAAGCAGACTAAATTCATAAATTTCACGTTTTATATACGGAGTGACTGAAAATTTATTAATTTCATAAAATGAAAGATAAATTAAAATCTTGTTTTGTAACTCAGAAATCAATTAAAATATTAACTTGTAATAATCTAATAGGCTGGTACCACAAGCCTGGTTTTAACTAAAACGCTGTTTTAAGAAATGTCAAATTCAAATTTCATTATTTAATTTCACCCTTACGTTTAAAGAGCGATTTTTTAAAAAATATTTGTTTGAATATAAACTATGTTTTGCTTTAAAATCATATTTTGATGAATTTAATATTATTTATTATTAATATTAAATAATGAAATTTGATATTTCTTGAAACATCGTTTTAGTTAAAACAAGGCTTGTGGTACCAGCCATTGTGTTTTTTTGTTATGACGGTGGTAAAGAAATGTATAGGCCGCAAGCAGACACGTGACTCAAGCGACCTTGAAGCGCTTGAAATCAGCTGATTTGTATACGAATGTCACTTTGACAAGAACAATATTATGACTTATTTTGATTTTGAACTGTGAAAAAGCACTTCAAGGTCGCTTGAGTCACGTGTCTGCTCGCGGCCTGTAAGAGTAAAGTACGCAAATAATGGAAATTATAAAATTACTGTAAAAGAATAATTATTTTACTTAATGTTGAATAAACAACAATAGCCATGAGACAAATTTTGTAAAACTGAAATTACTATCACTTGAACTTCAGTATTTATTTATATAAAATATTTTAGTTTAATAGAAAAAAAAATATATTTGGCGATTGCTGTTATACTTCAAACTTAAATTTTAGACATGAATATAAACATTCTAATATTTTTTATAACTGTTATGATTCCGATACTTACATTTTTCTTATACTCACTTTTAAAAACCATCTTTAAACATCATATTTAAGATAAAATTAAAATCTTTTTTCAGAGTTAACGAGAAGAAAAAAAATTAGTACCAAATATTTTTCCATAATTTGAACACTGTTCAATCACTTTGTATATAAATTGTGTTCATAACTTTTGTTTTAATGAGTTTTACAAAAATATTTTTCTTTTTTGTACGTTATATTAATGTTCATAAATCTGATCCTTCTCCTTTTAAAATGGAATTTAAAATTGCACCTCCTTCATGGTGTTGCACTTTATGTGCTAAATAATAATGTTTAATAACAAAACTCTTTTGACAAATGTCGCATACAAAAGGCCCTGTTTTTTGATGTGTTTTCTTATGCTTTTTTAAATTATCTGGTCGAGAAAATTTTTTATCACACACATCACAAGAATAATCTTTGACTCCACTGTGAGATGTTAAATGTCTCATTAAATGTTCTTTTCGAGAAAATGTTTTTGGGCAGTGAATGCAATTAAAAGGCCTGAGCCCCGAATGGAGCTTTGAATGTTGATACAGATGTTCCCTACGTTTGAATACTTTGTCGCAAATATCGCATTTAAAGTTTTTAGATCCTTTTCCAAACTCATTATTGTTCTGATTATTGTTTAAGTTGTTGAATATATTAGAATCCGTGTTTATTAATTTTGGATTAGATGAGGATTGTTGTTTAAGGAACACTTCTTTTAATTTAATAATTTCAGTTTCTGCTAAACCTGATTCAATAAGTTGTTCAACATCAATGAACATCATTGACTGAACAATATTATTTTTAATTACATTAAGTTCTGAAGATGCTTCGTTATTTATTCTTGTTTCAAAATTTGGTTTATTGGAATTTATATTACTGCTAAAATTTAACATATTTATGTTACATGATGTAACGTTCAGATTATTATTTGTCTTTATATCAGCTTTTAATGAATCATCTATTTTTTGTTGAGAATTAACATTGAGATTATGATTTATATATTCGTTATTTGAAGGTCTTGAATTATTTGTTGTTATGTTATTAGGAATTTGAAGTTTTGTATAATTTTGTACGACTTTATTTGATAAAGCTGGTAACTCTAGTGTAAAAAATTGCTGATTATTTTCTAACATATTTGGTACATCATTTTCCTAAAATCATATTTTTATAATTAAATATACCTATTTAAGAGTAGAACTGAAAATACCTGTACAATTTTTTTCGCAGTATTAGGATTTGGATTTATATTTTCCAATTTTTGTCCAGTATCTTTTACGTATACCTATAATATTTCTAATTTAATCGGATATTAAAAAATATAATTTTATTTATACCTTTCCAGCCTTTTTAAAATCATCGGTGAAACGAAAATTAGAAAAGTAACTCGATAACATTGTTTCAGAATTTATACAATTTTGTCGAAACGTATAACATTGATCTAGTGTTTCGATACAATTTGTGCATATTACTTTTGGCAAATAATCATGTTCGCATACCTGTAAATTATAACAAATATATTAACAATATTATTAATAATTACAAACCATTTTACGCACAAGTAGTGGGAAACAAGTTTGTATTTTTTGTTGCAACTGCATTTTACGCCCTTCATCTCGAAATATATGAATTTTTTCTTTAGGTTGACTAGATGTACATAATCTACATAATTCATAATAATTAACACGCTTATAACCAGTCATTGTTGCGACGAATAATTCACAAAATGTCAAATACTTTGACAGAAATCATTTGTTTATAAATACTAATGCGATTGTGTTGACATCTCTATCACATATTCGTGTACAATAGTTCCACATTTCCTCAAGAGATGGCAAACTGTACTCTCTATTGATGTCACTCAACAAGATTTTTCTTAGCATAAAGCATCTATCATATTCAAATAGCGCCTGTATCGTCATAGTGTAGTGATAATTTGATATTTAAAAATATTCAATCATCAACAGCTGCATATATTTGGTAACTTTTAAAATGTCAAGCAAGCCACATCTTATAAACCTGACATATAAGGAAAAAGTTTATTGGCCATACGTTTTCTTTGTTCTCTATTAGTTCTGTTAACGTTTGTCCGTTAACTTTAGTCGTTGCTATTTTTATCTGTCCATGGCTGCGTATTAGTTAGTTATTTTCAAGGACTACATAATTTTATAAGCTAATTCAAATCACATCATGGGCTCAAATTTTTATTAGAATAGGCCATTTTGTAATGTATGTCGCCTTGTTTGTTCCTATTATAACGGTTAATTTATAACATGACAAAAGTGACACTTTTCCACCATTCATCGAATTCTTTTCATTTATAAACTGTGGCCTCATGATACAAAGTTTATGAAATTTGGACCTATTTAAAATATTAAATATTATTTTATAATTACTACTTAGAGATTTTTATCGATTCCAAACCTTACACCGTTTTTTATGAACATATACAGATCCAGATTTCATGCAGAAAGGAAATTTATGCCATATGAACCACGCCATAGATTCCAAATTTGAATGCAACGTCTGAAACTCTTGACAAGTAATCGTTACCGTGCAGTTTCACCTATTCAGGTCAACAGGCTGTGACGTCATCCACATGGAAGCTTCTGATTGGTAAGAAATCATGTAATCGCAACGGTGATTGGGTAGCGAAAATGCGTCTGTTTGTTCGTGGCATTCTCCTCCACGAAATTCATTTGTGATCTCATCGCTAAACAGAATAGTCGGTTTCCTGGTTTAATTCTATGAAATAATGCGTAAATTATAAACATTTTCTGTCCCTTGGTTTTGATATTATAGGACAGATCATAGTGAATGAGTGAATGCCATTTCAAAACATTCTCCTACCTAGTGAAACATTAAATTGCCTTTGAATATGGCACTCGTATGTGATGTAAAAAGGTTTGATAATTTTTTACGAAAGAAATATTTCAAGAGCCTTACAATAAGGCTTGGAACAAAAACGTTAAAATTATATTAGGATCGATTATTACTTGACGTATCGAAAACGTTACGTGTTAAACAATTGCGTAATAAACGTAATTTATTAAATGTGCTCTTAATCCATACATTTATGTTTGTTTTTAACATATTTTTATCAAATTTTCGTTTTGAGAAGAATTCCGTAACGGTTTCTGACAAAAACGCGTAGTTCGTTTTAAACAGCTATGTAAAACAGCATCCGCCATTTTGAACAATGAAAAATTTATTTTGGTAGCATATGTTACTGTAATATATCATTGAAATTTGTGTCAATTATTTTAAATTTATCGTGAAAATAAATTTGATCCTTTTAATTTTCACATTTTTCTATATATATTTTCATTTTTATGGTAATCATGTAAAAAATATATCGGGGCTCTATTTTTGAAGGGAAAAGTAATATCGACTAATATATTTTTAGCTGTTTTTTGTGGAGGATTAGTTGTTATCTACTGTACACAACATAATTATCGGTTATCATTTCATTGACCTTCTGTAGAGGTCAAAAAATGGCTGCGCACAAATTTAACTTCAAGGTTATAACTTATTCAGATATTTTTTAAGTTTGAGTACGTATTGACATTGTTTATTTTGCATGAAGCACGTCAAATCTTGCTTAGTTTTAATTGTTATTGAAATAGGCATTATTTGTTATAATTTATACTTTCTTTCTATTGCGGTGGAGGTTTTCTATATACTAATTATTAAGTTAATGGTATTGGCATTTAAATTTTAGCAATAATTTGAGAATATTATTGTTATGTGACATATTCTTAAATTGTGTCTATCATTCATAAAATTAAGTTTGCTCGCAGCCATTTTCTACTCATGCGCAGATGATAAATGGTTAGTTTACAATCTACAACATACGTTACGAAAGTTTATAAAAGACATAAGTTAGGTACGCGCCATCTAGTATACCATTAGGAAGTAAAATTAGTGGTTGTCGGTAAAAACGATTAGGCCTAGTTAAACTGTTCAAGGTCATTGAACTTTTGAGCGCGTTATTATAAACCAATGCATTTTTTATTTCGTTATTAAAGCATTTAAATAAAAAAAAGATATAGGTTTGATTTTTGTTTTAAAGTTATTTAATAATTGTTTTGAAAGAAACCATGATTGATTGGAAGGTTGATGGAATGATCAGACTGGCAATCTTATATAAATAATTTATTCTTCAATTACAACTGCAATCTTGTTCAGGCCTAAAAAGTAGTTAGTGGAAAAATTTGAACACATACATGGGGAAATTGAGAAACAATTATATGTACATTATCCCAAAGTTCCCATGTATGTGTTCGAGTTTTTACATTGTCTACTCTTTAGCCATGAAGAAGATTACAGTTATAATCGAAGCGTCGGCATAATAATAAATTATTGTATAAGACTGCCAGTCTATTTTATCAAGGTTTCAATTAATTTAGTCCGTCGGTTATCGATTTTGTTTAAAAAAAAACGATGTATGAGTCAAAATATTTTGATATTTGTACTCTGTTTATTTCCAGCATATAAAAATAAAATTAGTGTAGCCTTTGTCTTTACATTTCAACTACATTTGAAATTTTATGTCACACCATTTATAATATTGAGCTAGGCACTTCGAATTATTTTATGTAAAAATCTTATTTTATTTTGCCAGTTAGATTCGTTTGAATTTAAATAATTTGATTATTGAAAGAAGTACAAAATTACTTAAATTAATACGAAAGAATAAAATTTGGTAAAGTATCAAAAATTTGAAATTTGATCACAACGATTATCGACTGGTATGGAATGTAGAAATGGTGAAAAAAATATCGGACCATATGAATGCCGACGTTTCAACTACACCTGATGAAGACTACTGTGTAAATGAAACGTCGCCATTGAAATAAAATTATTTAATATGAAATCTTTTTTGTAATTAATCACGTTTAAAAACTTGTAATAAAATAAATCTGTGACTATATGGCAAAAGCAAATGTCACTTTTAATAATATTTGGGAGTTCGCATTTAAAAAAAAAATTGCCAGCTTACAGAAAATCAAATTATGAAATTTCTTTTAGCAGATATTGGGAGCAGGAATTGATATTTTATTTCCAAAAGTTTTGTTTGTACGTTCACCGAAAGTGATATACCTTCTTTTGCCATAGAGCTTCAAAAATATATGGATGTAGCACTAATCAAATATTATAATTCTTAAATGAAAACATGTTTCTGACTTCGGAATAATTTATAGTATGGAGGCTGACAAAACGGAAGAAATTTTGCAAGAAACAGCCGATAATCCAGATTTAGAGGATGGTGAAATTGAAGACGACGATGATGACGTCCCCCCAGAAGAAATTACACCACCAAAAGAAACGGCGGCGCCACAAATTTTACCCGCTGCTGTTCCTACAGATACAAATATTTTTCCTCAAACTGAGCCAATAAAAGAGAAAAGAAGACGAAGTTCGGAACGAAAGTCTGAAAAACACTTAACAGAAGCAGAAAAATGTGTTCGCATGTTACATAAAATGGAACGTGCTGAGAGAGAAAGAAGAGAAAGAATGCGTAGAGAACAAATGCAAGGTAGCTTTTGTATTTTATTTTCTTCGTTGTTTCAAATATTATTTAAATAATTATATTGTTTCGTAGATGATTGGGCAGGAAATGTAGAAAAAGCTATAGCTAGTGTTTTAAAGAAAGAAAAGAGGGAACTTAGTGGTGGCGAAGAAGATGAAGATGATGAAAAAAGGGGACGTAAAAGGAAAAAGAGAGAAAGGGGACGAAAGAAGGTAAATTAATTAACGTATTTAAATGGCCGATCCTGGTAGTGTGAGTGGCAGCGATACCACTCCGCGACCGAAGGATTGTGGGTTCGAGTCCCATGTAAGACAAGCTTTTTATCCCATCTTTTATCATTTCATTAAGCTGCATATGACCATAGCAATTGCGCAGCAATCTATAAATTAAAAAAAAATATTGTATACATATTTAATAAATGTGGCTATGTATTTTTTTACAGAAACACAGAAAAGTTGATTCTCCTTCCCAAGAAGGTTTTGATGAAGATGAAATGCTTAATGTTAGGGGAGGTAGTCCCGAAAATAAAAATAAAGAAGATTCACCTTCGCAAGGTAAATTATATGACATTTTGTCAAATATAAATCGGACTTTTTTAAAAACTGTATTTATTTGTTTTCTATTTTTAATTCATATAGTGGTTATTTTTATTATTGTTTCCCTGAACATCTAACCACAAGCGCCACCTGATTGGTAATTATTCAATTTCCGTCTCATGAAAAAATAGGCGTGGCGTATATCCAAAGCCATTTGTACACGATTACTTCTACTTGATCGTTATGTTCGAATCATTGCTCTCCCAACGCATCTTCTCTCAGTGATCCGAACAATGGTAATCTCACGGTTGTATGGGGAATGTTCAACGGTAGTCCAATGCAGTTTTGTCATTTTTTTTTGTTTCAATGGCAAATATGCGTGGGGCCCATTATGATGAATTTTTCGAAACTTTAATTTGTTCTGGCTGATCAGGAAAACAATGCCATGGCTTATCCAACTTTTTTCACTGATCTTCAATAAGGTTGCGAATTTCTCCAGATTTGTTACAATGATTTTTGGGCGACGTGGATGGATTTTTTTTTTATTGGGTACGTTCAACAAGAACTAGCGCTAGGAAATGCTAACGCTATAACTTTTTTTGCTTAAGATACTATGTGAATAAAAAAGATATTTCCAACGAAATTATATTAGCAGTCTCTATACTTCGTTCAACGAAAGAATGAACCTGTTTTGCGCATGAAACTTTAAGGAGGAAGTCATTCCAGAGTTGTATTTATATTATTTTTAGATTTATATAATTAATATAATTATATAAATAAAAAATAATAATAGTAAGAATGAAATAATAATACAAATTTGGTTCGTGGTCGGGTATGTTCTCTCGTTGAACGAGGTATAGAATAAACTGTAATATTAATTTCATTAACATTAATTAATAATTTCATCACGGTAGACGTATATGTGGGAAACTTTTTTCAAAAAGTTGTGCCGCAGTACTCAGAAGAAACATATAAAAACAATTTTCGCTTATCACGAAAAACAAGGAAAGTAAGTAAAATACATTATGTTGGTTTGTTATGTTAAATTACCTAAGAAGAGCGTCATCTATATAGCGGAAAATATAACGTTAAAATCTACGCTAGATTTTGCTCGAGTGAACCGGAAACAGATGGTACCTAGCAATATGTTAAAATATAGTTTCCTTTAAAACTATCAGCGCTTTTTTGGGCAAACTAATGACTTTAGAGACAAATGTTATATACAAAAAATGATCAACAATATGGGGCTAATTTACCAGTAATAACAAACCGATAATTCAACCAGTGGTTCTCAAACGGTAGAATACAATTTTATTATTTTAAATGGTAGCCTATATAATTTTTAGCCCATTAGATAGAGAATTTTATTTTGATTTCAACGGTATAAATAATGTATATGGTTGTTAATAATTATTTTAAGAAAAATGGTATTAAAAAATAAAAATATTGTAGCAATATTGCAATAGGTTATGCAATACACGTTAGTTACCTAGGTTACACTAGTAGTAAAGCCATTTTTACCTCCCGCTACCCTTGGTAAGGGAGGTATAGGGATCGTGCTAAAAATCGCATATCGAGATTTTGGTAAATGACCACGTTTTAAGGTCCCTAGAATCCATTTTTAACGTTTTCACGATGATGTCTGTGTGTATGTGTGTGGGTGTGGATCCTCTTTACGCTCTAACTCAAATACTATCATTCAGAAAGTTTTGAAATCATGTATTTCTACCTTATTCTAATATGGAAAGAAGCCGTTAGATTTTGGTGGCAATCGGATAACCGGAAATGGCAGTTTACTTGAAGCTCAAAATAGTTTTTCTTCAAAAAATACCTTTAAATGTATTTTTTTCGCAATTTGTTATTATAAAAATTAAAGATTATTCCATTTTCTACAGGTTTAAAAAAAATCTCTATCTAATGGGCTACAAAATATATAGGTGCTATTTAAAAAAAATATAATTTTGCTCTACCGTTTGAGAATTGCTGGTTGAATATTCGGTTTGTTAGTACTGATAAATTAGCCCCTTATTGATCATTTTTTGTGTATAGCATTCTTCTCTAAAGCTCAAAAAAAAAACGCTGATTGTTTTAAACTAAAGGAAACATCATGTATAGGCTGTTCATTTTTAAGTGGCTACAATTGCGATCTCGAGAACTATAAGTGATACGAAGTTGGTTAAATTAGCAAAGAATCTCTATTTTACATGGGTATTTCGATGATAAACTGAAAAAAATCAACCAGTGGTTCTCAAAATATAGATACCAACTTTTTTATTTTAAATAGAAACATATACTTTTTATTTGTGCATTCAATAGAGCTCTTTATTCTGAATCCAACGATATACAATTTTCATACCATTACATAACAATTTTTTCGAAAAAGAAAAAATAAGAAATTAATTTCCTCAAAATATATTAATAAGAGTACCATGACTAAAAAAAGTGAATATATTTAAAAAAAGAACTTTATTTCCAATTAAATAATTTATTATTTATAAAAACTGCTCAAAATTATCTCCATTTTTATCAATACATAACTGAATTCTCCATTTTAAATTGTTCCTAACTTTTTTTAATTTTCTTCTATCAATACTTCTTAATGTTTCTTCAATACAATCTTTTAAACTTTGAACGTCGGGATCTCGGGATGCACAATGCTGTGCCGTAAACTTCATCTTTTAAGTAAAATATTCACTTTTTCAATCATCGCACTCTTATTAATATATTTTGGGGAAATTAATTTAAATTTTTTCTCGAGATCGCAATATTAGCCACTTAAAAGTGAACATTCTATATAGCGCTAGAAGGTGCTACCTAGTGCTAGCGTCGTTGAACATACCCATACTACAACTGCAAAGCCTTATGTTAAGTAAACACATGTTTGATAACGTCTCATTACCAAACTGCTCACGTAGTTTTTGTCTCTGCAATATCTCGGTCAATTTAGTATTTTCCTTAGTCGTACCGACATTTGGTATTGCTTGCTGACGCAGAAAATCTAGACATATTCACTAATTTTCTCAAACAGCTTTAGCCGTGCGTGTGCTCGCTGTTCAGCGGTGGTAAAAATGTTTGGTTTATATTTGACCCTCGTAAGATATTTTTTCATTCGTTTAATTTTTATTTTATATTGTATGTATTTTTAGACGGTGAACAAGGATACGAAAGTTACGATTCAGAATATGATTCTGAACCTTATCATAATAGAAATAACAAACGAAATTTTGATAGAGAAAGAAAAAATAGAAATAGAAATAGAGAAGCTAGAAGAGAAAGAAAAAATTTTCGTGAAAAAAATCGTAAAAAAGAACCAGAACAAAACAGATTACAAATTCAAGATGCTAATAGTATATGTATGTTTTATATGCAAGGAAAATGTCACAAAGTATGTGCGGCTTTTAATACACTTAAACATAAATCATACGAAACGTTTTATTTTTAGGGTGATGAATGTCCGTATTCTCATGACGCTCTTCCTCCAATGAAGATGGAACTATGCAAGTTCTATCTGATGGACTGTTGTGCCAAAAGAGACAAATGTTTATATATGCACTCGGAGTTCCCGTGTAAATATTATCATACTGGACTGAAATGCTTCGCCAAAGATAACTGCAAATTTGCACATGGAAAGCCACTTAGTGATAGTTTAAAACAAATTTTACTTAAGCATTTGGAAACGGCTCCAAAAGAAATACTTGGTGATTTTCCCCGACTAAGTCGAGACGGTGCCCAAAATATGGTTAATCAAACTCAGAAGAACTTAGAATTGCAGTACGGAATCAAACCTGCATTAATGCCCAATAATCCGAGCGATAAGCCTGGTATTCCATCATTATTCGATATTACAGTTCCTGTTCCTCCAGAATTAATGCTGCAACAAAATACCCAAGGTGATAATGAAGGTACACATCGAGCAGTTAAATTTCGAATCTATTTTAACATGTTGAAACTCATTTTTCTATATTCCTCTTCCTATGTCCGTTATAAAAATTACATTTTTTCGTTCTTAAAACACCCGTTTTCATTGTATTTCTATGTGAAATAGGACGTGTGTACAGCTTTTACGTTTACCTTTCCTAACCGGACTAACTAAGTCGTAGTTCATCACTACTGTCAGTTAGATTTCCACCATTGCTACATATTTAAGATGTATAAGTGGCCAGCTTATAGCACTCGAATGTGATAAATTGAATTAGCTATATTATTTTTTACATTAAATCATACATTAGCTTTGTTCCAGCCGGTAATTTTGGACAAGTTTGCAACATGTATTAGATTATTTTTAATGCGCATGCATGTACGTAAACGAGTTACTGACAAGTTTGAAACACCTAAGTGTTGGAACGCTGAATAAGACGGTGACGGTACCAAAGCGAGTATTTGTTGCATACTACCTATCTAACATGAAAAGTAAATAAATTATTTAACTACAACAAATAACAGTCTTCGTCGGTCATTTTTCTAAAAATAAAATGTTATAAGAAAATTATATTAAATATAGTAACATGAAATATGTTTTTTATGGTTATCTAGTAATCTAATTCTAATAAGTATAAATTTCATCTTCCTTTGAGAGATCGAAAATATGAAAACTAACACTCAATTTGTAATAAGTACGTAGGCTCTGACACTCAGCAGAAAAAGTTCTGACTATTTAGACTGTCAGCAACTAGGTAGTTTGTGATAGTCGAACAGTACGCTCTGAAACACCTAACCAGTAGTTGCAAACTTGTCAGTGGAATGGTTGGAACGGTATTGAACGATATTTTGTTACTGCGCATGAGTCTGGCAGTCACAAACTATCAGCAATGATAGGCTGGAACAAAACTACTGTCGGATATAATTTTCCTTATGACAGCTGACAAAACCTATTAACCCCCGACTGTACTGTAAACCGGAACTTGCATGAACGGCATTGACTTGCAGTTATCGGACACTTGTGTTTGATTTTGCTTGTTTTGTCATATTGCCCACGACCGGATACGGCCACCGGGCCGAATATTAAAATTGGGCCGGCCGAAATAATTGTTATTTTTACTGTAATTTTAAAATAATGAAATGAAAAAAAAAATCTTTTTTAAAAACATTTTAATTTTTTTAAATTAGGATTAATTTTGATTCGGGCCGGTTTGCTATCATTTGCCCAGGCCGGCGTTAGACCTTGTATCCGGCCCTGATATTACCTTTTAAATACAAATAAAACAATAAACCATTAAGATATGAACATCAAACAATAAAATAAGATATGAATAAGATTTTCATTACAAGAGATAACGTTTCTACATTTCAGCAGTAGGCAGCGCTGTTATCACTGATTTGTCATTAGGAAAACTACGTCATTCCAGTTAAATTGAAATATTTTAATAAATTTTAAAAAATCATATCTCGATCAAATTAAATGAAAAACTTTTTAGAATTTAACATTTGTATGTAAAAAAGCAGTACTATATATCAAAAAATGCAGTGGGAATACCTCATTGTACATTGTTACAGATAAAAATATTTAGTATTGATAGAATTTGATTTCACGGATTTCAATTATTATATTGCATGTAAAAATGGTCAGTCCTCAAGCGTTATCTGCTATTTTGTTACGTTAAATGCAGTACAGTATAGTAATGTCAAATTATAAAAATTTCAGGAGGTAGCTGTTACATAAACTTATCAGTCACATATTTATAGTTTTGGAAATTCATGAAATAAGACAATATATTTTTTCTTCAAGTGTACAATAATATTTATATTATGCTACTATATACACACTATAGAAGATATTCATTTTATTACTAGTACAACAATGTTTTTCATTATTGTACTAGTAAAAAAATGTTAGCTTCTTAGTTCACCGCTGGCGGCAGCAGTCGTCACAGCAACACAGACCATATTGAAAAATTGTTATTTGACAGTTGTATCGTTTGTGTTTTGTAGTGTACACAGCCAACTATGGCTGAAATTGCAAACTCTATAATTAAAACGATTCCAGAAATATATTTAAAAAATCCCCAGTTTTCTTTGAAACACTTGAAGCAAAATAGTATATGTTATTCGGAGCAGAACGCCCTTTTTGTGTTTTACCCAGCTTGCCTGGCCTCGGCTAGCGCCTCGGCCGCAATAGCTGGGTTCAACACAAAAAGACCGCTTTCTACTCCAAATAACATAATATACTATTATTCTTACTGCAACAATACCTATTTGCATAATTCATTACGTCGTATTTTTTTCATGGTTATTGCACTTGGCACTCTCGCTCTTCAAAAAATTGACAAATATATAAATCAATATTTTTATTAAAATTATTTATTTACATTTCATTAATGTATTTTTATATTACGGTTTCCCGAGGCCTCATTGCTTTAAGCCCCGGTGCTACAACTCCCAAGCTCCTCTCCTCCAATATCTTTCAACTTGATACAATAGTAATATCATTTTTTTTGAGTTTATATCTCAAATATTTTGTACAAACTGCTGTAGTTTTAGACGTTTTGTATGCATAAATACTTCAATATAATATTTATTTTTTGATATCAATAGATGGCATGAAACCTAAACCAAATCAGTCAGCCACCAGCAGCCCAGAGAAACCTGCGGGAGAGAAAAAAGTGCGACACACGCGATGGAATGACGAACCAGCTGTGCCGTTACCTATGTTGGGACAGGCATTTGCTGCCAGCGGACTCGCTATGCCCGGAATGAGCAACGTCGTCAACAGTTTAACAATTCAAGATCAGCAGAAAATCCATGAGTATCAGATGAGCTATCAAATGAAAGGATTTTATAGCGAGCAGGATCAGGATATGCGGATTAGTAGGTGAGAAATGAAACATTTAATTTAATTAAGACTTGCAAATGAATGGGGTCCTCCACTATATTTTTTATAAATTTTTATGAAACTGCATCGAAACTGAAAACTATTTATAGTTTCAGAATTTTTTATTGTTATTCGTTAAGCCATAATATATATTTTTTAATTTTCTGTGATGTAGATATTTATTTAAATTTGTTCTGGAATGGAAATTTTGAAAATTATATATTTCGCGGCGCCCCTGTGAGGAAATCTCTGCCCCCCAAGCGCCGAGACGCACGCTTTAGGAACCACTGTCCTATTCCATTCAATATATCTTTCACTTTCATACCAACGTATAGTCTAGCGTGGTATAAATTTAAATAAGTGTTATTCGGTTTATTTCATTTGTTTTTTTTCTGCATTCTTAAAGCTAGGTTTCCACTTCTTAACATAAACACTGTTTTTAGTCTTTGTCACTGAACTTTTGTTTCTTTCTTTGTCGGAAAATTTTAGCTATTTCTAACTCTTAACATAAGCATAGTCGCAGTCGCAGAGAATTTTTGTTCACATTTAAATCACAATAAAGGGTAATAAAATAGTTTAAAGCATTTTATAAGTTATATATTCATGAAGTATACTGATAATTACTAAAATCATTCAGTTAAAATTTAATAAATTAGACTATATTCAAAATAATACAAAGTGATCTAAAAGGGCTTAAGGTCACGTGACTTATTTTATTTAAAAATAAATGTTAAAATTATATTTCAATTTTCCATAATTCATCAAAACTATATTTCATATATGACAGGCGACATTTGATTAATATCATTGCCGTATGTTGATTCATTTGATATTTGTTTCGTATACCTTCGTGATAAATCTTTAAGTAATTTCTTTTCATTATGATTTTTAATGAAGAGCGTGACAAATTTCTTCTTGAAACATTTTCTTTCGGATGAACGTAAAGAAGACGTTTCTTTGGTTTATTCTTATGATAGCCAGCAAAATTCGAAAGGTACGCTCATGGAAATAGTAACGCTGTCATACTAAGTAAGCGGCAATTTTTAAAATGGTACGGAGCGGCACACCAGCTATTTTTGATCACTCTGTATAAAAATTATGTAAAAAGTTGAGGTGAACGAACCTCAATTTTTTAAATGTCGCACTCATAATTTATATGATTTATATTTCTTCTTTTGTAATTAAACATTACTATTTTGCACGCCAGTAATGAGTGCTTGTGAGGCCGTCTGATAAACTCCCGCACGGTACGAATATGTCATTATCATTTCAGCAATGAGTGCCCATGAGGTGACGCCTGGTAAGCGCCCACACGGTACAAATATTCCATCATTACCGATATCTGTGTATGAAGCAGATTGGCACACCCAGCAATGGGTAATATGCCGTGATGAAATATTTATTTATTTATTTTATTTATTTCATTACCAATATCTGTGTACAAATCAGATTGATATACCCAACTATGGGTAATATGCCGTGATGATATATTTATTTAGTTATTTACTTTTTTTTTTTGGTATTCCAATACATTTTATATTTATTTTTCTGAAACTTTCACATATTTGTTTTATAAACCTTTAAACATTTTAATTCCTTTTTATTTAATGTAAGCAAGATATGTATCTTTAAATAATACTTGAAAATTTGAATTTTACCGGATGTGACGTATGAGGAGCTGATGACATTTAAGAAATTTATATAGAAATAGAAAACCAACTTGTAAACACAACAAAATGTGATAAAATTAACACGAACAAGATAGTTGACAACGCGTCAATGACAGAAAATCTGCTTCGTATTAACAATATATGTAGTTATATGTACAAAATTTGTTAGAAATGTCATTAGTCACTTCACAAACTGTGTGATATCTTTTTAGCGCCAAAATAAATATCCATAAAACTCATGTTAGAAAATAAAAAATTTGATTTTATTATTTGGTTATTTTTTAGCATAATCCACTTATATTATAACATTTTTTACCTTAAATTTTACTACATTATAGTACCCCATTGTTATAGCTGTAATGCTCATGTCTCCCGAACAAGCAATGACGATTTATATTGCTGTTTCAGAATTGTTAAGACAGTGATAACAGTATAACAGTAATATAGAGTTACGGGTAAACAAATATTTGTCAAAAAAAGAAAAGAATAAAGCGAAATGCTGTAAAAAACTGCATCTAATACATGATTATCATTAAAATGTTGAACAACAGTATATATATATAAATCACAAACTGAACATATTCCCTGTTCTCTACTCATTTTTTGTTTCACGACAAAAATCATTTTTTTCGGATGCGTTTGAATAACATGATATTTACCGCGCTGCACTGACAAAGTATCTTGATCCAAAATTTGTAAACCGGGTGCATGGATCCGGTTGTATTTTCGACAGCGATTGGTACATACAACATATGGTATACACCAGTATATTTGTAATTAATGCTTATTGAGTTCCTTCGGTAAAGAGCGGAATGATATTTTTTTTTTTTTTTTTCAGTAATGGAGATGTAGATATGCGAGCTATACCACAACTTATGCCAAAAGACACATCGCATCCTCCAATGGGAAATATTCCTGCAGTTCCCACTTTACCAACTGCTGTTCCAACAATAAACTTTGAACAATACAAGCAAGATGCTGGTTTAACGACAAATTATGGTTCTAACACAGGGGCCTTATCTGAATCAAAAACGGATACAGATATTCGTCACTTTGGAGGAAGTGAACATAAACTTACCATTGTAGAGGACAAAAAGAGAGACGAAGTGTCTGATAGTAGCGGCCATGAGAATAATTTAACAATAGATGAAAAAGCAGGTAAGAGATTTTTTTTAATACACATTTCTTTTGTAAATTTCAAATTTAATATTTATTAATAGGTGATTCAGGATCAGAGCTTCCAAGTAGTTTACCGAAGAAACAACGAGAACTATTTTTAAGAATTCAAGCTCAACAGAAGGAAAACATTCCTGAAAATCAGTCGCAACATTCGGACACTCCAACACTTAGAGACGACGACTGGTACTCAAGTGATGATGACAACGACAACTTGTCGAAGATGGTTATTCATCTAGAAGACGAACCTAATGAAGAAAAGGAGGAGAGTGGAAGACAATCACCAGAAAGAATTTTGTCGCCTCCAACGATAAAACCTGTAGAAGTCATAGATAAACTTGGAGATCTATCTAAGATTGACATATCAGCAGAAGTTACTAAATTATTAACTTCCATAAAGAGCAATACTCAAGTACCTGCAGCAGTCACTAGGTATGTAACAAAACTTACAAGGCGTGAGCAATTTCATGAATTTAGTGTCCTTAAAATGCCTGATATCAGCAGTAATGTGTTTTTGAACTACCAAAAAGTCATTATTTAAAAAAAAATACGCAATGCATGAAGTTAAAAACATTTAATAATAGACTACATTAATATTTACATGCTTTATTTTACATTTCTTTTTTTGTAGTTTTAAATTTCCCGCCTAAACCTATTGGAATCTTATTCATCATAAACCAAAATATTTCAAACAATTTTACATGATACGTCGTAATAAAATATATAAATATTTTGGATAAAACTTTAGTATACACGGTCCCAGCCGCTATCTTGAAATTAAATAAGGCGGGAAAATTAAAAAAAAAACGTACTAACAAAACTTAATACATAATCAGAGATTACTTGGGAACAATATACCTATTAAATTATACAGATGTTCATGGGGATCTCGAGAACTATAAGAGATACGAGGTCGGTTAAATTAGACCAAAGTTGCCCCAGTAGGGGGTCATTTAAGTGGTGTTTAGTTTGTTCGGAAAAAATGCATAGGTCACTAGTTATGGGCAAAAATGTAAATTTTTCCATTTTCGTTTTTTGTTTGTAACTTTTTTATGTGAATTCAAACTAAATTTTAACTTGCACTTTCTATAGGCACTTTTGTACGATTTATTCATTGGCGTCCTTAAAAAGACCCTTTTCGAGAAATTCATATTAACTTTCAATTTTCATACGGAGCTCAGAGGTGGCTCAGAGTAGGTTGTCATATCATTAAATAGGCTTTTTTTTCTCTTTTCAACGATATAAAACACTTTAATTTTTAAATTATGTAAGAAAGTACAAAATTAATGATATTTGACAATTTTTTCATGTATTTTATTCAGCGATGCTAAGGAAAACATTGAAATCAAATAAGCGTTCCCTACTTCTTCCATCAAATAAGCTATATGATCTTAGTAAAAAGTATTGGACTATTTATTGTACATATGCACAACAATGTGTAGGAAACTGCAAAAATGTATGACTACGTTTACACTGCATCCGTATTTTTCCTATTTGTTCTACTGGCGTACACAGAACAACTGAAACAAATGCGTGTAAATAAATGGAGATGTCACACTGACGCGCACGGTCATGTTTGGCCTACTGACGATGAAAAACAAATAATTTTTTTTTCGGCCATTTACGCCAGTGTCCGATACAATTTAGTACAGAAATAATACACACAATTTTATCTCTACTATTTGTTGTGCTATATAAGTCCTTAGTGTATTTAGTTAATACCTGAAACCTGAACATATGTGGGTGCTCTATTAGCTTCAGAAACAATGTGTGAAACTCGCCACATTCTTCTCTTTCTTGAAAAATAGTGTTCATTCATTCACTTCTCTCATTAAATAATAATAAAAAAATTAATAAACGTTTTTCTAATAATAATTGTATCTTCATTACGATACACATGAGGTTTTAATGACAAAATATCGGTTTTAACTCTGTGTAATATAACCTGAGGCTCGACCGATGATGTCGGTTGCGTTATAAACGTAGCGTAACATGAAACCCTTTTCCAAGTGCATTGACATTGACACGGTGTAGCTGTGATCTTATATAAAAGATTGACCACATTTTCTTTTACATATTTTTTTAAAGAATATTTCGAAGTATCTGTGATCTAAAAAAAATAGTAAAAGTGCAAAATCAAATTGTAAACTCACACGCGCATATATTGCAGCTGTTTTTTTTTAGCATTTCAAAGTCGATCCACTCACATTTTTTTTCTAGCGTTCTATAAACAAATTTTTCTTTGGAATTTTTAATCTCAATTTTTATTTTACAGTACTCCTGAAATTAAAAAATCCCGGGATCCTCGACAAGCTAAACACATGGAGACAATCGCTGATATTACTTCTCCAGGCCAAACACATTCAGATCCTCGCTCCAAATCCAGCACGGCTACCGGTAGTAGACGAGATTCACGTGATACAAATCCTAGAGCAGGGTTTAGTATTTATGAACAAGGAATAATTAGTCCTGATCATCATGATCCTAGATCCGGGTCGCAGGATTCCTCCAAAGATGTGGATCTTAGAAACTTGGATGCTCTGTCCAAAGATCTAGATCTGAGATCTAGTTTTGGCGATACTGACCTCCGGCAAGGTAAGAGATTTATGGTTTTATATGAATATATTTTCTTATCATTTCGACACCCATTGCTAACCATCTTAGATATATAAAAATAAATATGGTACCACAACCTGTTACTCATCACTGTGTGTCAATTTTTTTAACACGACCGCAAATTTTGATATTAATAGGGTGATCAGATATATATTTCAAAATATTAGGAGAAAAATATTTGAAAAATACATATGGTTGTAAGGTCATTTACATCAACAATGCTTAAATTTTGAGGTACTTTTAACAAGTTGAGCACCACGGTCCTCGTTTTGACTCCTCGTTATACAAGCCTATCAGGCCGTGGTGGTCATTATTACTGCCGTTTTGTTAAACAAGCCTTTCTACATAAAAGATCGATCTTTCAATTAATTTTACGTGCGATAACAGGCCTCATAAAACATGTTTTTTATACTATTTTCTATTGAGGAAATTTTATAATCTTAATAGATTTTTTAAAAATGCAAATTGTCAAAAATATGACTTGGTGTTATTACTTCTCGCTAAGAGAGGTATTTGATTCATGCTAAAAATCGCATATCCAGATTTTAGTGATTAAGCACTTTTTAAGGTACCTACAATCCGATTTTAATATTTGTACGATGATTGTGTGTGTGTGAATACTTAATATCTGTTTAACTACGTATTTCTCACTCGGACATTACTGGGAAGAGCTGAAAAAGCCTTGGTAATAAGTGGACAATCGGAAGCAGTAGATTCTTAAAAATCTTCTTGCTAGTATTAAAGATTAGACATAAAGAAATATAAGTTATATAATAATCTGTTGTAATAAATCTCACAGCTCAAATATTTGTCAAAAATCCAGAGACATTACTGAATTTTTTTTTTCTGGGAAGTACATACTATATATATATATTATTTCTTATTGTATTAATAGTGGAATATTTAAAATTGTAGGTATATTACATTTGCCCTTCAAAAATAATGTCATTCCCGACAATGAATTTGAAACATTTCGAAAAATTAGAAGAATAGAACAAAATTTCTTCATACAATGAATTTAAAATTAAAAAATCTAAATATAAGAATAGATGTAAGTATAATTTTTGGTGTAGAGTGTAGGTATACAGGAAATGTTAAATACAATAGGGCGCGAGCAGTCATGTGACTTTGTTGGCCGTGACAAGCAGATATAGGGGCCTGTGTCAGAATGATAGCTAGTAATTATGTACATAGATGTCAAATATAATTTTTCATTCTAAATATAGTGATTTTCAAATTCCATGTGGTTTATTTTCCTCGACAAGTAAATTCCACACTCCTGGTAACAAATTAACTACGTGTATTTAGAAAATCTTGAAATTTTTAATGAAAAATTCTTACATTTGACATCTATGTACAGCAAAATTCACGGGTACTGGCGCATTCCCGAGCATACTAGGCCACGCCTTCCTTAGGCACGATTGGTGCGAAAAATGTCAGTAGCGTGCTCCATATTTAACTTAAATAGAGTTTAAACATAAAAATGAATAATCTTGCACTTCAAAATAATAAACAAAATTGTAGTTAATAACAATAAAAATAAAACATGGGCACGTAATAAATGATAGATTACAATAATAATAATAATAATAATGTATTAACAAAAACGCGTGCAAGTCTACAAAATAAGAGGTACAACAAATTAACTCAATAAAAAAGAAAACAGTATGTACATACAATGTTGTCTTTTCTTATTATTATCTTTTTAAGTTTCTAAATTTTCCAGTTTAATCTTTTTTGTTGCACATGCAATACTTTCAAGTTACCGTTAAACGTTAAAGTATGTTTCTGTTCTACACAATGTACGGCATAACCAATACGAAATTTGTTATTATTTATGGACTTTTAATGTTCTTTAATTCTTTGTTTAAATTACCGGTGTGTATTAAATTGAATGTGACCCTTGTAATGGTCAAAGCGGAAAGTAATTCACACAAAGAATTAAAGAACATCAAAAGTCCATACTCCAATTATTAAAATATGTTCACCAAGTGCCAACCAGAAATTCAATCCAATATATGGATATTGAAATACTACTTAACAATGCTACGCCACTGACTCGAAACTAATTTTGTGCGTAGCCATCTGGAGTAGGGGTAAGGTCGCAGTTTGATCTTTTGCGCATATTGTCCTCTCGCCATCACGTTTGGCCCTCTATGAAAAGGTTAGAAAACTAAATTAGATAGTCGAGAAGATGTCGGGAAATACAAATTAATTTTGAATTATTCTAAACTTTAAATTTTATTTCTTGATAATGTAATTAAAAAAAAAATCTATCGATAATAGGTAATTTATTATAGACATTATGAAGAAATGAGAAATATTTGTTGTACTATAAAAAATAATGAAAGTACTTAATATGTTAATATCTTTATTTAAAAGTGTATACATTACATTATTTAAATCAAATAAATAACTACAAATCTCAAACTACGCGGGAACAACTAGTAAAATTTAAGCACATACTACTCAAGGAACCAAAAATTTGAATTATTATTACAAGAGATCATTTTATTCCAAAAAAGTGATGTTACTTTAAATGCACTGCTGAACAATGCAATAGAGAATTGTGGAAAATTTACAGCAGTTCTCAAATATTATGTTACCTTTTTATAGTATTTTGATATTAAAGTTTGAGAATCATTGTAATATCTGTGCTACTAACGACATCTATGAAAAGGTCAGGAAGTATTTTCAAACGCTACTAGATTGAAAACTTTTCACGTTTCTGAATGCATATTCACCGGGGTCCCCGGGGTCTCTTAATCTGTTAGTTTTGAAAGCAGTCATACCATCATATTTAAAATAATTGAGTTATTAAAATAAAACAGACCGATAAATTAGCCTGTATACTCATAGACACCAAAATAGAAAAAATCAATTTTAGAATAACAGGTAATGGAATAATAGAAATAAGCATTAATTTAAAAAAAAAACTACATTCATAATAGATTTAAGAGATGTATTCAAATAAAAATATAATTTTATAAAAGTAAAGATACAAAAATTAAAATATAATTCAATTTATTTTTCCCATTTCGCGTTCACAAAGTAAATTTTGTACAACTGTTTTTGTCAAAAAATATAATACAATGTACAGTTTTGTACAAATTTTTTCGGGTATTTTTGAAATTGTAACGTTGGTAACTTAGTCAAATTGTCAAATAAATATCTTTCATTTTAGTTGTCATTACCTGTCATTACTCATGGAAAATTACTGTAATTAGATTTTTTTATGGTAAAATATGTACATCACATTGGAAAATACTCTTTTAAATTAAAATTCAAAGTACTTATTTGTAGGTTCATGCCATAATAAATATGAATTTTAATTCTAAACTAACCTGTGAGTAACTTGTCAAAATGTCAAAATAAATTAAATTTCAAATGATTATTGGGTTTATTGAAACTGTCAGAGGTGGTATGACTGATTTCAAAACTGACAGATGAATGACATGTAACCTCAAATTGCTGCCAGTTAACAAAATATGCCTATTAAACTATATACCGCTGAACCCCTCTCGTATCCATTCTTACATAGCGCTCAGACACTCTATAAGTTACAAGCGCATGCGCGCACTGTTGGTAAAATCGTATTTATAGGGACCCTAAAACATGCTTATTCACGAAAAACTCATCACTGAATTTTTTGACCAAAGACAATACCTTCCTTACCTAAAGGTGACGGAAGGTAATAGTATAAAAAACATGTTTCATAAGACATGTTATCGCACTCGTCCATTGTAAAACTTGGACTCGTGCGTTGACAGATTGCCTTATGATATTTATTTTTTACCTAGCTTTCTTCCTGATACTACAGTGTGTTAAAAAAAAACTAAGTCGGTGTAGGCTATGAAGAGAGAAATGTATGTTTGATCGTTACTCAATTCAAAAGTCAAGTCGTCATAACTGAACATGAAAACCTTAACAGGCAGCAAAAGAATATTGCCATTCGCCGGTTACTAATTTATTTCTATTTCTAAAATTAGATGCAAGAAGAAAAGCTTTGATTTCTATAGATATTTTTGTCAATATTTCGTATCAAAGTGACATTTAATTTAATTAAGATATACGTTTTTTGTTCATAGCTTACTCCGAGTTAGTTTTTTTTTTATTGCTTATTTTATGTATCTCGACTTTTGCGATTGCACGTATATAAAAACTAGTAAACTGAAGTCATGTATCCCGTAAATACGATATTTGTAGCAACTATTGCAGTATTCAACGTGCACAAATGATCGCTTTTTTTCAAAAAACAACAAAAAAAATTTTCATTTTAATTACTTAGGAAACATGTCCTATGTTGGTTCCTAGAAAAAGTTTCTCCCAAAATTCGTCATGGCGTTTAATCTGTTACGCAAAAAAATTGCAAATCGAAATTTTGGCAGTAATACATTTTATTTGCCGTAAAATTGTGGAATGTAATATTTATGTTAAGTTGATGCAACCGGTCATTATTAAGTACCATTGATATAATTTTAGACGTGTTGCAATGGAATTTAAGACAAGAATCTAATTAATATTGTAGTTTATTTTAAAAAATAATAATGCAAAACATTCACAAACTTATTTTATTTAACATGTTATTTTATCTAATATAGTTTTGCGCGTAAAACTTGTGATGTAAATATCCCATATGATGTTTTGCATCAATTTTGCACATGAGTGTATCATAAAACGGAAGCTGGTGGCCGGCATACCAACATATGATCTGTCACGTCACTTGATATTTGTATTAATTTGTTCTTGTCTATTGACATTTTAACAAATTTAGAATCTAATAAAAAACCTGCAATGTTAAGCTTAATTTATAGATTGCATTGAATAGAATGGAATAGAATAGAACAGAATAGCACAGGGAATAGAAATATAAACCAATGTAAATGCATGGAACCATTTATACTTGCACAGAATGGAATAGGAAATAACCAAATTTTATTTCTTATTCTATGGACCTTTTACATTTTTATTGCACCGTGACGTCGTTTTTTAATGCGCCACGTAGTGAAATTTTTATGAACTAGAGATGGGTAGGTACCATGTCAAGTAAAATGATTAAAAGGACAAGTATTTATTTTCGATAAAAAAATATTTAAACAACACAGAAACTTAAATTATTTTGACTTTGATTATAAAGAATTTATTAATAAAGACAAAACAATTTATTTAAAAATAAAAACAATAGTTTTATTCTTGTTTGTAACTTTCTTAATAACAAACTGGCAACTACGCAATTATCTGTCACTTTATGTGGTGTTTATTTCGCGTCTTTAGAACATATAACCGCGTTTCTGATTTCCATCTACCCGTCCTCTTGTCTTGAACAGAAATACTATATTTTTTTTGCAAACACAAACAATGCTTATTTACTCGGTTCTAACTATAATGAGTAAAAGAAAAATAACCAATAAATTAGTAAATTTAGTGTAAAAGTGACACAAAAGTGACGTCATTCTATTCCAAACTATCCTATTCAATGCAATCTATAAATGGTCTTATAAATTCCTATTCTATTCCATTCCTTATTCTATTCCATTCTATTATATTCTGTGAAATCTATAAACCAGGCTTTAGTATAGTTTGCAAAAAAAGAATTGGCATGAATGTTTTTTAACATAATTACCCTTTCTTCGCGTATCGCACAACTCTCAATGGGCCGTTGATGCTATTCTCATTTATTTTTTTGCGAACAGTTGAGTTCGCTAATAATTGGAGTCACATAAATTGCTCTATTTTAAAATTTATGAAAATAAATACATTTTTGTAAACTGATAACTATCATACATTTTGTATATATTTTGTTCGAAAGCACACAGAAATATTTATATATATTTAATTTGTTATATTTTTTACTTCTTGTCTACAGGTGTCTGCCTTATGGCGGGCCAACATTGCTAACTTTCTTATTTGAAGAGATAGAAAGACGGTTATATGGGAAAAGTTGGGCGATATTATACGACAAATTTAACGGTGAAAAATGTAAAACAATTGAACACGACCTATTGAACAATAGTATATTGTGTTATTAGGAGTAAAAGTGATACGTTTAAACATCCACGCTCGCCACACAAAGACACTTACTCCGAATGACACATTATATTTTTTCTTCAAACGTAGATATTTAAAGAAAAATATCTACTACTGACGTTACATTTTTACGTAAATTACGTTTGTGATTTCAATTGCCCTGTAGCTATGGATACTTATTTATTCACTTTTTGTTATAAACATTGATATGAAAATTTTGACGTTTAAATAAAATCTGTGCAATTTTATATCCTCCTTGTTTGCAAATATGTCGGAATTTGAAGTATTATATTATATGCCCCCTGAAGTTGTTCAATTGGATGAAAATCTAACAATGTGGCGGAAAGATATGTCCAGGAATCACTGCAAAACAATATAAACTTTTCTTATCACTTTAATTCTAAGTATTCTTATGCTCATTACCGTCCCTGTAATTGTAATCTGTAGGTCTGCTATTCTTTAATAATGTTATTTCCTCAAAAGTAAACTCTGTTTATATTTCAATTCACAGGTTATATATTTAAATTTGACAGCTATTGATGGTATTTAGTAACTTTATTCTTAGGTTACCTAGCGTGTTATAGTGACATTTAGGGCGATAATACAGGTTTCTTTTATTAAAGTTACTTCTTATTCGTTGATTCTGTATGGTTTCTATGGATATTTATTTATTTTATTTCTACGCCGGCGGCGTAGAAATTAGCTACTTCTACTCCGGCGGCGTAGAAATTAAACTTCTACCTTCTGAATCAAGTCACAAAAGATGCTACTTTTATGACGTTTGAAGAAAAAATAACATTTTTTTAAATGGAATGCCATATTAAAAGTGGTACCATTTAAAAGATGTTTTTATCTGAATATAAAAGTTCGTTATCACTATGCCTCTAAAATTAAAAACAAGAGTTATTTCACGTTGAAATTTAAATATTATGTTTCTTATTTTAATCAGAGACTAAAAACGAAAAATATTTCGTTTAGTTCTTATCCGAACAAAACCGAAAAATTTCGTTTCCGTTCTTAATGTTCCCACTTAAATATTTTCGTTTTCGTTCACAGTAGTTAAATACAGGTTAATACCGGTTAAACTATTATTGAGTAACAATTGATGAAAATATAGAAGTATAAGTTTTTTTTTTTATTTGGCAATAAAGAATAAAACATTAATTACATTTTATTTCACCTAACTAATAGTACCTACGTTTTCAAGCAAATCTTCCTTTATGTTAGTACTCTTATATAAGTACTTAACATAACGAATACCGCCAATGTGTGCAAATGAAAATTATCGAAGTCAGTGTTCAATAGATGAAACTACGAGTATACCGTTTAACCTAACACATGACAGGGTTAGCTACGGGAGAGTTACTTTGAAAGTCTGCTTGTTTGCAACTCAAATATCTGAAAATTCAATAATATTTGCGTGTAAAATATTTGCTGTAAATAAAATTAAATATTAAATAAATAAAACAACGGTTAAAACCGGTAACCGATATTAATTATTTTGTTTTCAATCATGAACAAAAAAAAATATATTGCGTTTTCGTTTCCGTTTTCGTTCTTATAAAAATTTCGGTTTATTTCGTTATTTCGTTTTCGTTCTCATTTCGTTTTCGTTCTCATTTCGTTTTTAGTCCCTGATTTTAATATGACATTGTTGCTATGGAAACAACAAAAACTAACATTAAACAAAGAACGATTGTCACTTAGTTTATTTATTTACATTATTGTTAGATTCTTTCAACACAACAAAATGGAAAAATATACTAATGATTAGTTGAAATGGTCAACATTTTGAACATTTTTTTTGTTTTACTCATATAAACCAAAAAAAATATATATTAGCAATTATTTATTTGTTCATTGATCAGTGTTAGTTAATAATTAATTTCGTTTTTTTTCTTATATCCATTGTAATGTCATATTTCTATTAAAAGAAGACATATAATATTTAATTTTCAACTTGGAATATCTCTTTTGTTTTTAATTTTAGAGGGTTAGTAATAATGAACTTTTATATTCAGACAAAAAAACTTTTAAATGGTACCGCTTTTAATATTCTATTTAAAATAATGTTATTTTCTTGAATAAGTCTCGTATTTGATGTTCAATTGTTTTGCATTTGTCACCGTTAAATTTATCGTATAATATCGTCCAACTTTGTACATTTAACCGTCTTTCTATATCTTCAAATAAGAAAGTTAGCAGTGGTGGCTCGCTTACGACAGACAGCCTGTACATAACATTTATATTTTAATGGGTCTAATTTGACAGGTTCATCTTATCCAGGCGGTAGTAGACAAGATGTCGATCTCCGCCAACTAGGCCTTCCGTTTAAAGCGATGCAAAACTACACTCCAGCTACTGAAATCGATGCTAGCATCGGTTCACATAGTTCCATCCCCTACAGAGTACACGTCGTAGACATCCCCCGGCCAGATTACACCGGCTTGAAACTCAGCGCCCAAGATGCGCAAGTAAGTGCAGATCCGCGGTTACGAAAGATCTTCCGTATTCCATCCATCGACGAAAAGGATTCTCCAGCATCTCCAAAGCCAATGAATTCTCCCCCGAAAGTAACCCGACAAGATCCGAGAAAACGAAAGAGAGAAGAAACGCCCAAAATCGACGTAAGCACCATGAGCTATTCCCAACAGCTACAGCTCTTACAAAATTCCGCATTTTATCAAAGTTTAACTAGTAATCAAAAATTAATGCTTAACCAGGAAATTGCTGCGAAAGCGGACCAGTCTACATCGAACGATCCCATACTGTCTGGAATATTGTCAAACTTAGGATTAATTCCATCTCTCACCACTTCAAATGGTTGTGCTACGAATATATTAGCTAACGTCAATTCCTTGGTCCCAGCTATGAACCCTATGGCTCAAGGTATGATGGGAGCCAACATGCCAGGAAATATTGGCCCCGTTATGCCAGGAATGGGACATGGGATGGGTCAAAATATGCCTCAAAATATGAATCCAAATATGGGAGGAATGGGACCCAATATGATGGGTCCTGTGAATCCAAACATGCAAAATCAAAATATGGGAGCAGGAATAACGCCCAACTTAGGTCCTGGACTTCTTGGTGCTGCACCTGGAATGCCCCTTGGAGGAGGAAATATGGGTCAAAATAATTTTCAAATTAATTTTGATCCCAGAAACGGAGGACTTTTGGGACAAGCTCCTGCATTTGATAACTTCCAAGAAAATCAAAACTTTCAATATAATGATGAATTTTACCCAAATAATGATGATGGTGGTAATTTCCAGGGGGGTAACAATAACTTCAATAATTCTAGAAATGATAGAAACTTTAGAAATGATAGAAATGCACAAGGTAATAATAGAAGAGGGCGGGCTTGGAATAATAGACATAATAGCAATAGAAATTATAACAGAAACAACAATAGAAATCGATCAAATAGAAGCTATACACCTCCGTAGTTATTTAATTACTGAGTGGGTGTAAAACACATCTTTTAATAATTAATTTGTTGAAAAATTAATATTAGTGTTAATACGTAGTCGGCTGTGAACTGTGTATGCGTGGAATACCCCACTGCCTGAATATCCCCATCATTGAACTTTTCGAATGTCATTTCTTTCAACAATCAAAGGGCTTCGATTTATAGATTAGTTTTTGCTTTTAAATATGCGTTTAATTTATTTATTTAAGGTTCGTAAATTTAAAAACTTTATTTTCGTCATTCCGAAATTTTACTAATTGTATATTTTCATTTCATCTTATGTAGCATGATATAAATTGTTTTGTGCAAGTGTAACATGAATTACTGGGAATTTTATGTTTAACTTACATGATTTTCCTTGATGTTAATATTTATATGAGTTATACCATGGATGAAGTAATAATTATATTGTAAATATTAGAATTAAACGTTAAAAGTAATTTTCTATATATGCTCAATATATATATAAATTAATACGTCTTTTGTTCGATCTTATATTTTTTTAGTTCTCTTACGAAAATAAAATTTGCGCATAATGCATTCGTTTTTGTACATTTTTTTTATTAAATTGTAATTATATTTATTTAAATAGTACTTAAAATATATTTAGTGTTTTTTATTTCCATCGGTATAATCTTCCTTTTAAAAAAATAATTTGTTTTCAAATTTTGTGGTGTTATATGAACGCACTCGCGCAACAATCATTTGTTATGGGTGTGACTCGGTGTCTTGAGTATCATAAGTGCTTCTTTTATAAATGAAATAAATTAATTATTATGAAATATCACTTTTGACATTATTATTTGAATATGTTTAATAATTTAATTGGATTTCATGAGTGTGTTACGTCAGTTTTGTATATATGAAAAGAAATTAAGAAATTGTATTTTAGGTTAGATTTTTTTTTCAAGTGTGACAGATGAAAACAATTTTGTTTATTTATCGTTTGTAGAACATGACATCACTCAGAAAAAGAGTTACCAGTTATTTTAGACAATTAAGTTTTCATAATGAACCAAGAGAAAGAAAAACTAATGTTAATGAAAATTCTTTCATTACCAGATACTTGACAGGGTAAAACTGAAAATGAAAACAATAAATGTTATGAACAATTTCTCTTTTGTTTTATAATTTCAGGCAAATTAAAATAAAAGATGGACCTCCAGTATTATATGGCAAAAGTCCAAACGATTTACCTAATTTTGAATTAGGTAGCTATTCGACAGAGACTGATTCCGTTGTAGGATGTTCTACAGGGCCTAACGGAGGATTAACAACAGTAAAAAGGGTGGAGAAACATTTATCAATCACTGACCCAGATATAGATTTTATAGATACTCAAGATGAAACAGGTTAGTCTTCTTAATATTTTTAACATTTACATTTATTAGTTAAAACTATCTTATATACAGTATGTTATGTAAGTAACGTGCCATACGTTACCACATAATAAACAATATTGCAATGTATCGTAATCTGCAATAATTTCTTTTTTAATGTGTTGTTGCAATTATTGTAAAAACATCTCAAGATGGACCAATAACAATTATTTATTTAACTAAAGAATTACTTAAAAATCACAATAGTTTGGGTGAAAACAACAACAATTGCCATTCTTGAAGGTTTAAAGTCAGAGGCGAAACATGGATCATGGATAAGACACTTTTTATTAATGACTGTTTTGACGCACTTTTCTGTAAACCAAATGCATGTTGGTGTATTCTTGATTAGTGAAAGCATCAGACATTTTTAAATATAGATTATTTCACGAAAGATGACTATTCAAGGTCATTTATGTCTGATGTAATATTACTAGCAGATAACTTCACTGTATTTCGTATGCATGGGCGTGGAACATGAAATATTTATTACTACGTTTTAACTGAAAAAAATAAATGTAATTTATTTGAAAATTATGTTTCTTTTAAAATAATGCATTTCACAAAGATTTATGTTTTTCACCTATGTTTTTACAAAACACAAAAATGAACTTGACATAAACGACGGAATAATAATTCGATATAAACGTCCAACGACGAAATATAACAAGACACAACATTCCTTATCCCTCCTCATTGAATGTTTTGATTTCGGTTGGTCAGAAAGAGAGATAGAGATATATTTAGTCTCGTTCGAGCATTTCTCACTAGATGCCATCCAGTGTTAAGGTCAAAATTTAAGCGCCAATATGATGAAAAATAGGTTTATCGTTATAAAAATAAAAAATTTCAACGTAAAATATTTATTAATTATATACAAAATAAAAATTATTGACTTTACCGAACAATAAATATGTACGAAAACAAACTGACCTCACAACCGACAAATCAGTTTTTATAAAGTTACACTAAATTTCTTTTATTTTTCTTTAACATTGTATTCTAAATAGTCGAAAACCTATTCTTGCAACAAGAAGGCATTTTTAAATACATTTTATAAGTGACGAGATCCAGTAGCAGTTCGCCATTTGGCTCCAAATATTGAAAGGCAAAAATTTGCTACAAGATATTTTAACACATGTTTGAAAGGTTGAAAAATATATGTAAAAGCACACTGTTGTTTATAAAGTTTTTTATTTATAAAACCTTTTCAATTATCGATTTCGGCTATCCATCCTCGGATTGAGAGCGTCAAGAAAATTTAGATTAAAGTTAACATTGTTAAATCTAGTTGGAAAATTGATGAAATTTGAAGATGTTTTATAAACATGTTTTACTAACATGTGTCAGAGTTCATTTCCATCTCTTGACATTAACACAGAGGGCAGTGTGGTAGATAATTAGATATCTGTAAATCTACGACATACGTCATTATTATTTGTAGTGTTTTAGAAAGTAATGATACCATTTACGTATATCTGTCACACAATATAAATTACACAGATATACGTTTAATAATCTTTCTCTTTCTAAAGGCGTTTTCGCCATGCTGATCGGAGTAACTACATATCAGTAAGATTTGTGATCTGAGCGTTCGTAATGGTTATCCAGATACATAATCTGCGTTCGACAACCTACCAAATCAGTAATCTGGATACGTTACGTATCTGTTTGATCTGCTCAGCAAGCAGAGTAAGTGCGATCACACCACCCCACACTACCTGTTAGTAACCACCAAATTTAACAAGTGCTTTATTAATGTACTGTTTGTTGAAGATATTAATTCGTGATTTTGTACAAATGGAACAAGTTTATGATATAGTCATTGAGATAGAATGTGACTCCGTATTAGCACGGAAATTAAATAGTATATATCTACATTAACGTGGAATAACTTCTGCGACGAAATCATTTATTGTTACTCTACGATTTTGTATAAAATCTTGCAATAATATAACATCTATCATTTCTTCAGCGTCGGAATCATCCATTAAAACTTGCTGAACTGTATTATATTATTGTTGGTAAACTTAGGGTTCCCATACGTTCAGGTTTTCCCGGACATGCCCTCTTTTTTTAAGGAATGCGGAAGCGTCCGAGGGGTATTTTAATAGTATCCGGCATTTTTTTGCTTTTCAATTTATCGCGTAAATTTTCATGTTTTCGGGTAAATAAATCAATAAATATATAAAGGCTGTCCCAACTAGAGCGCCGGATATAATTTTAAAGAAAAACACATTTATTTTTTGGATTAAGCAAACATTTTTATTTCAACATAAAGAAAAATAGTTGCGATTAAACGTGAAATACAACATCAGGCAAGTGGCCAACACGAAACCTCTGGCACCGGGTTATTCTTTTGTTGAAATTTTGAATAACATTTTCACATAAATGTGGCTGTATTTCACCAATAACGCGCCGTATTTCCTCTTTAAGATGTCCAACTGTTTCAGGCTTATTTGCATACACCTTTTCCTTCACATAGCCCCAAAGAAAAAAGTTCATCGGTGTTAGATCGCACGATCATGGTGGCCAATGTTGATCGCCAAATCGAGAAATGACACGGCCTGGAAACTTGGTCTGCAGTAACACCATTGTTTCGCTGCGCGTGGTCCCTTGGCTTGATTTCTTGCACCAATTGAACCTTGTACGCGTGAAATGCAGATCTTTTACCAAAATTCGTTGCATAGTGCTTCTGGAAATGTTTAATTCTTGACCACGATGCCGAATGGAAATTCCTGGATTCTCGGCCACAGATTCCCTTACTGTGGCTATATTTTCGAGTGACCGACAAGGACGACGACGAACAATGATCTCAACCATCAGCGTAAATTTGGTCTCAAATTTTGTAATTAAACGCCTCACTGTCGATTCATTTGGCGCATTATTGCGACCGAAAACTTGACGTAATTGGCGAACTTTCACCATTTTTGTAATGTGGTTTTACAATAATTAAACGTTGTTCGTTTGAATACTTCTCCATATTCTTAAATCGCGTGGTCTGTACCATACATTAAGGTAGTTCACCAGTAAATCGAGTTTCTATAGATGTTCATAAAAATTTAACTATGTGTTAAGAATGACCTAATACATGCACAGTTAATTTTTTATAAACTTCTGACGTACAGAAAATGAGTTATTCGCCTCGAAAGTCAGACATTTTAACACGTGAAGCATAGGACCAATGCTACCAAAACCAACGTTTTGATTAATAGCATCATTTTGCTTCTATAGATTTTAATAAAAAACTAATATGTAGTAATTTAATATGTTTCGAATGTTATTTCAAACGATGAAAGCGATCTGACGTACAGTTTCAGAGTAATCGTAGTGTAAAATAATCTACTCGACGACAGAAAAACTCGAGGGAGAGAGGCAGCGGCAACACTGTATGTTTATGTCAGGGGGAAGGGTAAAACTAATATAATATATAGATAAAAATATTACTTACATTTGCATTTAATGTATGTTTTATTCATTCATATTTGTGAAAAACTGTATAACAACGTTAGAACTGCTAAATTGATTTTTTGACAGTATCAAAATGACATTTAAATGACAGCAGGCATAAATCACGCCCTCATTACCGGTTTTAGAACTAGAGTTTTGGGCAGATTTTGTATTAATAAAGTAGGCTACGGCCCAGCAGATATCAAATTTAAATGTAATTTATCGAATGTCAAAAAATCAATTTAGCTATTATAACGTTGTTATATGGTTTTTCAAAGATATAAATGAATAAAAAATACAAAATACAAAAAATGCAAATGTAAGTACTATGTTTTATCTATTTTTGTTATATTATTTTTAATACGTCAAAATTGACAGCGGGAATAAGTCACGTCAAAACGGCGAATTTGTAACTACGGCTGGATTCAGCGGCTCTGCTAGAACTGTTCCCCCCTTCCCCTTCCGATTAAAGCGCGACGTTGCCAGCTTTCCTTTAACAACGTTTCGTAGCGGTGTGGGTGTACATACTTATGACATACGGCACAAGAAAGTACAGTCACCTACTAAAAGTTTTCTTTAGAGAGGGGTTATCGTAGAATGCGCAGTATACGTTCAGCGCGATCAAATTTTTGACCTGGACGGTAGCTGGTGAACTACCTTAGTTTTGGTGCCGCCTATGAAAAGGTCAGAGAACTAAATTTGACAGCCGAGAAAGTGGCGGGAAATATGAATTCATTTTGAATTATTCCAAACTTTAAATTTTATTTCTTGAAAATGTAATTAATAAAAAAACTATCGAAAATAGATAATTTATTAAAGACATTTCAAGAAATGTGAAATATATGTTGAACTATAAAAAAAAAATACAGTACTTAATATGTTAATGTCTTTATTTAAGAATATATACATTTCATTATTTAAATCAAATAATAAATAAATAACTACAAATCTCAAACTACACGGCGACAACTATTAAAATTTAAGCACATACTACTCAAGGAATCAAAAATTTGAATTATTATTACAAGAGGTAATTTTATTTCAAAAATAGGATGTTACTTTAAATGTCTGCCAGAAATTCACTGCTTCATTGACCTCGTTATCGATGTTCGTCCACTTTTTAACAAATCTAGCCACTTCTATACTCCTTTTTTTCTTAAAACTGACACCATACTATTTCAACATTCTTTGATGAATCTTATGAAGCTTCACGTCCTTTCGCCTAATAATGTAATATTTTGCTGCTCTTGTACGGTGTAAATATCTAAGAGCACCACCATGATGTAAATTCTTCTGGTCCACTTACACAAACCATTTCTTCTATTGGGCACTGTTAATTTCTGCAAATGTGTCTTCACTATGCAGGAGTTACAAATATTTCATGTGATTTTTTTCTGAAATATTATTAATTTGTTGTATTTTATATCACTCCTGTATAATAATGCTAGTATGAAAACTAATATACTTACCGAAAATATATTGAATGATAAAGTACTATATTGCAATAAAGATACAAATTCACAAATAACAGTTTTAAACGTCAAAGAATTTCGAACGATACAATAGAGAATTGTGGGAAATTTACAGCAGTTCTCAAACATATGTTACCTTTTTATAGTATTTTGATATTAAAGTTTGAGAATCCCTGTAAAATCTGTACTACTAAAGCCATCTATGAAAGGGTCAGGAAGTATTTCCAAACGCTACTAGATTGAAAACTTGTTATCACGTTTCTGAATGCAGTTTCACCCCCCTGGTCTGTACGTGACAACTGTCAAAAAAAATCTGATGTGGACACCACACGACTTCCTTGTACGATTATTAAACTATACATATTTTTTTAATAAATAAATTACAAAATATTAATTTTAACTTCAAAATAGTAAGATATATAGCGACCATAAAGGGAGTTTTTAAGGAGAGTTTTGATTACAACAAAGAAATATTTGATTACAACAATGAATATGACTAATTTCACAATAAAAATATATTTGTTATTGTACGAATCATAAAATTGCACGTATTTAACGTAATTTGACATGAACATTTTATTTTTTTGTCCTAATCCATAGCAAGCTTTATTACAAAAACAAAAAAAGTATATAATTTTTAAATTTACATATCTCGCTTATACAAAGGTCTAATTTAATAATACTTGATGTACTAGACGCAGAAATTAATTCTCTAAAACTTTTATTTCAAGCATTTATTTCTAAAATCAAAATAAAATCATTTTATTCAAGAAAAACTGTTAACAACTTCAAGTAATGTATCACTTCCGGTTAGCCTATTTTAACCAAAATCTATTATGTTATTTCGATTGACATAAAAGTCTTTTATACCAAATTTGAAAAGTTTTGGATTATATTTTAAAACAGTTTTTCATTAAAATCTATTATAGGCTTCAAGTAAAGTGCCACTTCTGGAAATTGTGTAATAACCAGAAAGGGAGGTGCACAACTAGATGTTATAGGAGTCCTAAATACAAAATTTCAACTTTCTACGGCTTACCGTTTTTGAGTTATGCGAGATACGTACGTACGTACAGACGTCACGACGAAATTAGTCAAAATGGATTCAGGGATCATCAAAATGGATATTTCCGCTGAAATCTGAAAACCGAAATTTTTCGCGATTACAATACTTCCTTTACTTACGTACAAGGAAGTAAAAATTAACCTTACAACTCGTATTAACAAAATGGCGGCAAATTTAAATCCGGCGCTCTAGTTGGGACACTCTCTATATATATACAAAAAATAGTTTAATTATTTAAGTACTTATAAAATAATCTAAAATGTAAATTGCGCTCTAGTTTTTGTCCTCCTTTTAATATGTATGTATGTCGAGGATTCTCTTAAATTTTAATAACTAATGTCCTTGATTTACATTTTATAGAATGGCAACCCTAGGTAAACTCATGTCTCAAAACAAAATTGAACATAAAGAGAGAAACAATATTTGGCAACACAAATTTGATGTTAAGAGGTTATATTTTAATCTGCAAGAAAAAAATTGCGTTCGTTTGTTGATCGCTGATCTTATATACCTGACGGGTGATCTATGACGTCATTAACAAATCTGGAGCACTGATCTAGATCAGCATGGCGAAAACTACTTAACATGAAATGTTATTAAGCTACTACTGTGCGCTGTGTATTTTTTCTTCGAACAAGTGACCTTAGATAGTCATCTTTCGTGAACCAAACTATCTAAATACTACGCCACTTATTACAAACTAACGTAATTTATTACAACCAACAAATATTGTTTTTTAGAACATGATTATTAGATTTTAAATTTATTAAGAAGCTGGTTCGTAATTGGTTGACTTATAGTCCTACAACTTTACAGATTGTGCAGAATATATTTCAGATTATAACTTCTTTTAGATTTCTTTATCATGAACTATGACACATTACTTACATAACAGCCTGTATACAACGATTACTCTTCATTGCTTTAAACTAAATTTCCAAGCTTAAATAATAATAAATTTCGAAGTTTACATTATACTTTTGTTACAACCTACTTGGATAGGAAATATTAGTATGGTCGCCGCAGTGTTAGGGCGCCCCTATCTAGATGTACAATAATATTGCACAATAGTTAACATTGTATAATTTTGATCGTCTGTAATACATATTAAATGATTACGTAATATATTGTGTTATTCAAAAATTTATTGCATAATATGTGTATGAATATGCGTTGTTTCACACACTGCACTGTTATTAAATCGTAATTATAATTTAACAGATCTTCGTAAGCTATTTCTTCAATTTGAAGGCTAATTGTACGATTCAATTAAATGGGGTATTTCGATGATATGGAATTGATATGAAATAGTTTACATCTTCAAATAGTAGGAAAATATAATAAAACCTGTTTAATAAAAAGTTTTAATTCATAATTTAATGTTACAAAATTGGAATTTTTACAACTCAACTCTAGAACCGTCCTTGAAAACTGTGATGTCAAATCGATTTGTTGCATGTGCTAGTAGTCAGAACGCGCGCGACGGAATCCGCAACAGGTAAATTATCAGAATCTGCCATTTTATAATAAGGGCCCGTATTCTAATGATATCAACATGCAAGTGTCGCTATCGCTATGAAATTGATGACGTCGTAAAGCATTTGTAACTATAACAACACATAGGGACATTTGGTAACCATTTGTATAAAATAATACAAAATTTATATTTATTGTATTGGTAGTAAGTACGACAAGCAAAACATTAGATAAAAAATAAAAATCTAAAGAAAAAGAAACTAAGAATGTAATACATAAATATATAAACTAGAGTATAAATTTGTTGAAAGCTAAATAAAATTCAAATATACAAACATAACTTAAATATTAATGAATATAAATTCAAATAAAACATGCATATGTTGAGAATTAAATAATATAAACTCAAATATACAAATAGAGCATAAATTTATTGAGAATTGAATAATGTAAATCCAAATATACAAACATTAGATAAAAAAATTAAATATTAGAAATATTCATTTATATTTTGCCGACGATTAACTTGACCATTCATTACTCCAATGCACCTTTCCAAACAACACAACGTGTCCTTTTAAAAGTATTGTTGAAGTGTACTTCACGATTGTAGACTGGATATCGCATTCTTCTAGTAATTCGGGCTTGATGTTGTCTTTCTTCTATCTCGACTGCTTCAATAACCATCACTTGAGAAATATGAAATGCCATTTTCTGTAAAATACATTTCACAATTTACACAAGAATGAATATAACTTCTATTACTGTTGCATAAAACATATTACAACCAATGTAATGTAATCAAATACAATAAGAATGTTTCAAATTTCGTTTCACCAAAACTTACATTTAGGCTCTCTTTTACTATATTCTATAATGTAAATAAATTTTATATGTAAAAGGAAATAACATTTAAACATTTAAAAATATTTTAACTTATTTACATAGCTGTTACAGCGAAAATATTTTGAAATCTTCTTCGCAATAATTCACCCAAAACTGTGCTCTAAACCAATTGTCAAACTTATCAACGATATGAGAATAACAACGTATGCGGTCATGCTGTAAGTACTAACAGCACGCTAACAGTTGGTCCGAATCATACTCATAACGCTTAAAGTTTGCGCCGTGAGGTGTATGACGTCAGAGGTGACGTCAATATTTCATACAGTGCTCATGCCAAAGAGCATAGGCAGTGTAATTACTGTAAGCACGCTTGTTACATTTGACGCCATTACGTGCCGAACAATGAAGTATGTAATATACAAGTTTTATTATTCTACACGATAAATCCCAATAACAAAATAATTACCGGCCTGAAGTTAGCCCCGCCCAAGCTAGCACCAACGTTCTTTTTTTATCTTATTGGTTATATTATCTATTTTCCATTATATAAACTACGTGCGTATGTAAAAACATATGAATGAAATATAATTGCTTCTTTGTTTTTAGTTCCATATTTTTCCACCAGGTTCGCATTCTTAATGAAATGTCCCAATAACAACGGAATGAATTGAGTTATAGGTGTATTTCATCGTAGTTCAAGGAAAATATGAATAGATGGCAGTACGAAAATAAACCTGTGTATAACCCTCCATTGTAATGGTACTAATAGAGCAGATATAAACCTTTATCTTTTTAAATGCTTATAATCAGGGCCGGCTCAGAGGTCGCATTTTCGGGATTTTCCCCGCACTTTCATATTTCTAAGAAAATTTGATAATATAGGTACTAATCCTATTCCGGGAACTAGCTGATTACTGAAACTTCCGAACATAGGACTTTTAATTACAATTAGCATCATTCAATTTTTTAATAAACAGATTAACAAAGTTTCCTTTAAACAAAAAACGATTTATATTGAACTAAACTATATTAAAGAAATAGCTAAATATAACGGTTTCCCGGTTAAAACTATCGATAAATTAGTTCATAAATTTAAACATCGCCAATCCGGTTCTAATTTTACAACATTAACACCATTTAATAATAAAAATAATAATAAATACATAACACTACCGTACGATAACGCTTCTAAAAATTAAAATAAAATTTTTCAAAATCAAAATTTAACCGTAACTTACAAATCAAGTAATACCATTAAATCTTTTTTCTATTTTGCATCTGTAACAAAGCTATTACAGCACCCAAAGGAGTTCGTTAATAGCTCGTTTGAGTGTTGTAACAGCCTAGTACAATTTATTTTTATAAAGTTGGTAGCATAGCTGAAATGTTATGTCAAAAAATATCAAATGTCAAACCTCAATGAATAAACGACACGTAACGATTGTTAAGATTTTTATTTATATATATTTAGGGCCTAAATAGTTCAAAACATTATTAATTGTTGATATTTAAAATGTGTAATTTATTTTTATTTATGAACTCTGTCGGTAAATTAGTTCGAGCTTTGTGGCGCTGATATCATAGTCAAAGTTACGCAGGTTGTGTAGTAGTTCAGACAATTCAAAATGGCGGCGGAGGAGAAATGTCAACAAGAATTAAGTGTTTATTTATAAGAAAATAGTGTTTTAAATATAAGATGTGTATAATTATATAGTTTTACACTTTCCACATCCTTTTCAGTTAATTTTATACAATAAAATGTAAGTAACTTGTAAAAATTTTATATTTGGTTATGACTATGAAATCTGACTTTTTTCATTGTTTGTTTTTGGAATTATAAAATGTATTTTCCGTAATTTCACGTATTTCAGGTGGAGTACACAAAAAATCGTCTGTATTCATTTTTAATTTGATATGAATTTGATTGTAAACAACACGAGACAATTATAAATTCAAACAATTGAATTTTCAAATGTCACATTATTACCAACTAACACAAAATTCCCTAAATTTTGAATTTACGATTTTTTATTTAAAAAGATCATAAAAAGCGCAAAATAGAAAAAATAGTATAAAGAACTCATGTCATAATTGTCGATTATTTTGTTCGAAGGTTTGGGCAACTCCGCTACGCGTCGTTACCCAAACTTCCTTCTCACAAAATAAAAGACAATTATGACATTCGTTCTTTAATATACTATTAGGTAATCCTAAAGATAAAAAAGATACTAATAAAAAATCCGGTATATATAAAATTAGCTGTAATGATTGTAATAAAGTTTACATCGGGCAAACTAAAAGACAAACTGACACTCGGTTTAAAGTATGTTCATTAATAATCACAAAATTAACAATTCTAATAATAAACTTTTAAAACATATTAATAATGATAGATATTTAGATGCATACGAGAGCTTAACAATAAATAAATTTAAAAATAACTTGATGAACGCAGATCTCGGTCCCATACTAAATTCTAAACTATTCGATTTAATATAAACTTAAATTTTATAGGACGTTTTAAATCTTAAATTTCATTGGACGCTAAATCTTAGTTTATAATTATTGGTATTCATTCACCTGTGACTCCCATCCCTATATAATCCCAGTTCTCTCCCTTGTTTATTCAGAGTTGTTAGACAGTCTGGCATGGTTTACATCCCTTTTCGTAATGATCGAAACCGTCGTTTTATCGTATGTCTCAATGTTTCCGGTATTTTTGAACTAAAAAATTATATTTCTCGTTATTCCTCGAGGAATACTGAATTTTTTTTATAAAAATTTTCCTCAGAAAGCCAATTTTTAGAGGCAACACTAATAGAATTGCGCATATTAGATAAAGACTTTTTGCGTACTTTTTTAACAATTGTATTTTGACATGTCAACAATAACTTTTTATTGTTTTTTTTAATGCAAACTCGATAATATATTTTAACAAAAAAATTACGCATCACTGTTTTGATCAAGATGTAAACATTTATCTCTGCGTTTGAGTTATTTTGTTTTTTATAATTATTGTAATTGGAATACATAGTAAATATTTTTAATTAATTGCTAAAACTATAGTGTATTTAATATACTTATTTGCTTTTTTATAAATAATTCTGAAAAATTAATATTCTGTACAAAATTCATGTGCGATCGAGCTAGTAAATATTTGTAATTTATGTGTAATAAAATTATATGATACTTGTATATCGATCGATAAGAAAGCTTTTTTACAAATATTTTGGGGCCCCACTAATTACGTTTTCCCAAGGCCCCGCGAAACTTAGAGCCGGCCCTGGCTTATATTACACATAGCAACAATATACATTTCTAACAAATCTGCTGTAAGATAAAGTTAATTTTCCTATAAAACTATAGTATATTACTATCAGCAAAAAAATATAGAATAATAAAATTAATTGGAACATACGAGTTTATAAAACCTATAAATCTAAAAAATTATTAGTTATTATGTATATCAAGGCCACGACATCTTTAGCGCTTAGCGAACCGAGACGCGGCCCAGGCAGTGCAATCGAGGGCGCTAAAGGATTTTGCGGATACGGTTATACAATATTTTTTGGGCAGAAACAAAATTGTATCAAATTAAAAAAAAGAAGCACATGATGCGTAGGTAAAACACTGTAGGGTTTATTATTACTTTTCATAACAGTGTCTGATGTCAAGCACAAGTATGAAACAAACAGAAAATTAAAACAAATTGTATTTTCTTGTGCTCAACGGAAAAGAAGAAAATATTGGTGTCATTTTACTGTGTACACTATGTACACATATCGGTATCGGTAATGATAATGGCGTTAATACTTTCAGATATATTATCATATTCATGAGGTGATCTGCGTACAAAGTAGACTGGCACACCCAGCAATGAGTAATATGCCGTGATGATATATTTATTTAATACAATACAATAAAATACACGTTACTTATTCTTTTTTTGATCCCGGATATTTTACATCTATTTGCCTCAGACCGATAAATTATCTCCTGTACATGCAGTTTGTAATGTAAATAAGTTTAATTACAAAAAAACAATTATAATTATATGTACATATTAGTAGGTGAAACTACTGTAATATTACATGATAAGTATGACACAACTGCGTAGATATGTAGGGTGGGGCCTAGAAACTTCCTTTTCTTAAAGGCGAATAAAATAAAAAGTATTACTGATAGACAAAAATTATTTTTGGTAAATACAAGAACATAATTTCAGGTTTTAAATAATGCAGTTTTAAACAAAACATTTTGAAGGTGGTGGCCACCGTTCTCTATGCACTGATGCAATATATTTCTGAAGCTGTATTATTTAAAACTTGAAATTATGTTCTTTCATTACCCATAAATGAATTTTGTCTATCAGCGATACTTTTTATTTTATTCGCCTCAAAAAAAAAAAAAAGTTTCTAGGCCGTACCCCGTACTATGGCGGCCATACTTATTTTCTGGAAATATTTTTATTATTAGAAATTAACATTTCATTTATCATTCTTTATAACTACAAATCATTATCTTATGTATTTCCATCGATAATGAAAGGAAAGTAGGAATAAAATAATTGCTTGAATGATATTATAAAATTGTATTGATGATTGATACAAATTATGTGTTCGTATCTATCTCGTATTATATGGAAATATATAAGTATATACATAGTTGAATACTACAAGTTTTTTGAACTTTTATTTTATTTTATGTGCTAAAAAATAATGTAAATAACATATTCTCTTCCAGCTGAGCCGAAACACAAATCACCCGTTCCTTTACGTAACAAACGCCCTTTAGATAACAGTACAATGATAATAAAGGTGGCTGGTCAATCTTATCAAGTTTCCAATCGCAAAAGTCGTAGTTTAGGCAGCTTAACCGACCTAACTTCCACTGCCGTTGACGACGGTCAAAATATGCACACTGAGGCTGCAAATAACAATAACGAGACTAGCGAATCCTGTAAAAATAAAAACCCCATTAATTGTGATGCAGTCACTAGTAGCAAAGATGATAGTGCAGTGACGAACAGTGATGGTGTAAATAAAATTTATAGTTTAAGTAAAAGTAAAAGCGAATGTAATCCATTTGAACATAGAAAAAAAGGGAAGATTATTAGGTTAAGCCAACGGCCTAACGCTCAGGGTAAACACTTTGGTTTCTAGTTGATTTGCGTTGCATGGCTTGAACTATTTCTTTTTTTTGCTTTTCCTCAGATTTATGTTTCATTTAATCTTTTATGTACCAGAATTACAACTACTATATTTTCATTAACTCTATATTGTTTTTTGCATGTACTTTAACTAATTTTGATATACAGATATTCAGGATAACATGTCCAGCGTGAGGATATTGAGAACTTATAAAAGATACGAAGTCAGTTAAATTAGATAGAGTTGATCCATTTGAACACCATTTTAGTATTTTTTGTCCTAGGGTGACCAGACGTCCTGGTTTTCAACTAAAAAACACCTTTTTTTTCAATAAGATCTTTATCGAATAAAATTTTAATAAATTAAATATCTAAAGTTTATATATAATACATATAGTCAATTTGATAGATAATTAAATAAATACATATTTTTTCTGAATAGTCACTAATTAATAGTATTCGGAATACCGGTGGATCCAAAGGACGGGTGGCTCACCTGTATTTCAGCGAATATGGGTCGGAGTCGATTCTTCATCCATAAGACTTGTAAGGTCCGTTGGGCCCATAAGAACCGTAAGGCGTATTTGGCCGCTTCCAACTTCACCCTACGTAAGAGTTATCCAGTTTAGGCAGTTTATAAAACAGCAATAAACATAAATTATAATGAAATGTTGCATTAAAATAAAAATTACATATAATGTCAAGTCTTACGGTTCTTATGGGTGAAGAATCTACTCCGACCTGTATTCCATTTGGCTCGGGTGGGTGGGATTTTCCCTTTTAAGTAAATACCCAGTTAGTCCTAACCCTGTTAATAATAATTAATAATCAATTTCCAAAGTTTTGCGTTTTATAAAGTAAGAATATAAATATACCCGGCCAGCCTACAAACAATTACTCCCCCCCCCCCCCCCGCTAGCATGGTCACAGCTTGGTTAGGATAAAATATGGTTACCCTAATTTATCCAGAAAAAATCTGGGTTACTGGATATAGACAAAAAATAAATTATGCAATTTTTAATTTTTGCAAACATGTAACTACCAAGTATGAAATAATATTGAATTTTGATTTGCACTTCTTTAGGGCACTTTTTTAAGTTCTTTTGAATGGCGATACTCAATTTTTTTATCACTATTGGATTTGTATCATGGGCGCCATATTGGAAAGTTACGCCATTAAGAATTTTTTTTTAGTTTTCCAACGGATGTACACATATTTGTTTCAAACAATAAATATACAACAATTATTATATTTATGGGGTAAAATAATATAATAAAACACATTTATCAATTTATTTTCATTTCTAATTTAATTCTTAACATTTCATTTAGTCCAATTAATATTTTTATATGGACGTCATAGTCATAGTAAGCAATGACATTCAAAACAAAATGTTTCAGTTTTGAGTAAGATACAAATATGAATAAAACACAAATATTTGATAATACTTCATACTTCTTTGTTGAAACAAATGAATATAAATAAATTACACATCGTTGAGACAATTTTTCTCTGTTTAACTGATTTCGTATCTCTTTTGAGATCTCCATGTTGGATACGTTATTCTGTACATCCTGAATATGATTTAATATTTGTAATGATTTAAGTATATTATACTCTCTAATTTTAGGATCTCAGGATGATACTCAAAACTCCGGAAATATGAGTCAAGGTGACGATTCGGCTTCATTGCCTGGACAATGGAATAGAAAAACAGATTTTGTGTATGGTTTGTCCGATTCACTGTATGATGCAAATCAAGTAACAAAATGTAAAAATGGTAATCCAATCGCAGATTGTTTCGGAATTATTGCGCGAAATGATTCAGCTATTTTAGCTTTAGCTGATGGTGTTAATTGGGGTACGATATGTGAAAATAATGGTTTGCAATCATATAAAACTATTAATTTTTTAGGTGAAAAAGCATGTATAGCAGCAAAGTCAGCTATACATGGCTGTCTTCATTACTTAAACAAAACTATATTTGAAGATACCTCTCTTTTTGAATTCTCTCATCTTTCTTGTGCTTCTCCTACTGAAAATTCTCCTATTAATACTTCATTTACTCCTCCTCCTAATCTTTCAGCAAACAAAAGAAAAGTAGATGACTCTCATCCAGATTCTCCAACAAAGTTAAATGAAAATCGCGTTAGCAACACTACCGAAGTATTTGTTTGTCTTTTGAGAGCGTTTAATTGCGCACATAATCTTATTTTGGAAAACCAAGGAATGCTAACAACCTTAACCGTAGCTGTAGTTCTGCCAATGAAGTCTAACAACTGTAAAAAGCCATTGAAACAAGAAGATAGTGCTAGCTCCGTTCAGAGTGATAAAACTCATGTTGCTGGAGGTAAATAAGATATTATATAGGGTGTTAATGAATAAGTGGTACAGGTGCTTTCCTTTTACATGCACAAAAGGGTGAATATAATTGATCCGCAATTCCCCCTGGACAAAGTAAAAGGAACAAGAGATGCTTGTCGTCGTCAACGAATGATTTTGACAAGTTATTTTTATTTTACGCCGTGTTTTACGTTTATGAGGAGTAGTGATTAAAACGTCAGAATCAAATAACAGAAACAAACACTTGTAAAAATGTGCAAATGTGATCAGTTCACTCGAAAATTTTCTTGGTGCTTTGCGGGGGCAAAAACGAGATAACCAGGTAGATACCCCACTTAAAAGGAACAACGAAAGGGGAGATAAGTGCTACTTAGTGCTACACTCGTATGTAAAAGGAAAGTGCCTTTATAGGGTATGTAGCAGAATCAAAATGGACCAACATTCAACGCATATCCGGAAACACCATTTTCGAGCTGTTATAACTCGGATATTATGAAAAGAAAAAAAATGCCATCTGATTAAATTCTTATTTGTACAAAAATATTAGAAACACTTTCCAATCAGAAAAAAATATGTTGTGGCAGGTACAATACCTCTCGCCATTTCCATTTTATTACATAATTAACGAATTTAACATTTCTTGTTCACACACAAATAATTTCAATTGTATCTAATGATTTTGTTCTGAGGAATTTTGTCCTACTTTTCTAAATGTTCAAAATTCTTCATGTTCATTAACGGTATTACCGGTATTTCTTAAGGATATATGTAATATTAATATACCTATAATTTTACACATTTAATTATTAATCCAATAAGAAATATTAAATGTACCTACTTCCCAGAAAAATTAATTTAAAAAATACTCAAAAACATATTTAGAGGAATTGTTTAGAATCTAAATAATAAGAAATAATAAGAAATATTAAATGTACCTACTTCCCAGAAAAATGTTTTCAGTAATGTAAGTAAAACTGTTGGTTTTTGACTCTGACATTATATTTATATTGAAGTTACAAAAACTGCACAGGTTTAATTTCTATAATATATAGGCTAGCCATGTTTCTATTGTCAAAGTCAAATACGGCACCTTTAATTTAAAAAATACTCAAAAACATATTTAGAGGAATTGTTTAGAATCTAAATAATTTTAAAAATATTAGCTTATACGTATTGAATTCAATAGTAATTTACGTAATAAGACCTGAAAGTGATATTTTACTGGGTGAGCAAGCCGGAGACGAGCCTTGGAAGCTTATGAGGTCATGTTGAGTACATTTTTTTTCGCGGTCCTGAAAAAAGAATAAAAATATAGGTATGCATTATTTTATTTTTTATTGCGAGAAAATAAATATATAAATAATTAAATAAACAACTGTTCGCCATGAAAACATTCACGCAGGGATCGGAAAGTTACTTTTCGATCCAATATATACACTTTTCGAAACTAGATCAGTAAAGAAACATTTTCCTGTCTAAAAATTTATCAGAAACATCTCATTTTCTGGATAGCGAAAAATAACTTATTTAAAGTTTTTATGTATTTTTAAAAAGAAAGGTACTTTACTCGAAAGTAAAATAGAAACCAGCCCGTATATTTTAGCAATTTTATCTGTGCTTTTAGTAACTGGAAGACATACAGTTTTTTTGTCAATATCGCATATCTTTATGTATACATCCTTGATTAAAAAATTAATTGAATGTCGTTAATGGAAGGAGATTTTGATTACACCAGAAATTAGTCTGAAATGGTATATTAAAGAACGATTTTTATAAGACATGTTTTATTACGTCAGTGTCAGAATAATGATTGTCAAAATAAATACTAATAATTTGACGTATAAAACGTTACGCTTTTGTTCGTCTCTTTTTTCTAATTCCATGGCTAATACTATTAAATTCTAATTCCGTGAATTTTCAAATTTTATTTCTGCAGTTATGAAGTAGCCAAAATGATTTTTTTTTATTGATTCGGCTGTATAAATTTTTGCTTTACAACATCCATTTGAAACTTTTTTTTGGAGCAATGCGCACGAAAAATCTGATTTCCCATGTTAAACGCCTATGTTTCACTTTCCGTGATACACCGTGCATATAAAAACAAGCATTATATATACTGGCTTAACAAACAATAGTTAGAAAATATTGTTATAGACAGAAAAAACTTTTTATTTTTTATTTTTAATTCATCAATTTTCAGTTCCTAATATTGTAGGTCTCGAAGGTAAAAAGCCAATTATCCGACCTGTCAGAAGTGTAGATTCAACTAAATCAAATCCGGAAACAAGTCTTGAGCGAAATATTAATGACAGATCAGATGAAAAATACATCTGTTGTGTTTGTAATGTGGGTGATACTTTAGCATATGTATACTCTCCAAAATATGGAGTTAGAGAACTGACAAAAGGATCTCATGATGTACATAGCAATCGAGATATGAGGGATGCTCTAGGCGCATTGGGACCAGTTGATGGTGAGTTTACTTCGTATATTTTGTTTTTCCTCATAGAACAAGAATAAATTTGTCTAATTATTTTCAAAATAACTAAATTCTTCATATTAATAAAAATGTATTTACAAGAATTTTTCAGCACAGGAGCCAGGGTCGCGATAATGCTGGAAAAAGTTTCAGGATCGCAGTGATCAAAAAGTTTAGAAACGTTGCTTTAATCCATGGGGGTTTTTTTATTCACAGCGGTTACCTCCGGTTACATGGTAAACGCATGTTATTGAGCATTTCGGTTACTTGCGGTTACGTCAAACAAGTAATCGTGGTATGCAGAACGGTTATATGCCTGGCTACTGTAGCTATAAATCGCTATAAATGGAATTTATGACATTGTTTGTCAACGTATTTTGTACTACATCAATACACTTTTAATTAAATGTATTACACTATGAACAGAAATGTCTGTAGTAACCGGGCATATTTTATTCACACTGGTTACCTTGCTTACTGCGAGGTTAACCATATATAACCCGGTTACCTGAATAAAAAACGCTTTATCTTGCATATGGACCTTTTACGTCAAAAGAGAGAGGTAGACAAAAATGACATATATGTAGTGTGCAGTAGGTTGTTTGCAAATTGGAGTGACGAGATACAGTAAAATTTGTTAAAGATGTTCAATCAAGTTCAATAGTTAGTTGTATACCGAGTGCTGAAAGTTTTTTTTTGACGAACAAAAACGAAAGTTGCAGCCTTAGCGAAGCGAAGGTTACAATCTTTTGTGTTTGACAAAGAACTTTCAACACGTGTTATACACACTATTTTTCGTACTTCTGCAAGATTAAAAATAAGGAAATAAAAATTTATTTTTTTAAACTAATTTGACATTAATTGTCAATTTTTGTATTTGTGATTTATATCTATGACCGTTACAAACAATCTGTACAACATTAATGAGTAAAATTCGATGTAAGGATACCGAAGCGTGCTACATAGTTTTACAGCATTAGTGTTGCAAAGAGTCGCTTTAGCATGAAAAAAAAACCAGAAAATTGTATTTTCACAGCAGGAGTAAAAAAAATATTGTATACACCTTGTCCACGAAATCTTTTAGCGCCGTCGAGATTGTCTTGACTCGGCCGCAAGCGGTTTCTGTGGCAACTTTTCTCTCGGAACGCTAAAGAGTGATATCGTGATCTTGATGTACAAATAACTATTTTTTAAACGAAATAAAGTCAAAACGTCATAAAATGTTTAATACTTTACTAAAATATGTAGTTTTTGATAATATTTAATAATCGATAAGTATTTCACTTTAAATTTAATGCATTTCTACTATACTTATAAGCCTATTACATGGATATTATATTATATTTACTTATTCTATCATTCTATATTAAATAATGTATTTCTCATTTTTTGTAGGCATTAATCCAGAACTGAATAACTTAACTCTATCCGTAACAACTTTAGATGCAGGTGATATTGTAATGATAGCAAGTGATGGTTTAACTGACAATTATGACCCAACTGTTTGTAAGTATACCGTAAATTCAGTTACCAATGAACACTCGAAACCATCGAGGCAATCTCATCATCCTCCACAGTCTAGCAGAGGTAAAAATATAATCATTTGAAGGATCCAGGGTAGAAACAATAAAACCATTTTTTTTTAATTTTGAGTTTGAGATGCCATCTAGTTCTTTCTTAGAAGTTTCGATCGCCGCATTCAACAAGCGGAAAAACGTTGAAACTAGATTTTTATAAAAATAAAAAGTTTAATATATCATTCATATCACAACTAATTTTTAGTGGAATTATAAATAAATGTTATATATTTATGTAAAATGTGTTGGTGGAAGGTAGTGTGCTGGCCACAACAATTTTTTAAATTGATTTTTGATAAATTTAAATGCAACATAAACTTTTTATCAGATATGAAATTTTCTTTTTACTCTCCTGCGAAACTAGCCATTATCGACTTTTACTTTTTTACCCTTGGACCCTTCATTTAACACAATAATTTATTTTTTACTAGCGCCACTATTCTCTTGAATATCGAATTAGGTTAACAGAAAGAACGAAAGAATAAGTTTTTGATGCTATGTATACATTAGGCGTTTTCTTTCGCACGGAACTGCCATATTTTCTTCAGAACTTGCTATAGTGCTGCAATTTTTATAATCAGAAACATTTAAACAAATACATTTTCTGAAACATAAATATTTACAATTTTAAATTTACGCGTGCAATCTGTACTAATCCTGCACAAGGATCAGGGTTGAATTTTTTTAATCGGATCGTTTGGTGTTGACTGGTCTGAGTGAGTTTACGAACGTGTCAGGTTAACTCAATTGACTTTACGATCGCTTCTGATTACAACGGATCAATCCGATCGACTTCATAAAAACCTACTAATTAATTTTACAGAAAAATCAGCGACTCCACGATCAAGTACTTCATCATCCCGTGATCCTCGTCCAGTTCGTGAACGTAAGTCATCAGTCACCTCTCGTAACCAAACTCCTCCTAGGCCTGTAGCACCATCAAACGTCACCCGCTTGGTTCAACAACCATCAACCAGCGACACCAAAGCTAAACCACAGCCTTCTACATTACAGTCGGATTCCGCTACCTCCAGAAATAAAGAGAACAAACTGAAATCAACGTCAGGTAATGCAGATAATCCACTCATTGCGCAGTTTATGGCTGATAATGGTTTTGAAAACAAAAAAAGTATTTCTGAAACTAAAAATGCTGGTAACAAATCTAGTCACAGTAGTAATAAGCGTACTAATGCAAAATCAAAACGTGTTAATGTTACTAATGTTTTAAGTGAAAATAAACTTAACCCTTTGTCAAAGAGTAGCTCTGCTTCAGGAGTGTTTAAGATGAAAAGCGTGGCAAATGAATCAACTTCTAAATATAATTTTCTAAGGTCGAAAACTAGTGTAGATTTAGCTCCTCCTCGTCCAATTATACATAGAAACGAAGATGGACTTCCATACGTAACTCCAATACAGAAGTATGAACTTACTTTACTTTTGATAGAAGATATTTTAAAACGTGGTATTTCCGGAAAAGAAAGGCAGTGTACAACTGCAAAGAGCCTATGTGAAAATCTTTTAAGATATACCATAAGTATTACGGCTGCTAAGAGGCGTACTTTAGAAGATGTAGATCTATATTTCGATAATAAAAATGATATATTAGTTGAAATTTCGCAAAAAGAGAAAAAGATACGCAGAAAAAGATGTTTGGAAAAAGTACAGAATTTACCGGGAAAGCTAGACCACGTTAGTATTGTAGCTTATAACGTCGGTAATACTTCTGTGAAATATTTGGAATAACTTTTTGTTGATCTGGTTCGTTGTTTATATTTATTATACGTTTATTGAGTTACATTATTAATGTTCTTTTTGAGTAGAATTAAATCCTGTCGGTGCAATATGTGAATTAACATTTACTTTTGAAGTATATTGTTATATATATTTTCTTATATCCAATTTAATCTAATGAATACAGGCGATATAGAAAATATTAAAATAATTTAAAAGTCTGAAATTTAAATATCATAGTCATATATTTATTGTTCATGTTCAAGGAAAGAATTCAAAGCAAAATTTAAATAAATTAAGTAAAAAATGAATGCTTCATAGTGAATTATTCCTTTCTAATATACAGGGTCAATAAATTAATAAAATAAGAAATTCCATTTCCTCTGTGCCATAATTTGAAATTCACGTTATTAAATCATTCCAGAACAAACGTAATCCAATATGGCGCCGTAAGCCATAGTTTTGATAGGTGTTTAATATCTATTTTCACCTTTTATTCTTGAAATTGTTATAGGTTTTGAATTATAATAATAATTATTTACATCGAGAAGGTAGTTTATCAGTCCTTGGCGAATGTTGAGGCCTGGAAAAATACCTCAGGCCAAAAAAGGCTTACGATAGCGTCCATTATATAAAAGTATTTCTACTACCGTCTTAATCGAAAATTTGTTGTAAATTAACATAATGATAAATATAACAGTATATATATTGTGATTGACTGTTGATGCCAACTCATAGTTATTAATTAAAAAATAGTAGATTCTTTAATAAGTAGTAGTTTATTTATCTTTACACGTTAAACATGTTTTTTTTGTGTACTTAATAAAATAATAAATTTAAAATTTGACATCGTCATAAAATATTTTTAATCAAAGAAACCATGTAAGATTTATGATAACTAAACCAACTAAACATCGTAACGTAGGATGATCAGACGTTTACATAAAAAAAATATGATTTTTTAGTAAAAAAGGATGACGAAATTTAAAAAAAATAAAATATTAAATACTTTTTTCGGACCATACGAAATAACGAATAGTAATAAAATATGGTTGTAATTTCTGCCCTATTTATTTTATAACAAAAGTGTAAATACCAAAAATGTTCAGAATTAAAAACTGCATACAAGTCTTAAAATTATAGCTACATGCGTTTCGATGCATTGGATGCAGTTTTTATTTGTGAACACTTTTATTTTAAAATAAATAGGGCAGAAATTACAGCCATATGAAAATTGTATTACTGTATATTATATGATCTGGAAAAAAGTAGGCACCCGGTATATTTGAAACTTGAAAACGAAAAAATTAACATAAACATATTTATCTCAACTTAGAAATTATTTTTATAAATATATTTTTATATTTAAAACTTAAAAATGGGAAATATAACATATTCTTAAAAATGGGAAATCTAACATATATCACTTTTTGCTTAATTTGTGAAAAAGTCGGACGCAAATAAAGCCGCTCGGACAATTAAATTCTTGTCAAAAAGCCGGACATGTCCGTCTTTATCCGGACGTTTGATCACCCTACATAACGACGAGTAAATAATAGCTATTTGTGTTTAGTTGTAAAATGGTTGTTTTTCGCACTCACTTCTATCGTTCGGCAACATATGTGCGATGTGCGAAAGACAATTTTATAACAAATTACATACACGGTTATTTTTTGTTATTCTGTTTAGTTTCAACATTTCACGAATAAAATAATGAATTATTATCGTATTGAGGTTAGCTCTCACTTTTTTTGCATTAGTGTAAAAAAATGACAGACTATAGATGATAGGTTGATTTGGTCACTTTAAGACACTAATAAGTTCACCTGTAACTTTAAAGTATTCTTCGGGCGGCAATCTTCATGTTAAGTGCGAAATACACAACCATTTTAGAGGTGGTTTTCGCCTCAGCTACAAACTTCAGATTCGGCAAAAAAAATATCACTTTTAAGCCTTCATACACAAATAACTAGTATTTAATATTTACTAATAAGTAAAAAGATAAAGTTTGGTTGTTACTTACTAAAGAAATGTGTTGAAGCAAAAAAGTAGCACTTTTCTTTATTGTTTTCTATTGAGAGAAGACGTTCTTTTCCATTGTCAATGAAAAATAACCCATTAATTAAGTGCACGAAAAAAATCTCATGAAAATCAAGGTCCATTTCTTATTGTTCTGGCTCTAACCACGTAAGTTACATTTACGCAACGAGGAACCTAGTATGTTTCCCTTATACATTATTGAAACGTTGCTGGGGTAGCAAAATTCACTTACGAAGTCGGTAGTAGAAGTATTTACGAGTATAATAATAATCGCAATAATAATAAAAGAGTATTAACAAAAAGTGAGAGGTTTTATTTGTTCGGAATGTTCTATAAAATTAATTAGAGGCCATAATATATTACAAACATATACAAATAATTTTCCCAAATTGTATCATTTTAGACATAGCCATAATTATTTACAAACGGGTGCTTATTTAAGTTTAATTTATTTAAGAACTATTAATATTTAGCTTTTATTTGAGATTTATTAAACAGACTGTTAGTCTTTAACATTTTGTTGTTAGTTATAAGTGCTATATACTTAGGTAGTCGTACAAATAATCAAAGCTTGTAACAAATTAATTTTGTGATGCAATATTATTTATCTCATTTGTGTTCAGAATACTAAAGAATTATTTTAAATTATGCTCGCAAGTCATGAAAATCATATAGTATAGAGTATTATAATTACATCACGAGAAACGGCAGGAGAAAATTAATAGAATTCATACTTTATATACTGCACAATTTTTAATAAGAATTATCACAGTCAGAGATTAAAGTTAGAGCATGAGGAATTCAAAAATTTAGTCATTTAGTGAGTAATTCTATATTAAATTGCAAGTATTATAATACTTCCAAGATTGAAAAATATGTATTTAAATAAAATCGTTATATTTTTAGTTCAAAGAACAGTGGCATTTTATTACGTTCAAATATCTAAATATACATTTTAGTTTCATAATGAAATATTTTTACTAAAATGTGAACATATAGTATTTATATAAATTTATAACATATTTGTATCTCAAACGTGATTTTGTGATATATTTAAATGATATTCGTATATACATATTTTTTCAGCGAAATGTGTCTCGTAAATATGTCATGTCATGTGTGTTTTGTATGTTTCAGTATGTTAAAATGTTTTGTTAATTATTAAAATTGTTTTAATAGGTTGATTAGTAAAGTAGCAGTAGATCTTCCATGTAATTAGTTATTAATAGTAAATTATGTAAGTATAAAACTTACCACATTAAATAATTTATAATTTGTTATATGTTTTTTGTTCAAAATTGTTTTTAATCCTATTTCAATTTTTTAAGCACTTATGTTCAAATTAGAATAGAATAAGATGAGTAATTTTATATAAATATTATAAGTGCAATAAAAATAATTAATAATTTGAGTGGTTTTATTTTATACCGTCATTAAAAAAAAAAAATGTAAATAATACATGACTTATTTTAAAGATTCCTTCTAGTGACTTATGCCCAGTTGCATCGCTAACCCTTAAGTTTTAAGCTAAGCTTTAACAAAATATGCAAAGCGACATTTTGACAGCAATATTCAATTACTCATTTGACGTTTCGTTTCGATACGATATTGTCAGTTTAAGGAACACTTAAAATTTAAGTGTCAGCGGTGCAACCGGGCATTAGTGGATTTAGTCCTTTTTTCTCAGTTATTTAACATATTTATTTATTAGCAGCCGCTTAACAAGATACAGAATGTACTGACGGCTGGAAAACAATATATGAATCACATAGAATACAGTTTCAACGCATACAATAAAAAAAAACATGAATTTATTTTTATAAATATACGAGCATTATTAAATAAAAAAATCTAATGTGGCCAGCACATGGTAATACGAAATTTTGGATTATATTTTATTGTTTTTCCTCGAAAATCTGTTAAGAACTCCAAATTAAGTAAATACCAAATTTGGTAAGTTTTGGTTCATATAAATATATTTATTCAAGAAAATCTGTTCATAGCTTCAAGTAAAGTACCACTTCCGGTTTATCGATTTTAGCAAATATCAAATATGTCGTTCTAATTAATATAAAAGTTTTAAATACCAAATTTGAGAAATTTTGGATTATATCAATATATTTTTTCACGAAAATCTGTTCAGAGCTTTAAGGCAAGTATCACGGTATATCAATTGTAGCCAAAATTTAATATGTTGTTCCCATTTTTATAAAAGTCTTAAATACTACGATTGAAAAATTTTGGATTATATTTTAATATAGTTTTTTATTAACAACTGTTACGGGCTTTAAATAAAGTATCACTTGCGCTTGTTCAATTTTACACAAAATCTATTTATATGAACGGAAAAAGCTTAAATATGGATAAAATTGACTAACTTATAAACAACATTATTTATTTAATATCACTATAGTTATAGCGTTATTACAGTTTTATATGTATACAGATTGGCGGGAGGTAAAAAAATCTAGCAGAAACAAATAGTTTGTATGGAAAACCTAATTTTAATGTGTAAATACATAGAATAACATTTACGGTAGTCATTTATTATTTCAATACAATGCAATATAAATCTTAAACTTTTTTACTTTTTACACGAGTTCAATAACATTCATACTTGCCGCCTGCCGCTAAGTATGGGGGAATTTTGTTTTATTCTTTTTTCTTAAGAATGTTTCGTATTGTTGGTTGGTGGCATTGTAATGTGTTTATTCCAATCTTCAGCGTGATGTGTATTGTGACAGCCAGCAAGAGGATAGTTTGACGTTCGAAGCGATGGTGTTGTAGAATATTAAGAAAACAAACATTCCAATTGTGATTATGGCTTCTGATTCTGGTGAACATGTTACAAAAACTAAGAAGCCATCAGGTAATTAATATTATTAAATATTATTTCATGATTTATGTATTTCCTACCTATGTTTTCCTCTAGTTTAATTATCGATTTTAAGAAATATCATCCTTTTATTCTGTCTATATTGATTACGCGAAATCTATTTGGCCTAGTTTTTTGGCATTTATGATGGATAAATGTCATTTACAGGACAGGGGAGTGTCGATCTTGCATGAGACACATTTATTTAATTTACGTTGATAACGATCCGTAATCTCCCAAATGTTAGCGTGACTAAAAATCCTAATTTGAATAGAAATTTTTGATTTAATAATTCATATTTGCAAAAATTTTCCAGTGTTACTTATTTTTAATTCATTTAACTGTAGTAGTTAAATTGTAACCTATATAATATGCACAATAATCATTTTATTTATTTCGAAATATGCAAGTTTTAATTTTTAATTGTTTAGTAATGCTGGAACAGCAATATTTTAATATTAGATATTTAGTTAAATTACATATAGTGGGCTACTGTTTACCGACCATTTCAGGATTTGTATGAGGAGAGCACTTACTGTGATCACATTAAATTTAACTTATTTACATTTTTGCAGATTTTGGAGTCAGTGGAATACGATAAAAGTTTTATATTGATGTTTGTGTGTCTATCTGTCAGTGGGCAGGTGGCACGCGAATCAAAAATTCTATTTAACAGAAAAACATGAGATTTTGTAGTTGAGTTGTTCAGTAATTATTTTATTATTCAAATTCACAAGAAATTTCATATTTACACTTAATTTGTTGATATGGTCAGTTTTTGGTATACATTGCTCAACCCAAAAATATCGCTGTTTGGCTTTAAAAGTATGTAATTTTATTTATTAAATTTTATATTACATTATTAATATTTCGATTGTACAGTGACTCACAAAATTATTCATACACTTTACTTTGATCAAGTAAGATGTAAAATAAAAAGGTATTCCAAAAAAATAAATTCATTTAAAAAAAAATCTGATATGGCCAGTACATTACCTTCCATCAGTTCAATGAATTTTGTACAAATTTCACACAGAAAGGTTTTTTATTGCAAAAGATTCTATATTTACAGTACATTACCTTCCGTCAGTTCTATGTATTTTATACAAATTCTATACAGAAAGTTTTTAGCAAAGGATTCTCCAGTAAAACACAAACATACTATGTTAGTTGCACGTGACACTGACATCTTTCAATTTGTAACATTAGCTGGCAGCTTTATGAAATTTAATTCCTTTATAATTCTTTAACTGTAATCAATTCGTATAGAGAATACAATATTCTTTGATATTTAATAATAACATTAAATGTGGAAAAATTATATATAACAGCGTTTTTCAAAAAAAAAATTCAAATGAGGTACTTCCGGTTGATCAATTATAACCAAAATCTAATCAAGTTTGCATATGGATGTAAGGAAGAGGAATACGTAAAAATTGTAATTTTTGGAATTCTAATATTGGAGATATCATGGCCGAAATTATAGTCATACACACGCATACAAATACATGCGCACGCACTCACATACATACAGACATTATCGTAAAAGTAGTAAAATCGTATTGTAGGATCCTAAAACGTGCTTATTCATTGAAAAACTCTATCGATTTTTTTGACCAAAGACAATACCTTCCTTTACCTAAAGGTGATGGAATGTAAATAATCATGTCTTCTTTCAATATTTCAGAACCTAATGATGATATAACCATTAGCTTTAATAACAGCATCCAGTAGGCTAGCAATGATTTTATAAAAAATCTGATGTGGACACCACACGACTTCCTTGTATGATTATTAAACTATACATATTTTTTTAATAATTAAATTACAAAATATTGACAGGCTTAAGCCAAGGCCGAGAATTATTTTGATATAGAACAAAAAATAATTCATTTACTACTATTATTCTTAAATTAACATTAATCTAACCCGGTTCTTTTTAAAGAGAGTTTTGATTACAACAAAGAAATATTTGATTACAACAATGAATATGACTAATTTCACAATAAAAATATATTTGTTATTGTACGAATCATAAAATTGCACGTATTTAACTTTCTACGGCTTACCGTTTTTGAGTTATGCGAGATACGTACGGACGTACGTACGTACAGACGTCACGACGAAATTAGTCAAAATGGATTCAGGGATGATCAAAATGGATATTCCGCTGAAATCTGAAAACCAATTTTTTTCGCGATTACAATACTTCCTTTACTTACGTACAAGGAAGTAAATAGTATATAATTTTTAAATTTACATATCTCGCTTATACAAAGGGCTAATTTAATAATACTTGATGTGCTAGACGCAGAAATTAATTCTCTAAAACTTTTATTTGAAGCATTTATTTCTAAAATCAAAATAAAATCATTTTATTCAAGAAAAACTGTTAACAACTTCAAGTAATGTCCCACTTCCGGTTAGCCTATTTTAACCAAAATCTATTATGTTATTTCGATTGACATAAAAGTCTTGTATACCAAATTTGAAAAGTTTTGGATTAGGTATATTTTAAAACAGTTTTTCATTAAAATATATTATAGGCTTCATGTAAAGTGCCACTTCTGGAAATCGTGTAATAACCATAAAGGGAGGTGCACAACTAGATGTTATAGGAGTCCTAAATACAAAATTTCAACTTTCTACGGCTTACCGTTTTTGAGTTGTGCGAGATACGTACGTACAGACGTCATGACGAAATTAGTCAAAATGGATTCAGGTATGATCAAAATGGATATTTCCGCTGAAATCTGAAAACCGAAATTTTTCGCGATTACAATACTTCCTTTACTTACGTACAAGGAAGTAAAAAATTGATGATATGAAAAAGTGGATTTTTTACACATTCTTCAGTTAGATTTGTCCGGAGTAGCTAAATAGTGGAAAATGTTTTTTACGGGGTCGCCTATCTAGTTTCGATCATAAATTCTTAATAGGATTGAGATCAGGAGACTGGGGAGCTGTTTTAAATTGTTTCGGTATGTTGTAGAACAGCCATTCCTTAATAATAAATGCTGGGGTACGTTCAGCATCATAGTGTCTTTATTTGGGTAAATATTGTCGGAGTGATGACGTCAAGACTAAAGTTATCCAGTGATTTCGAACGATGAAATTTTCGAAGAACAATATATGTCGTAAAGACTTTAAATTTACATTTCCGGATCATCACTTATTTTCTTCCTCTTGAACTAAAACATATTCTCCATCACTACAAATAATATTTGCAGTATCATTTTCACTCGATTCATTTGAACGCTTAATATTTCTTATTTTGAAAATATTGCAATATACGTACTTATCAAGCTTTTCATCTAACTTTTCACTTTCTGTCAGCTTTTAGAACACAATCATAATCTATTATCATGATTTGGAGGTAAATAATAATCACAGCTTAACTGCGCATGTCGGGCAACTTTTACCTTAATGAGAAAGATAAAAAGTTGTCATCCAGGCAACGTCGGAGTAATGATACATAACGCAAAATAATTTATCCGTGCAAATTGTCCGATAAAACAGAACGACTTTATGTACCGGAGTGAAGTCTCGACAATACCCGTGCGTTGATTCTAAACGTACCCCTGTATGTTTGGGCTCATTATCTTGCTGAAATATATAATCCCTTCCCAATCCAAGTTTATCCGCAGAAGATTGATAATTTTGTTTTAAAATTTATAAATAATTATTTTTATTCATAGCTTCATTATTAAAAAATATATTCCCCAACCCGTCAGCAGGCATCAGTCCCAAACAATAAAGTTTACACTGTCGTGTTTTATCGTCGTGCCTCGTGTCACACAATTTATTTGTATCTAGCTTGGTATTTGATTTTCTCCAAACTATAGGCCTACTATCTAATCTAAATAAATTCAATTTGGAGAAAATAACTCAATTCCAAAATACAGGGCCTTTATTAACATATTTTTTCGCGAAGTCTAGTTAGATAAAAATAATTTTTATAGCACATATTATTGTTTGGCATTTGGGGCTGTATGTCTGTTGACGAGGTAAAGAATTTATGTTTTATTCATTAAACTATGAATAAATATTATTTCTCAATTTTAAAAGAAAATTTGTAATCTTCTGCGGATAAACTTGGACTGAGACGGGATTATATTCCAATAAGATAATGATCCCAAACATACAGCATTTATTATTAAAGAATGGTTGTTCTACAACATATTGAAACAACCTCCCCAGTCTCCTGATCACAATCTTATTAAGAATTTATGGTCGAAACTGGATAGGCGACCCCGCAAAATAATATTTTCCATTTAGCAATTTCGGACGAATCTGACTGAAGAATGGACAAAAAATCCACTTTCCATGTCATCTAATTTAATAAAATCAATGCCTAGATTAATGGAAGCTGTAATTAAAGCCAATGGTTATATCACTAAATATAAAAAGTTAGTTTTATGTGTTATTAGGTGTACGAATAATTTTTGTCTCAATTTTTGTATATAATTTGTCTCAGCACAATTACAAAAAGTAAACTAAACGTTTTTTTTATATTTGATGACTATCATTTAATACTGAAATATCGAAAGAAGAGTATGATTAATTTCTTTTTTGGAAATCTAATTTTACATTTTACTGATAAAAGTAAAGACTGCGAATAATTTTGTGAGCCACTGTATGTCCTGATACTATTTTTGTGTATTTTATGTTTTAAAGTGATTTTATAATTATATAGACTTGAAGTAATGTAATTTTTATGTGTTAGTTATTTGTAAATTTAGAATACTATTGAGAAATGAGGTCTTTCACAATTTCATCATTTAAATTGAAAGCCTTAATTATTATTCTTCGTTAAGTAGTAATATATATTTTTTAATATAATACATAGATAATACGCAATTTAATAAAATAATAAAAAATTACGTATATCTGTAGTTATAGTCCAAGTTTTGATTGCCATTGGTATCCTATGTCATTTAACATATCTTTCATCTTCATACAAACGCAAGTGATATTTACTTAGCGTTGTATCATTAATTCATACAAGTGTTATTTAGTTTACTTTCGTTCCTTTGGTATTTTCTGCGTTCAGTTACCTGAAAATGGATACCAGATTTCAAAAAGGCTTAAAAGTAGTAAATACCACACAAATTAAAAGTATAATTTAAACAATAAACTTCCAAGTATTTGTAGGCTATAAAAATTAAGTTATGTGAGTATATGTATGTACAAAATTGATTTTTTTTCTTTCCTTTTCAGATAGTGCTTTTAAGCAACAAAGATTACCAGCGTGGCAACCAATTTTAACAGCAGGGACAGTCTTACCCACTTTCTTTGTAATAGGTATTGCATTTATCCCAGTTGGTATTGGATTACTATATTTTTCAGATGAAGTAAATGAAAAAACTGTAGATTACACAAATTGTACACAATATAATATAAGGTCCTGGCTAGATGACTTTGACGATTTAAAAATTCCTTGTTCGAAAATTATTGAGAAAAACTCTAGTGAAGAATGTGCTTGTCGTATTCCATTTACATTGGATAATGATTTCCATGTAAGAGAAAAAATAGTAATTAATTTTATTAGCTATATATTGATTGTTAAATGCTACAGGGCAAAGTGTACATGTATTATGGCCTTTCCAATTATTATCAAAATCATCGTCGGTATGTAAAGTCTCGAGATGATCATCAGTTGTTGGGTCACTTAGATAGCGCACCATCTTCAGATTGTATGCCGTTTGATTATATAAATAACAACGGTACTGATAAGGAAAAGAAGAAACCCATTGCACCTTGTGGAGCTATTGCTAATTCCCTTTTCAGTGGTATGTATTTAATAAATTAATGGGGTACTATACCATAGTCAAATTTTAACTATCTTAGATAAGAAAGCGAAAACATTCGGAAATGAATAAGTATTAGTGAAAAAAGTTTATTTAAATATTAATTAGTCGATTAATAATTAGTATGATGTATTATACTCTAAGCAATTTGGTTGGTTGCCTGATTTTAAAAGATCGACCCGCGCGGTTTGTAAGCCCGCCCATCGTGAAACCGTCAATGGACAAATACTAGCGCCACCCGCCGCCATAGTTGGTGTCACAATATTGTCAAACTGTTTCAATATTCTATAATTTATTACGAAAAAAACTCATGTTATTTATGCTTAATAATAATTTCTTCATGGCTGTAACGTATAAGTTTATATGTATATAGAAATATTTCAACTATGCGAACATGAAAAATTTGTACCCTCAAGAACTAACAGTTTGTCGATCACTGGTGTGGACAAGTTACGTAACACCCCAAATTCTTAAATTCTGAACTTTAAAAATTCATATCTCGCTTATTACCTTAAAAATAACATGATTCAAATCGACCTCTACTTCGTGACGTTACGTTTGCTTGCTAAACTTTATTTCACATAAGAAAATAGTGTTGGTTTAGTTAGGGATAGGAGATGGAAAATAAGATCGTCGCGCCAAAGTGGCTTTTAAAGGAACTAATGTCAATGGGATAATTTGACATTTACTAATTGAATTTATGCATTAAGTGTGTAATATTAAGAGATATTTTATATTTAAACGCAAATAATATGAACATAACAAATAAAACTTGCAGACCTAGTTCACAAAAACAAGAAAAATATCACCTGTCGGTTGTCAGTTAATAAATAAAATGTAAAGAATTAAGTGGTTTAATCATGTTTTGTTGTAACTTTTAATATTTAGGTCTTGTACATTTTTACAGATAATAAATATTTATTATTGACAAAGTTTTGTTTAACGAATTTAAATTATTTTTTTTATGAATGTAAAAACGATTGGCTCTCAAGCGCCATCTACTATTTTCTTATGTGAAATGAAGTATAGTTTTGTTATTTTACTGCAATGGAATGCGAATTGTTGTGACAGTTCATACCTGACAATAAAATAATTAGAAATATTTATCACACTGTAATATTAAAACACACAAATTGTAACAAACTCGTTAGATTTAAAATCTTTGTCATATACTACAAGAAGCATGTCGGAACTGCAACGGAAGTAGCAAGCGTAACGTCACAGTGGCGAGAATAGGTATATCCCGTATTTTCTATATTTTTCTTTTCTTAAAAACAAAAATTATGTAAAATAAAAAACACGGGAAATTTAAAAATACTTTCATGTATTAAAAAATCAAAATAGGCGGTAACTACCCCATTCGATTAAATGGTATTAATTTTTTTGTGACATCATATGTACGAAGTAATACAAACAACGAGAGTGAAAGAGATAGGTACAGAATTTTTAATACCATTTTCGTCGAATTCCATTAATATTTCATAAATTAAATATATATATACATACATGCATACATCTGTCGTAACCAAATTCTAAAATCTGTTTTATAAAATGCCTAGTTATTTTATAAAATTTAAAAAATCTAGTTGAATTTTATAAAATAACGACGTTTTAGAAAAAGACGAATTTTATAATCTGGCTACCTCAAATGTATAATCAAGAAAAACAAATCTTTTTGTCTTTTTCTGTATTATTGTCGTTTTCTTAATGCTAGGTATTAAAAAATCAAAGAAATGAACGCGAAGTGAATAATAATATTCTTCTGTTTTAGATGAACTGACAATATACTCTGTTACCCATAAAAATCCAGTTCCTCTTCTCAATACGGGAATCGCTTGGCCCTCTGATAGAGATATAAAATTCCGTAATCCTACCGTGAACACGGCCTTACCTATATCGGAACAGTTAAAGGATGCATTCAAGGACTACGCTAAGCCGAAAAACTGGCGGCAGCATGTGTGGCAACTGGATGAGAACAATCCTGCCAACAACGGTTTCCAGAATGAGGACCTTATCGTGTGGATGAGAACAGCAGCGCTGCCCACATTCAGGAAACTGTATAGGAGAGTAAATCATGATGAGCAAGGCTATGGAGATGGACTTATGAGTGGAGATTATGTACTCTTGGTTAAATACAGTAAGTAGTTAAGTACTTTATTATAGTTCACGATAAAACAGTTTGCTTAAAAAAGTAATTAGTTCTGCTTATATATATTTTTTTATGAGTATGAATAAAAGGGGTCTCGTGGTCTTGTGCCTGAGTGCGTGGTCGCGAATCTGGGAACCCGGGTTTGATTCCGACCTACACCAAAAATTACTTCGAATTTTAATGGCACAAATTTGACCCCTGTAGTGCACTCTCTACGCCAGCAATGACTGCCCGTGAGGTGACGCCGGGTAATAGCCCGCACGGTACATATATTTCATCATTGTCGATATCTGTTTTACAAAGCAGATTGGCACATCCAGTAATGGGTAATAGGCCGTGATGATATATTTATATTTATGAATTAATCAAGCATCTTATTGTTTTCTTTTTAATTCTGATCACCAAATACGAACATCTATTTATTTACGATCACGAGAAAATGTGATTAGTTACTAAATAATCTAATTTGCCTTTGAAATAATTAATTTATCACCAAAAATAGTGATCATCAAATTATTTCAATATGAACATCTGTTAATACATTCCTGTCATCAGTAAAACTAATCAAATAGTAAAAAATATTTTTTTTAAACTAAACATACATTTTATCAAGAAATATTTTCGACCATTTAAGTATGATTTAGGCATCAAAAAAGCCGGTAACACTGGGAACTAGTGTTGCCACATAGAGGAATTTGTCCCTTTTTGCGGGATTTTTTAACATGAAGAGAGATAAAGGGATTTTTTCACTTAAAATAGAAAAATTCAGGGATATTGCTATCAGTTTGAAAACAACTCTAAATATGTATAATTTATCATATATTATACTTATATTATTAATTATTATTCATCTCATTTTTCAACTAAAGTTCATTCCAGATACCTATTGTTCATTCGCTGAGATGAGAGAAGGTGGAACTAATTCTTGAACAGAGACAAGTCATTCTATTGGTCAAAAGAAGAAAATTTTGGATCCGAACTTATAGAATGACTTGTTTCTGATCAAGAATTAGTTACATTATTTTCTCGTCTCAGCGAATAGAGTATATATAACAATGCAGTTACCAGAAGACTGATTTACTTCGTAGAAAACATAAATTTTAGTTCTAAAATTAAGCGCTAAATTTGAACCAAGTGATATTTAGTAATGAAAGGAGATAAATATAAAAATAAATGTAATTTTAATAAATTACTTTAAAACAGGGATTTTTTTGATACAACGGATTTTTTTTGTGGATTCAGAGGGATTTTTTAAAGGTTGGCAACACTGCTGGGAACCCGCCGATGCCAATCACTCAGCTTCGCTCGATGTTGGCTCCTATCGACGGTTAATATAACATCCCTAACATTTCAGGGACGGCAAAAAACTTCATTAACTATGGTGTTAACTGGGATGAAGGAGTAGCTGGAATGTAATGTTTAACAAAAACTAGTTCTGTTGCACAAGTTCTTATTTCGCATTTCCTCACTATGGGACTTGTACCAACCGACTCTACTCGAAGAGTAGAGTCCAAAAATGTATTGGATTCGTATGATTTTCAAATTCTTGTGCTGTATGCACGCATTAGCGTTGATCCCACCCCATGCAAATCGTTCTTCAATGCATTTTTCATTAAAACTATAAAGTTACCAACACTTCCTATGTTTTGATAACTAAGCACATTAATTGTTGTTATTATGCTAGCTTCTGTAACAGAATAAAACAGTAATTTCGGGAATACCATAATTATTTTGGCCCAAAACTAGATAATTTGTGTACAGAACTAATTTCGCGGAGGACAAAAATGGTGTTTAATTATTTATTGAGTGTATAGATTGTTGTTAATTTGAAGACAATTTAGTTAATCTGAGTTGACATAAAATAAATGTTTGGGATTAAGTTAATTATTTATCTTGTGTTTGGTAACAAATATGTATTTTGGTGATTAATTAATTTATTCCCCTTTTATATAGCCTTGTTTACAGTGGTAATTAAAGAGCGTAACATGAAAGTTTATTTCATTCGGTAAAGTGATCAATAAAAGTCTTTGTATATTATTGATCGAAAATAAGTTCTCAGCTTCCAGTAGAAAGTAGATTTGATGTATGCTATTTCAATAGAGGATGGTGGGAAACAAGGCATGTCCATCGGGAGCGCACACGTGACCGCGTGACCCTTAAGTCTGTCGCCAATTCATGTTTGGGATGTGACTGTCACTTTTCAGGTTAATGAGTTGACGGCAATTTGAAAGTAGCTTTCAATTGTTTGTTGACCGTTTAGGTTTTAACAAGTTGTCATTGTTCTGTTTGTCAGTGTAGTTTTGTTTTGTACTCATCATGTCGTCTCTTTATATCAATACTTTAGCAGTTGGTGTGAAAGTGCGATATGAAGATAATTAAAATGATTGATAATGTGGACCCATATAAGTGCCGAAATGTGGATATATTTCCTGACGTTACATTTTGCGATATATCGTATTATTTTATATTAAATACTACAATTCAACACAAAAAACAATAAATATTAAATAAGTTCAATACAGCAGTAAAAAATAAAAGATAATAAACAAAACACACTGAGTCTAAAAATGCAACAAAACAAAAAAAAAAACTAAACTTCAAGCGAATACAAAAACAACCTAACTTTATAAAGGTCAGTTTGATAATTTCACTCACAAAACACTAACATTCAAATTGACGCCAACGCAAAGTGACAGGCACACCCCAAGTATGGATTGGCCGCAGAAAAAGGATCACGTGTGCGCCCGAGATCCATTCGCACGTATGCTTCGAAATCATCTGAGTGATTTTGAACTCTTATTGCAACGTTAGAATAAGCTGAAGTCGGGTTGACCAGTTAAATACTGTTGTTACAGTTGTTCAAGTCCAAATAAATACCTGATTATAACTACAATAAATACAAATAATTTTGTTTTATAAATACTAGGAGAACTATAAACTAAAAACACCAGTAAAGACTAAATGGTGGTAAGACGCTTGTTGTCGATATTAAAAACTTATTTGTTCGACTGTACACGTAACATCTTTCGGAGACTAGCTGATTTCAGCTGTTTTCAACGATACGATAAGGTCGAGAATCGCTAAGCTGATTTTGAAACTCTTTTACGGCGAAATACATAGCATGGTCTGTCTCTACTTTTCCTGGTCTAAGGTATTGCAGTACGTAAAATTGATATGTTGGGGGTATTCCATTAAAGTAAAATTTACAACTAAAACTAATTTAAAATAATAAATTACACTATAAAAAAGAGAAAAAAAATGTTCATAATTATTTTATTTAATATGTTTTTTGCTAAATATAGTGTAGCGCATAAAGTATATGACGTAGATTTTCTTGATGACAGCTCTTAAAACTTTTAACCCGACTATACTGTCAACCGGAACTTGAACGCCATTCACGAGCAGTCAGCTGATCGATGTGTGTGATTTTGCTCGTTTTGTCATATTATCTTTTAATACACGTGAAAATGAAACAATTAATAATTAAGATTATGTATTAATATGAACATCAGACATCAAAAAATTAGATACGAATGATATTTTTATTATTTGTATTCACAATATATGTTTCTATATTTCAGCAGTAGGCAGTGCTGTTATCATCCCTGATATGTCATTAGGAAAACTACATCATTCCGGTAAAATTCAAATATTTTAATAAATTTCAAAATATCATCTCGCTCAAATTAAATGAAAAATAAAAAATGCAGTGGAATACCCCAACAAAGGAGTTATTTTTATGTTTATGTGAGTAAAAAAAAGTTTTATGTTTGCAGGATATTCAGTCAGCGCATTTGATGGTACTAAACGCATGATTCTATCTACGACGTCTTTGCTGGGTGGGAAGAATCCATTCTTGGGCATCGCATATATTGTAGTGGGCTGTGTTTGTCTCTTGCTAGGAATTGCACTTCTTTTTATACACATTAAATGCAGTCGAAGGTAAGCGTAAAATGAATAAATTTAAATTAATTTTAATTAAGAAATGAGTCACTGGTGTTTTTTACATGAAAAATTAAGTTTTTTCTGTTCCTTGTGCTATTAATTTAAATTAGTACATCACATTTATGTGAAAGAATAGAATAAATGTATGTTAGAGGTGTTCTACGTAAAATAAAGATTTTCCAGTGCATCCTTGTGCTGCACAATGCTATAATATTTGTTACCTTAAATTTTTATTACTACATTGTAATAATTGATTTTTAACTATATACATCTTCGGCATAATTGCGTTGACTATGCATATGCATATTGTTCACATAATACAGATATTGGTTGATGGGTTGATAAATATACTCTACATATTGGTGTAAAAGATTTATGATTACTGGATTTTTTTTAATTCTTTCATCTCTTAGAATATTATAATTATTTAACTTAATAAGGATAAATTAATTATGATTGAAATTGATCCCAGATATCCAGAAGAAAGAGGAAGTCCTTGTGGACATAGTTGCAATGCTTCTGAAAATGAAGGTTCGGATATAGAAATGGAAGTTTGGTCTAAGCAGCTGGAACTGCAATCTGATCCTCCTAAGAATCCCTCGGTACGTCGTCAACCTTTTTCCCCTATTTAATAGTTTGAATTTCACAAAAAAAATCACATTAAATAAACGATGGCTTATAATGGGATCATTAACCTTTTATTTTAAAGATTTATAGTTCGACTTAATACAATTATTATTTAGCCTTTACTCGAGTTAAAAATTATTTGCAGCAATATAGAAATTCATTTATATAATAGAAATATAAATTCTACTCTCTGATTGGACAGAATTGAAATCAAAATCACAAGATTGTCAGCAGTCAGTTTTCAAGTAAAATCGATGGTTATTCACGATTGCTGTCGATCAAATGTCAAGTCGTAACCATAGATATTACAAATCCAATGTTTCACGTTAAAAAATACTCACGGTAGAATAATTTGTTATAATAAATATTGCTGCCTAAACAACTCCATGGAAACCAGTTGAGATATTTCAATGTTTGTAATTGACAGAGAATTTCCAAAATGTCAGTGTCAAAAATCAGCAGTTTTACTGACATACTAGCAATTAATTAATGTAACAAATTAAATTCAATATAAACAACAACAAACTAAAAATATTCTTAAATTATTAAATTACAATAGATGTTCAAACAATCCTCCGTTTGAGAATCAGAAACGCGGTTATATTTTCTAAAGACGCGAAATAAACACCACATACAGTGACAGATAATTGCGTAGTTGCCAGTTTGTTATTAAGAAAGTTAAAACAAGAATATAACTATTGTTTTTATTTTTAAATAAATTGTTTTGTCTTTATTAATAATTTCTTTATAATCAAAGTTAAAAAAAATAAGTTTCTGTGTTGTTGAAATAATTTTTTATCGAAAATAAATGCTTGTCCTTTTAATCATTTTACTTGACAACATGGTACCTATATGCCTATAAACTAATATATTGCGAATCCCTTGCTCTCCGAGAAGCCTAGACTGAGATATGGGAATATCATTGCTGCATAAGTCTATCTCTCTCAATTTCTGATTTCTTGATTATGCGCATGCACGTAATATTTGAATTCTATTGGCTAACGACGATATCTAAGTTCTGATTATTGAAGACTAGCGCGAATTTAAATTTAAATCTAAGGAAGTAATGTACTACTATTTATTTTGTGTGTAAATTCTTGAACACAAATATTAGTAATAATAAATAACAATGAAATATTTAAGTTTCTAGAAAGTCGGCTTAATTTACAGGTTAATAAAAACTCTTTTTTACGAACGACTCAAAGTGCAAACAGAAAATGAAACAATGAAACAAACCATGTGCTCGCTGGGGTGCGTTCCAAAACCTACTCCAGAGTAAAGACTATGCTCTAAACCGTTCCAAAAGTTAAGAGTATTACTCCAGCTGAAACTCTGAAGTGTTCCGAAACTATGAGAGTTTACTCGTAGAGCATACTCTTTCGTACTCTGCAAAATAAGAGGGTACATACGTACTCTGGCGCCAAACACTACAATTCTAACATTATTCATTTTTTGTTTACGTTATAATAATCATAATATTATCTAATTACATATATATATATATATATATATATATATATATATATATATATATATATATATATATATACAGTGTGTTAATTAAAAACCTGGCCATAGGCGTTTAACATGGGAAATCAGTTTTTCCTTGCGCAAAAGTTCCCAAATTATTTTAGGCAAAAATACTTCAAATAAATGTTGTAGAGAATTAAATTCTGCATCCAGATTAGTTATAAGATTTTATTTTCGACGTTTCATAACCGAGAAAATCAATTTCAAAGTTTTTCGAAAATTGCTGATTTATAGCGATAGCCATGAAACTCAAACAAAATTACGAACAATTGTATGACATTGACACAATGAATTAGAATTTAACTTTTTTAGAATACATAGCTGTCAACATATACAAAATAAAATAAAAATGAAAACAAGAATAATGTATTTATTTAAAAAGAAAAACAGAAAACTAGAATGAATATAATTTTATATTAAATGTTCAAATAACCCTCCATTTTGCGCTAAGCAATACCCAAGTCTATTATAAAAGCCATGTCGAACATTATGCAGCTGTCTGGCATTTATTTTTCTACATTCATTGGAAATTACAGCTTTAAGTTTTTGTAATAAGATTCTATTGTGGTTTTACTTGGAATTTGTCGATGTGACCACATTACACTTATTAAATCACGTATTTTTCTATAGCTTTGTCCACAGTAACACCATTTTATAATCTGAAGCTTTTCTTCATGAGAAAACTGTTCCATACTTCCAAAAAAATATGTTACTGAACGAAAATCACAAAACACAAACTTTCTTTGACAGTTAAGATGTCATACAATTGTTTGTAATTTTGTTTGACTTCCATGGCTATCGCTATAAATCAGCAATTTTCGATAAACTTTGAAATTGATTTTCTCGGTTATGAAACGTCGAAAATAAAATCTTATAACTAATCTGGATGCAGAATTTAATTCTCTACAACATTTATTTGAAGTATTTTTGCCTAAAATAATTTGGGAACTTTTGCGCAAGGAAAAACTGATTTCCCATGTTAAACGCCTATGGCCAGGTTTTTAATTAACACACTGTATATTTGTAATAATATAATATACCTATTTGCAGAAAAAGAAAACTTTTTGTTTTTTTAAAATAAAAGTATGTTTATAGAAATTAAGCTTTATCATTCATTAATATTTAATTACAGAAACTAAAAATGTTATACAAAATCCTGTATTCGAGAATTCGAGATACAAATAAAAAACAAATAAATTTTCTCCAATTCTAGATAAAAGTAAATTTTGGAGTGACTGAGCTATAAAACTCATATTTTTTCAACATATTTAGTAAGAACGAAGAAAATTTTAAAGACACGAAGGTAAAAAATGATGTTTGGAAATCCATTATTAAAACATTGAATGAGAATGGTTTTCATTTCAATATCCATCAAGTAATGAACAAATAGAAACATTTGAGTATATTTATACCAGATCTACTTTTATATGAGTCCGTGAGAAATACAATGGTAAAATTTTCATATGAAGTGTAAATAAGTTTTAAATGCGATAGGTATGAAAATGATCTAAATAAATGAGGTTATATTGTTATATCACTAAATTCCTACACTATGTCGTTCCAAAATTATACAAAACCCTGGAGTTATACAGGTTGTAATACAACCTGTTTAACAAAATTTAAGGGTGTATAGTATTGGACGCACTGATCATGAATCAAATTTTTTTTTTGTTGAAATTCGCAAATTAAAAAATGGGTCCAAGCAAATGAACAGTTTTGGGCCACTGGGTTGATAGCAACTTTTAATATTTCAATATTTGATAGAAACATTAGATAATTAATAAGTACCTAATAGAAGATTGAATAGGTATTGTGTAATACACAAATTAATCAAATATTTTTTTCTATCAGTAAGTTTTTGGCAGTAACTTGGTGAACATACAACGTGCTGCATTGTGTATTGCTGTGAATGGTGACAACTTTGAACAATTTTTAAGTTAAAAATTCGCAGTTTTTTTCCTGTTTTTGTAAATTATGTGACATTCTGTAAGTATCTACAAATTTCATTTTTTCCTGTTTTTAAAATTATTATTACGTTAATGTAATTATGATTTAATTATGCTAGTAAATACTGCATAACTATTTTTTTAATTTTTTTGTATTTAAATGTGATAACCAGTGGTACCCAAAATAATATTGTTTTGCAAACTACTGTTAATTTTACGAATTTCAACAAAATTCTTTTTGATTAATAATAAGTGCGTTCAATACTATATACCCTTAAATTTTGTTACACAGGTTGGGTTACACCATGTATACTCTTACTCTAATACTCTACTCCGTACTTCTTGGTATGATTTTGGAACGCACCCGGATCAACTAACGTAACACGTAACACGACTTCATCACTTTTTGAGAAGACCCAGTCCAAGCTTTTGGCTTTTTTATCGGTATTTTGATTTAAACATTTAAAAACAAATACTAGTTTACTCGCTTTTTCGTTGCCCAGACGATTTCTTAATTTAGATTGAACTATTCCAAAGCTTGAAAAGATTCTTTCTAAACCAGCTGTTGCCGCTACTGCACTGAATAACTGCTCACATAGTTGTAAAAATTCCTTTTTGGGCCATTCCGACTCAGGAATCGCAACTGATTTCCACCAAATCATTGGGTTTGTTGTTTGAAATTGTGCGAAAAATAAATAGTTTGGAAATGGAGAAGACTTTGTAGTAAGAGCCATAACAAACGGAACAAATTCTGGGTTTATTGAATTCAGAATATCGAAAGCCTGTTGTTTTTGGGGTGGTGTTAAATTCTGTCCTAAGAATCTGTGATCGAGCATATTCGCCAAATAATGATGTGATCCCAACGACATATCTTTCCTCTTGGCAAACGCTTTTTTTACCATACTGGGTTGATCCTTCATTCCCAAATCTTTTTCCAGTTGGTGCCATATCTCTACTGCAACTCCAATTGTAGTTTGATCCCGTTGCATACGGTCTAATGCAATACTAATGGGATTAAGTCGGTTCATGATATCCATCGCATTTTTCATAATATGAGTATCATTTATTATTTTAATAATTTCTTTATCGACAACATCCTGGTGGTCTTGACATAGCTGGACCAATATTCCCCGGTTATCCAAATATGACTTTATTGCATCGCACATTGTGTTCCAACGGATTACCTGAGGCATAACTAGTTTTTTCCCTTTCATTTCCTTATAAAAAGCAGCTGGTAAATGCTTATTTCTAAAGTATTTAATGACTTTTAAAATATGCTCGGTGACTCCTGGAATATCGAGGTCTTCTGCAAACAAATTAAGGATGTGGGCAGAACATCCATAGTGAATTATCTCAACATCTTTGACAAGTTCTTTTCGCATCTTCAAGACGTTGCCCGTGTTGTCGGTAACGAAGCTTCCTACTTTCACTCCAAAGATTTGTTCCGTCTTCTGGATTGCATCTGTTGCCACTTCTTTTAAATATTCCGCGGTATGTGGATGTCCCGATGTGTCAAGAGTTGACACTAAGTAGGAATCTCCACTTTGAGTCATGATTGAGCAGCATACAATGGGCTCGTTATGAATGTTGCTCCATCCATCCAGAGACATGGAAACGACCTGACCTTCTAGTTTCTGTTTACACTCTTCCAAGATTGACTGATAGGTATCATCCAAAATTTGCCCACCATTTTGACGCCTTGAAGGTGGTTTATATCCAGGCCTCATTATTTTACATAACTCTTGAAATTCTGCATGATCGGCATGATTGAAAGGCGTATTTGTAGCATAGAAATATCTGCCCACTTGTAAAGATATACGTTTCGCGTAAGACTCTGACGTAAAAATTATGTCAGCATCTTTAACAGCATTTAAATGAGATTTTTCTGTTCGTCGAATTTTCGTTGGTCTCGGCTTGTTTTGTCTTAGTTCTGTAGATTGTATTTTTGATGTTTGTTGTATAAAACTATCCCAACACATTGTACTGCCACTTCCACTGCCAATACTACTGCCAGATGGAGTTGTAAAGCTGTCATGGTTATTGAAGCCTCTGACACAATATCTCCTACCTCAATTTCCTGTTGACGGCTGAAAGGATTTTCTAATCTGATGCTGATGTTTTCATTTGTTGGTGAAGTTACTGAAGTTACCATTGATGTTGAGGGTCGAGGTTGGTGGTCTATAATGAATAAAAAATAAATTATTATAACCAAGTCAATTATGTTTTTTAAGTTGTCAGACATGCAGAATTTATTGTTTGAAGAGAAGTTTCTGATTTTTTTTTCGCATGTAGCCAACATTGCAGAGAGGCAGAGACACTATTATATTTAATCCTGAAGAATTGAAAATCCACAATAAAAACTTTTATAGTTAATTAGTAAGTTAAATTAAGTTGAAAATAATTAAAAATGATTATTTATAGAAAATTTTGAATTACAAATAAATAGAATGCACTTTCGTATGAGACCCCCAATCGGTTTGAAAAGGTTTACTTCAGGGACGGATAGAGGATTTTAATACATATTAAAATTTTTAAAACATCAAAAAAATCTGAGTTTAAAAAAAAATAAGACATAATTCGTAATATGATTACCTGTTTGCTTGTTTGATATTAAATCAACCTCCTTATCATTTGAATCCCTTGAGTTAGTTTCCGATTCTGGATCTGAGATAGTCTCTGCATGGCCTGTACATACTTTTGAATGGTTCATCATTCTTGAGGGTATACCTTGCATTTCCTTCTTGCACTTTTTACATACAGCCCATTTACCGGAATTGCCTTTTTTAATTTTACACTCAAAATTAACCCACACGGGATGCTTATTTTTCGGCATTTTCTTCGTAAAACAAATACGTCTAGATACTTGAAAACGAAAACAGTCACGTTATAACACGCTTAAAACTTAAAGGTGAACAAACATACGACGTAATATCAATTTGAGTTGTGTGCGCGATGCACCTACAAAGACTAAACAAAGCCCGGGGAATCACCTAAGAAACGAAAACCGTGCAATCGTCGGCGTCGTATTGTGAATCCCCTAAACCAAAAGCAGGGAATCCCCGAATTGTAAGTTGTAACCGCAAAACGCACTGTTGCCACGTTTTTATTTTTATTCAAAATATCAAGAATTTTTCACTCTGGGTATTTATTTTGTAAAAAATTAATAAGTGATATATATATATATCATGATATATATCAATCAATAAATATCGGATATATATCAAGATATATATCATGATATATATCACTTGATATATATCTGCCAACCCTGTTAAAAATCCCGCAATTCGGGAAAAATCCCACAAGTTGGCAACATTGATGGCCATAGCCAAGGTGGAGCAGGGGGGGGGGGCAGTTGAAATGGACTAAAAAAAAAATATTGGCAACATTTTAGTATAAAATCAAAAACTACAGTTAACTAAGTAAATAAAAGTTTTTTCGCAATAATATATCATAATTTTCGTAGTCGGTATTTCATAATAATAATAATCTTTATTATTCAACAGGATGAATCCCTATTACAGAATAATATTACAAAAAATAATAGATACATAAAATTAGAAATTAACATTTAAATTATAATATTCAGGTTATTTTTAAATACAGTAAGTGTAACAGAAAAATCAATATCAGAACTAACATTATTACATTTACGGCACATAGTATTAATTGGGGAATTATAATAGTAATTTGTGCGCGGAAATTTTTTGACAAAAATATGATTGCAACGAGTATTACAATTATTTACATAAAATTTCAGACCATTGACTAAGTCGATGTCATTGATAAGATTATTAATTATTTTATAAATAAATAATATTTGATGTTTTGTTCGTCTGTTCGCAAGGGTATTAAGGTTGAATATTTGCCACATAGTAGTGTAACATGAGCCTGATATGTAACAAATATCTATTGTTTTTGACTATTTAACGCACGCCCAAGCCCAATGAATTTTAAATGTCTCCATAATTATTTACGTGTCGTATTGTACTTTGCACGATCTTAACTGCAGCACAGCAATGAGCTCCGTACTCCGATGCTGCGAAAAAAACATCGATGTGATCGATATTAACTGACCTGTTCAACAATAAATCGATCTGATCGATCCAACATGTCAAGATCATGTGTACGCATGCGAATATGACAGCGGCATCGCCGAAATGCTGTCTGTAGTTTAGAGTCTAGAGGGAGAAGGTTGAGAAACTAGGATTGCAAACATACTGTAACGTTTATTTATTTGGGTGAAGTGTAAAAATCAAACAAATATTATTAATTAAAATAATACGTTTATTAAAGGTTAAATAATTAGGATAAATATTAAGAAGATAATCATAGTGTTAGTTATTTTTTATTAAGTAATTATAAAAACTAATTTAAGACTAAAAATATTATTAAACACTTAATCACTAAGATTATTTATTTAAACATTATTTATATCACTATATTTTATTTATTTATATAACTACATTTATTTATATTCTCAACTCGTAGACTGTTTATTTATATTACCAACTGTTCATTCACGATGCGTGTCTTATATCAGTATGTTTTCGCTGGCTTCTCTGACGTGCTTATATAGCACGGCGTCATTTCTCTGGAATGTTCTCCATCTTTCCATCGAATACATAGGATCAGCCCACCGGATGTAATTAAACCAGTATACACGCGTATGGGTTTTCCCCCGCCGGGTATTACGTTATCGCTCGAGAATATTCCACCAGTGGCGGCGCTCGCATACTCTTAGGTCAGGGGCGCACGTTACAATACGCATTTCAGTAAAATGTTCTGACACGACAAATAGAAATTTGAAATACCAACTTCATAATAGTAGGAATTCTTCATTGGATTTTTACAAATAGTCTTTTACTTATATTATTAGGTGAAATTATATAAAAAAAAAATGGTGAAATAGCCTATTGAGTAACCAAACTGGATTATTAAGAATTTTGAAAAGGAAATTACTAATTATATTTTCTATTGTTGCAGCACCACGGAAATGATTAATGTGAATCCTCGCACTCCCTACCAGTGAAAGAAAGTTAAGTACTTTCTTCAAGAATTTTACTATAGCGAAACATTTCGACTCTTAAACACTTGACATCAAAATTATCTATTATACACGAATAATATTTTTACATTTTATAACAAATTTTCATAATCTAAAAATTACTGAGACTACTTGAAACAAAATTTGCAAGTTTTAATGTATAAGACAAGTGTTTAAAGATAGAATTTGTTTAGTCACTGAAATGTGAATGTGCCTGTATTATAGATAAGTTAGACTTAAAATTAAAGATATCTAATGAAATGTTGATTTTTTTGTAAATGTTTAGTGTAAATAAATATGATTTAAACAAATGACTATTTATTAAATTGTATTTTAAAGTTTGGCTCGCATTACGAGCGCGCTTTTTACATTATATTCTTACGAGAAATGTGCTCCGTGAAAACGCTTTTTTATAAAAATGCGCTCGTAATACGGGCCATATGTTTGTTTATACCGGATGTAGAATTGATATATTTTATACATGGTACTCATCTTGCTCATTATTGCTCGCGTTCAGCCGGGATAGCATAAAATTATGCTATTTGTTAGCGCTAGATGCGTATTCATTTATTAAACTTAGCGCGCAAGCGGTGTTTAAAGTAAGAAAATAACTGACAGTTCTATATGTATAACACTGAAAGCGCGCAGACCATTTTGAAATGGAAATTATTACTTGAACTGTTAGAAGATGCACCAGAAGTATATATTATTCACCAGTTACAAAGTGACGTCCGTTGCAACCAAACATGACGCATGCAGCTGCCCACTAGTTTGCTAGATGTTTTAGTGAAATGTTTCCCGCAAGCTATTTCTTCTAGCGCTAGATTCTAGCGAACTTTTCAATTATTTTGCTAGTTTAGCGCTGGCTAACACTAATCCGACTGAACACGAGCATTGCTACCGAAATGTGCCACATTATGCTGGAATTTTAACAATGTAGTTAAAAAAAAATCAGTGATTCTCAAAATTTTTAAATCACTGGAAGTTACGAATATGTTGCTAGGTGCATACAAATTTGTTGTCAAAAATAAAATAAGTTTCCAATATACAGTAAAATTTTTGAAAGATGTCCGATCAAGGGCACCTGTATCACGAACGAATTAACAAATAGGCATACATTTATCTCTTTCTTTTGCAAAGGCTGTAAGAGTGTGTGATAAGGTTGGATATAACACGCTTGTCTTTCAAAAATTCATATTGTTTCGACTAAGTTAGGACATTCCATTTATAAACAATGCTCGTTGTTGATAATACTTTCGCTGTAACGTAAGTTTATTTATTAATACAGATACATTACCTGGATTCATAGCCGTACGTATAACGTTATATTCTGTCAGAGTCACTGACACTGACATTGTGCCAGTATCTTATTTTTAACATATTTGGTTTTACATTTGCTTATAAACTTACCAGTTGACTTATTTTAGAATTTTGAATGTTTTTACTGTAATATATGTTTTTATAATAATAAAATAACAGTAGTATCTTACGTACCCTCATAAAAACGAAGCAAACGACACTACTGAATTTGTCATGATGGGCGGAGCAAAAATCTGAATTCATACAATTCGTAGACAACCTTGATCAGACATCTTTCAAAATTTTTACTGTACCTGGTACCTAGTGTAATATGAAAAGCAAAAGTGGCTTATTATTTTTAAACAATAATACTTCAATAAATGTTGTTGAAAATTATATTCTGTATCTAATTCAATAATCACATTTTATTTTACACATTCTACAACCGAGCAAATTGAATTTAAAATTTATAAATCTTCTTTATAATGTTTGGCCGTGGAATTGAAACAAAATCACAAACATATGAAATAACATTTTACGTGTCAGAAATGTTCTGTTTGAGTCATCATTATTGAATATATATATATATATATATATATATATATATATATATATATATATATATATATATATATATATATATCCAAATTATAAAATATAATTTGCAACTAAATAATATTGTGTGTATTTCTTTTTGTATGAATAATTAAATTAAAATATTCATTTTCAATAATGATGACTCAAACAGAGCATTACCAGAAAATATGGTTATACTTCATTTCTCGTAAGAAAATAGCAGATGCCGTTTGAGAACCGACCGTTTTTACATGCATTAAATAAATAATTTAAATTCGTGAAACCAGCCTTTGTCAATAAGAAATATTTTTATCTGTAAAAATGTATGACCTGAATATTAAAAATTAAAACGGAACAGTTAATTCCATAGATTTTATTTAATAACTGACCAATCAGAGTGCAGAATTTGTATCCCTATCTAAACTAACGCTATTTTCTTACATGAAATGAAGTATATTTATTAAATAATCTAATTTCCCGCTTAACTAATTTATCTCCAAATTGTAATCAGCAAACTATTTCAATAATTATTTTGGCGCAAAAGTAGATAATTTGTGCACAGAATTGCTTTCGCACGAGAGAAAAAAGGTGCTTAATTTTTTATTGAGTGTCTAGATATGGCTGTTAATTTGAAGGCAAAAGTTTGGAGACGGTTTAGTTACTCTTAGATAAAAATAAATGTCTGGGGTAAGTTAATTATTGAGAGTCTTACGTTTAGTAACAAATAAGTATTTTGGTAAAAACTTAATTTATTCCCGTAAAGTTTCAGATGTGTGATGTATTGTAAATAGTAAACAGAACGGGAAAGTAGTAGATACAGAATATTTTTTTAAAGATATTTATTAATAAAACATATTTAAACAACTAAATAACCGTACATAAGTACAAAAAATAATTTAAACTGCAACTTTTCGTACATCTACCCAAATACCTCCTTTTGATGATAAAGTAAAATGATTAGGATCCATAACTAGAGGATCAGGAGTCTTTTTATTTAGTGTCAATTTATAATTTTTTAGAACTACTGTTAATCCCACTTTTACCTGCATTAAACCGAATCTCATTCCTACGCACATTCTTGGACCCTGACCGAAAGACATAAAAGACATTGGGTGCCTTTTAGCTATTTCAGCTTTACTAAATCTTTCAGGATCGAATTTTTCTGGATCTGGATAAATCTCTGGATCTCTTTGGATACCAAGAACTGAAATACGAATTATATCGCCATTACGGATAATATAATTTGAATTTGGAAGTGGATAATCCTTTTTACATCTACGTTCTAAGAAAGCCAAAGGTGGATATTTTCGAAGGGTTTCTGTAAAATAAATATTTTCATTTAAATTATATATATATATATATATATATATATATATATATATATATATACATATATATATATATATAAATGAAAAAGTATACCTAGTTATTTGAAATGATTCTCAAATAAATACATAAGTACGTACATTGTACATGCAATCACGCTATTATCACAATTATCTTTCATCATAGATTTTTTTCAAACACAGCTTTCCTATTCGTTTCACTCTAATTCTCCTTCCGCAGCATACAACTGATGACGTCCACCTACTTACTATCGGACGTCTAGATAAGCGTAGAGTGCGTACACGATAGGAACAAGCCAACTGCGTCATCAATCGTCAGGTGCGCGGCAAGCAGAGGGTGAGAAAGTGACGTTGAGTGTATGATTGGCTACGGTTCGAATCCATAGGCTCGTCGGTTTTGTTTGAAACTGGGAGCTAATTACGCACCTTAACGAAGTGTATATTTTTGGCTGATTTGTTCTTTGTGTTCAATGAAAAATCCATATTTAAATTAAAAATAATGATTTGTATTCACAAAGAAAAAGAAATAATAGAGAATAATATTGCGCACGCCGCTGAACATTTGCTTGGAGGCGTTGTCAGCAGCGTCAGCAGAATCGAGTGATGACGTAGCCGGCTTGTTCTTAGCGTATACGCATACACCCTTAATCTCATTAACGTAAACACATGTCATTCATCACCCAAGTAGCACAGTTTGGAAAAACTGGCAAATACAGCTAAAGTTAGACTGAGAAAACGTTGTGACAGCCTTGTTTTTGCTGTATTTTAGCTATTATTGAAGCTTTATTTTGTCTGATTTTTTTGGCTATATAAGTGTTATCTCAAATACTGTGTGCAACCATATTGGCCACCCAGCCATTTTTCTGACTGTAAAATTTCTTTTATAGTTATTAAAAAAGCCGAATTACAGACCCAGCTTCGTGGTATACTATTCTAGCTATATAGTAAATTTTTCATCTAAGAATAAGAGAAAGATAACAGCTAAAGCTTTGTCTCTTTAATATGAGCTATTAAATGTATTTCACAGCTACAATTATAGAGCACATAACAGCTGTTATCATTTGTGTATTATTTTTGTTATAATGTATATTTTGTAGTTAAATATGAATACCAAATAACAGCTATAAAATTTAGTTAATAATTTTGGTTATAAAATGCTTACTGCAGTTTTTAAAAACAGCTAAATAGCTGTTTTACAATTTTTGATTGCAATTTTTGCTGTAAAATAACTATTATGGGTAATTAAATGTCAAATATATTTTTATGTGAAATGTTTTCATATGACAATTTATGTTCGCATGTTAATTTGTACAATTTTGTTTCGTATACGATGGTGCAATAGAGTTGACCGGTGGGTTAGATTCCTATATATGAATACCATAAAGCTGTATAAATGGATGCTAACGCAGCGAAATAGCTGTAATCGAGGCGGATACATAGCTATATGGCTATAGTGACTATTTTTACCATGTTAGGATTTCATAAATCAGCCAAATAGCTGTTTTTGGGTATATTACATGTAAATTGATGAAGATTTAGAACCAAATAACTGTACTGTCCAAATTGCTATTATTGAGTTATATTTCCGCAATATTATGTTCGCACGAGCTATATCTCTGTATTTTGGACAAGCAGACATCTTTTTTAATCAAAGTAGCCGATAGCAATAGCAACCATATTGTAAACTAGAAATGTTCACTTTTTAAAAATTTATTTTAATCGCTATTACGGTACTATATAAGACGGAAAATAATTTAAAACTTAATTTTTATACATTATAAGTAAAAAAAATATTTTTTAACCACATTATGTAAATAAATATTGTAAATTAAAATTTCCGTATTTATTAATGAATATGTAAATTATTGATATTTTTGCAGGGCGTTTCGTATTTGAAGGTATCATGTGTATATTTGACAGAATAAATGGCGTTGTTATTAGATTTTCAGTCATAGACAGCGAAATTTTTATTTTAAAAACTTATAACTCGATTTTATTATATCGCCATGGCTATCTATAAATTTGTTAGATTAACTATACGCATTGTGTACATGAAACGTAAAAACACAGACGAAAAATAGCTATTATTTCTAAAGCCTACATCCAAATAGTTATTTTTGAGTCAAACAACTTAGCAGTACAGCAAAATTACTTATAAAAAGTCTTAAAAATAGCACAGGTATATTGCTTTTATATGCGCCTTCGAAGCTATATTGCTAATTTACAGCGTAAAAAGGAGACAACTAAATGACTGTATTTTAATTAAATTCATAGCAAATTGGCTGCAGCCAAATCGCTGTAACAACACTTTCAAAGCAAAAAATCTGATGTGGACACCACACGACTTCCTTGTACGATTATTAAACTATACATATTTTTTTAATAAATAAATTACAAAATATTAATTTTAACATCAAAACAGTAAGATATATAGCGACCATAAAGGAAGTTTTTAAAGAGTTTTGATTACAACAAAGAAATATTTGATTACAACAATGAATATGACTAATTTCACAATAAAAATATAATATTTGTTATTGTACGAATCATAAAATTGCACGTATTTAACGTAATTTGCTTGGTAATTTGACATGAACATTTTTTTTTTAGTTTTTTGTCCTAATCCATATCAAGCTTTATTACAAAAACAAAAAAGTATATAATTTTTAAATTTACATATCTCGCTTATACAAAGGGCTAATTTAATAATACTTGATGTGCTAGACGCAGAAATTAATTCTCTAAAACTTTTATTTGAAGCATTTATTTCTAAAATCAAAATAAAATCATTTTATTCAAGAAAAACTGTTAACAACTTCAAGTAATGTACCACTTCCGGTTAGCCTATTTTAACCAAAATCTATTATGTTATTTCGATTGACATAAAAGTCTTGTATACCAAATTTGAAAAGTTTTGGATTATATTTTAAAACAGTTTTTCATTAAAATCTATTATAGGCTTCATGTAAAGTGCCACTTCTGGAAATTGTGTAATAACCAGAAAGGGAGGTGCACAACTAGATGTTATAGGAGTCCTAAATACAAAATTTCAACTTTCTACGGCTTACCGTTTTTGAGTTATGCGAGATACGTACGTACGTACATACGTACGTACAGACGTCACGACGAAATTAGTCAAAATGGATTCAGGGATGATCAAAATGGATATTTCCGCTGAAATCTGAAAACCGAAATTTTTCGCGATTACAATACTTCCTTTACAAGGAAGTAAAAAATGTTTTACCACTATTGCTGTGACAGCTCTATAACAACTTTATTATAACGTTGCCATGCTAGCTGTGGTAGCCAAATTGCTAATATGGTTTACTGCAGCAACGTCATTGCAGCTTTTTTCCAGCTTCGTGTGCTACTTGGGCATTCTCTCTAAATGACCAAAACGTTTCAACTGACTCATTCTTCACTCCTACATATTCAATCTTTATACACTAAATTATTTATCATAATTTACTCACACTCAAAATTTATTGTTGCTAGGTTGCTTAAGAAACCAAGCGCGCACAGTAACGGCATGTAAATTTGAAATGTATACCCTAATTAGAATTACAGTGCACTTGGCTCCTAATGTGTACTTTTTACAGTAAAATTTTTGAAAGATGTCCGATCAAGGTCGTCTACGAATTGTATGAATTCAGATTTTTGCTCCGCGCATTATGACAAATTCTGTAGTTGTCGTTTACTTAGATTTTATGAGGGTACATAAGATACTACTGTTATTTTATTATAAAAATATGTTACAATAAAAGCATTCAAAATTCAAAAATAAATCAACTGGTAAGTTATTAGCAAATGTAAAACCAAATATGTGAAAAATAAGATACTGATACAATGTCAGTGTCAGTGACAGTGGACGGTTTTGATGTTACGCCTGTATAGGTATGTTTCTTTATAATCTTTTATTACACAATTTTGGCCTCACCCATAGCCTAAACGGTTTAACCAATTTTAATGAATTTTGGTTTGGTAATATAAATATTGTAGAATATAGGTATTTTACGTTTAATGAAGTGTGCACATACAAAATTTAGGGCATTTGGGGTAATGTCAATGACGATAGAAAATTCCTGTGGTGACTATTATTTTTTTTTAATGACACCTGTATCTTCTTCACTTCTTCAGCGACATATGTATCCTTATATTCCGCATTTAAAAAAATTATTAATTATCATAAAATAATTACCATTAATGCATTTCTCCATGTAATGCATTTCCATAATTGCATCGTAACATAATTTATTGTGATATTTTTTCAAAACTATTATAATTTCTTCACGAAGTTTTTCTTGAATTTCAGTATTTCTGACAAGTTCGTATAAACAGAACGACATTGTATTTGCAGATGTATCAAAACCAGCTATAAAGAACACAAAGCATTGAGCAGCAATTTCTTCAATTGTTAAACCTTTTTTATCATGTTTTATTCCATTACTAACAGTAATTGATTCATCATCTGTCAAAGCCTAACAAAAAATTATATTAGGTAGGTATAACATTCATATTAAAACAATGAAAATACTACCGATTCTCCATTCTTGAGCTGAATTAAAATTTGCATAAAATCTTTTCTGGAGATATTGTTTTGCTCTCTGTAGTGAACAGTTTCTTTTACAATACCCATAAAGAAATTGCTTATATCTTTGTTAATACCCTTAATCTTAAAGAATCTGAATACACTAGGGAATAACATTGAACCAATTCCTCGAATTTTATCAATGAAATCAACTGGGTTGAAACTTCGTAGTCCATATTTTCTAAAATCTGTATTTGGGTTCTTCAAGCTGTTACAGTGTAAACCAAAAGCACAGCTTCCAATTACATCGGTTGTGAATCTTCCTAAGATATCTAGCATATCTAAAGGAACATTTCGTTTGGAACTTTCATTTAAAATATTGTTTAATTCATCTGAAGTAGCTACTAAAGTATTAAACATCATTTTTAGTTTTCCTGGACTAAAAGTAGGCGTGAGTTTATCTCTTAAGTTCTTCCACTTTTGACCATCAAGTGAAAATAAATGTGCGCTTATAGGATCATTCTCTTCATCGGTGAACATTCCTCGATCATAGAAACAATGAAAATCTGTTATTAAAACTTGTTTGATTATGTCCAAGTCCAGCAACATTAATTCAGGACGGTAAGTGAAATAACAGCCTCCAACAGGTACGTTTTTAGCTTTAAATTCCTTATAGAATTTTGCAAATTTAGTTCCTATGGAGTCTTTATTTAATATAATATCTGCTGTATCTCCGAATGGAAAAGAAGGGTTAAGTTGAGCGATATTGTTCCTGGTCCAATATTGGTAAATATATTTAAAGTAAACATATATGGAAACAAATATTACAGATACTAATGCAAGGTCTGTGAGGCAGGATTCGAAATACATCCCCATTTTGAAGAACTAAAAAGATAAAAAAATGGTAACAAGGTAAGGGAAAAATTAAAAATATTTATAATAATTCAAGATAATGAAAATGATAATGTACAGAAGAAGCAATGACTCGCGTGGCTGAATGCGTTAAGACGGTACATTTATTGCCGTAACGGCTTCAAAAACAAGACTCCATTTTTCCACGATTCTGGCTGTAATATTACAAATTCACACGTTTTAAACGGATTATTTTCCATCTATTTAATAAACAAATATAGTTGGTATTTATTGTCGTTAAACAAATTATCATCTTAAATTTTGTTTTTCACAGACATTTAACATCTACCTCAAGGCAAAAGGGCAGTTATTTAGTGCGTAAGCGTTGGTTTCTTTCATTTGTCGACGATCTACCTATCTGTAGGGCATGACCCAAAACTGTTTAAAAAAATTATATATATTTTAGAATCAAGGTATTCTGTTCGGGACTTGCATACAATGTCATTATGTCTGTAAATGGTAGCCGATAATAAATGCCAGACATTTTCAACCGTTACAGGGGGCACTAAAGCCTTTAATTGCTGTAAATTTTACCTATTTTTTTTTTTGGGAAGACCCTATTACTATAAAACCACACTTATAGTCAATCGTTGCTTAGAAAGTTGCAAATTTGCGTAAAATTTATAACTCAAATTGTTAAGAAATACTCTAAAGTGCCAGATGATATGATAGGGGTGCATGGTGCAATGTTTTAAACATTATTCCATGTAATTTGCAATAAATATTTACATGAAACTGTTTCCAGATGGAATACCAAAATAAATATGGCACCACTGTAAATGGTACAACTTTCAACTCTTCTAATACCCCCAATATAAAACATATATGTATGGCATTTGTGGATTTTTATTTCAAATGGTAATTCTAAGTTGTTTCTGAAATATGAAGCGGAATACCACGCGGTTGACAAAACCGCCAGGGTGCGGTGACCCGTATACATCCAGTGTGTTCGGCTATAGTTTTTTTGTGTCTTTCAATGTAAAAATGAGCAGTTCACTAAAGTCCTGATGGAATGGCATGGACAATGTTTGATAGGTAAAATTTACACCAATAAAAGCCTTTAGCGCTCTCTATAACCAATGAAAATGTCTGGCATTTATTATTGGCTACTTTTACATGTGTATAATGTCATTTTATTTAGGTCCCATACAGAATACCTAGATTCTAAAATATCAATTTTTTGACAGTTTTGGATCATGACCCACAGCTGGGTAGATCGTCTTTTTTCCGAGGAAGACAGCAAATCGTTCTCCAAGGGTCAGTATTTGGAATACCCTGATACATTTTTCACGTAGCACTAGCCCCTGGTCTATAGGGAACATAAAATATTATCAATATTTCGTTTGACAGATGACAGTTCTCTGTTGATAAATAAATAAATAAAATAAATATTTCATCACGGCATATTACCCATTGCTGGGTGTGCCAATCTGCTTCGTATACAGATATCGGTAATGATGGAATATTTGTACCGTGTGGGCGCTTATCAGGCGTCACCTCACGGGCACTCATAGATGGCGTGGAGAGTGCGCCACAGGGGTCAATTTTGTGCCATTAAAATGCGATGTAATTTTAGGTGTCGGTCGGGATCGAACCCGGGTTCCCAGATTCGCGACCAGACACTCAGGCACACGGCCAAGATTCAATACGTTATTGAATGAAATTTGAATCCGTAACTTATTTACATATTTATTGAATTAATAAGGCTAAGTAATGTTGGTGTATTGCATTTTGTTGTACTTAAATTATTAAATCCTTTAAGCGTTTTTGAATGTTGATGCATAATGGGCATGAGAATTAAATTTACCTGAGGTGCATACACTATTTTTTGCACGAGAATTTAGTATCGTATATAAATGAATATAAAAATAAATTAACATACGAGTACCTACCTACAACACAACTATGAACTGTGAAACAAGGAGGCTGACAAAACAAATTGCTGTAGTTGCTAAGTGACTACAATATATCAAAATATTTTAGTTTTGTTAGTTAATATAAATGTATTTTGATATTAAAATGTATGTGCACAAATATAATGTTAAATTATATTTTTTCAATAATACGCATAATAAAATTTTAATTTCAAAATACATTTGACAACTTATTTCATTGAAATAATTATAACTGGTTTGAAAATAAAACACGGATATCTTATATGAACACATAATATTAAACAATATTACATTAAAAATTCGCTCGGTAGGAACAGAGAGTACAATTAGTAATCAAAGCAAATTAAATAGAATCGAAAACACAAATATTTTCAAATGTCATATTCACAAATTCACGTCAAATTCAAATGTTTCCCATGCATCCTTATTAACGCGACGTTAGCGACATCTATTGATCGGAATTGAGTACTACTGGCAAATGCCTGGCACTCGCCATATAAATTTTCTTCCAAAGGTTTATTTTAATAAACTGTTTGTAGTCACTTAGCAACTACAGCAATTTGTTTTGTCAGCCTCCTTGTTTCACAGTTCATAGTTGTGTTGTAGGTAGGTACTCGTATGTTAATTTATTTTTATATTCATTTATATACGATACTAAATTCTCGTGCAAAAAATAGTGTATGCACCTCAGGTAAATTTAATTCTCATGCCCATTATGCATCAACATTCAAAAACGCTTAAAGGATTTAATAATTTAAGTACAACAAAATGCAATACACCAACATTACTTAGCCTTATTAATTCAATAAATATGTAAATAAGTTACGGATTCAAATTTCATTCAATAACGTATTGAATCAATAGAGAACTGTCATCTGTCAAACGAAATATTGATAATATTTTATGTTCCCTATAGACCAGGGGCTAGTGCTACGTGAAAAATGTATCAGGGTATTCCAAATACTGACCCTTGGTACTCACTTTAAATACCCTGGAGAACGATTTGCTGTCTTCCTCGGAAAAAAGACGAACTACCCAGCTGTGGGTCATGATCCAAAACTGTCAAAAAATTGATATTTTAGAATCTAGGTATTCTGTATGGGACCTAAATAAAATGACATTATATACATGTAAAAGTAGCCAATAATAAATGCCAGACATTTTCATTGGTTATAGAGAGCGCTAAAGGCTTTTATTGGTGTAAATTTTACCTATCAAACATTGTCTATTCCATTCCATCCGGACTTTAGTGAACTGCTCATTTTTACACTGAAAGACACAAAAAAACTATAGCCGAACACACTGGATGTATACGGGTCACCGCACCCTGGCGGTTTTGTCAACCGCGTGGTATTCCGCTTCATATTTCAGAAACAACTTAGAATTACCATTTGAAATAAAAATTCACAAATGCCATACATATATGCTTTATATTGGGGGTATTAGAAGAGTTGAAAGTTGTACCATTTACAGTGGTGCCATATTTATTTTGGTATTCCATCTGGAAACAGTTTCATGTAAATATTTATTGCAAATTACATGGAATAATGTTTAAAACATTGCACCATGCACCATATCATCTGGCACTTTAGAGTATTTCTTAACAATTTGAGTTATAAATTTTACGCAAATTTGCAACTTTCTAAGCAACGATTGACTATAAGTGTGGTTTTATAGTAATAGGGTCTTCCAAAAAAAAAAGGTAAAATTTATAGCAATTAAAGGCTTTAGTGTACTTAATTGTTCCCGTTTTTAAGACTGGTTCTCGAAATTCTGTTAACAGTTATCGTCCTATTGATAATGATATCAATCATTATTAAAACTTATTTATAACAATGTCATCTGGCAACTTAAACAATACAATTGTTTAACATTTTTGTTCTATTTATCATGGCAGTCTGTAAATAGCTAAAATCTACAACTTTATTTTGCTTGTCTCTCACGAACGAAACGCATACTTTTTAATTTTGAACATTTTTTGTATTGACACTTTTGTTCTAAAATTAATAGGGCAGAAATTAGTCATGTGAAAATTTTATCATTGTATTTCCTATGGTTTGGAAAAAAGTAGACACCCGGTACAGGGTGTTAAAAACATTTATAGGACATAGAGAAGAAGTCAAAATAAGTCGAAAAGTTTTATAAAAGATGTGTCCAAAAATGCCAAAAATGAACTGGCAATTGTCATAAAATTATTTCGTAATTATCAGTGTCCTCGGGGCGGGATATTACAGCTGATAACAGGCTGATAGCCTGTTTTACATTTGCCAATTTTTTCGTCAATTTTAAGAACTTGGCCAAGTTCTAGAAACTGAGCTTAAAACACTTGCATTACATTGGTGAATTTACTGTAAAATTTTGTTCAATTTATTGAACTTGGGCAAGTTCTTAAAATTGAGAGAAAAATTGACAAATATATAACTGGTTTTATATAACTTTAATTATTATGTAAATAAATATCAGAGCAATGAATTAATTTGTAAAATTTCAAATAGTTGTTGTTTGGAAACGGGCAGCCAGGCGTCAGAGATGACATAACTTTAATTAGATGTCTTTATTATGTACTCTTTGACACTTGGCCAGTCATAATTATTCAGCCTTGACACTTGGCTGTCATAATTATGTCATCTTTGATACTTGGCTGCCATGCAACAACTATTCGAAATTTTACAATTAAATTCATGACTCTCGGTATTTACATTATAATTAAAATTGTATAAAACCTGTCATATCTCCGAAATAGTTCATTTTTGGACATATGTTATATAAAAAAATTTGACTTATTTTGACTTCTTCTCTATGTCCTATAAATGTGTTACACTTGTTTTTAGCATTCTGTATATAAAATGACCCCCATTTTTAGCGCGAATGAAGAAATGCTCAACTTCATATAAAACGTGTAAAAAGTTTCAATAGGTCTTGCCTGGTTACGTAAAGAGGATTGTTTTCGCGGGGCCTGAAGCTGGGTCAGACCAAAACTTAATATATTGGTTAACATGATATAAATTGATGAAATCAAGTAACTTCGGCAGGCAATTTTGTGTATAAACCTCTGACACGTCTAATGTACTGTCATGAGACGCATGTTTTCGAAATTGCACCACACACCTTTATTTTACTTGAAAACTTAGCTTTCACTTTAAATTCTATATTGAAACTTTTTGGGAGTTACAAGAAACATATACAACAATCTGTAGGAGCCCTAAAATGAAAACAATTAAGGCTCAGTATTTTTCAGTAAGTACGCAAAATAAATTTTAAAGTGTAGTCTAAAGGTTGTTAGTTGTTGTAGTAAAAAGAATAATCAGATTAATTATACTTTCCTTAAATCACAGTATTGTTCATTTATTTCCGAAAACTTATATGACATGTTACTTGAAAATTTGAAATAATTTAGAACCCGAGATTTTAGAATCATAACTGATTATTTAATGCACTCAGCCACGCGCTTCATCAAAATGATAAAAATATTTGTTTTTCAAGTGAATATGGTCTTATTTGCACTCACTTGTTTTCAAACAGTACACACTTCTATTTTCTTCGTATTTTTGAGCTTGTTCTAATACAGTAAATAAACACTTTTAGATGTTCCCTTGATCTGAGTTCTGGGTCGCAGTCAATTTGACAGTGAAGTTATATTATATACCACACATGTTCGCAAGTACCACATAAGTAAATAAAAATAAATCATTTGTTATGATAATTTATAATATCAAAGTATCGAGCAATGTACAATAAATATATTATACGAGGCCATATTGCCTAATCAAATGTGTAACTTTACTACGATAATGAAAAAGGGGTAATGTAAACAAATAAATAGATAGATAACAAATTGCAAATTATGTATGTGTATTTCACTTCTAAAAGAAGTAATAAATTAAAATTATGTACAGTGGTGGACAGAAAAAAATAGGACAATATTTTCTTTCTAGTGTAAACTGATCCTTGACAACCCCACTTATTTAAAATATTAATGACAGATTTTTTTTAATATTATAGCGCTGCGATTTTTTTCTGATCGGCATTCCTTCTTCCGCTTTAACAATTACCGAACACTTCACAATATCGCTAATTCGAGGCTTTTTTTTTACTTCGATTCGACAATTCAATTTTGGCAAATCAAAGTGACAAATGTCATAATTGTAAAGCCAAATTCAAGCAACTAAATCTTATAGAAAAAAGTTTACTTGATTTATCGACTTGTCCTAATTTTTTCTGTCCACCACTGTACAATGAATGAGCATAATATTATGATAATTTTAAAAATATATTATTTTAACATTTTTCTACCGATTAAACCGGTATAAAATACATTATGGGTTTACAAAGAAAAACATGCTTTTGGCGAGAATCGTTCTATTTATTATGAAATAGTTATTTTAAACGATCAACGGGAATATTAATTTTTATTGTTGGATAGCCTTTTTAGATTGTTACATAATAGTTTACAATATACAGAGTAATCGCGCGAGAATTAACTAGCTACTATCTCGATAGTGATTATCTTCTAATTAGCAAATTTACTATAGGTAGACGAGAAGGGCAATAAGATGTATTAAAAGCGTTTTCTGTTTCGTTTCAGAGTATGTGATACTCTGATACTCGAACTAACTTCCAAATGCAACATACTGTATTTTTTCTTCAAATGTCATAAAAGTGATATCTTTTGTGCCTCGATTCTCAAGATTGAAATAAAATAAATAAATATCCATAAAAAAAAACTATAGAAAAAAAAAATGAACTGTAGATAACAGGTTGGACGACGACAAAACTCCCATTTGGCCGCCATTTTGTCTAGTAAAATAGTGTTATCATTTGTTGTTTTTACTTATCATCGAAACGATTTAGTGCAAAATATCATTTATATTCAAAATAAACATTTATTTCACTACTCCAAATATAAAAATCTGATGTGACCAACACAATACATCCCGCCATCATTTACCTATGGGGTGTCGTTGCCGCATGCCTGATGTCTGGTCGCGAATCTGGGGAATCCGATTCGATCCCGATCAACGCCAAATAATTCGAATTTTAAATGGCATAAAATTAACCCTTGTGGTAAACGCCCGCACAATACAAATATGTCATCATCATTACCGAAATGTGTGTATATATCAGATTAACACACCCAGCAATGAATAATATGCCGTGATAATATATCTATTTGTTTCTTTATTTAAATACATACCTGCATATTTACTAATGCTAGAAATTATGTATTTTAAGTTCCTTTCCATAAAACTATTATTCTATTTACAATTTTCCTTTTAAAACGTTACTATTATTAATTTAAAATGATTGTTTTTTTACAGTGACATTTATTTGTCAGTTACATACATTTGAGCTTAACTATGTAACCATGGAGATGTGTTTAAAGCATAAGCTCCGAGATATAATTTTTATATTACTTTATAAATTTATACATAAAATATATAGAAAAAGTATTAAAGCAAACTTGTAGAAAATGGAATAATCTTTAATTTTTACAATAACAAATTGAGAAAAAATTACATTTAAAGGTATTTTTTGAAGAAAAATTATCTTGAGCTTCAAGTAAACTGCCATTTTCGGTTATACGATTGCCACCAAAATATAATGGCTTCTTTCCATATTAGATTAAGGTAGAAATATATGGTTTCAAAACTTTCTGAATGATAATATTTGAGTTAGAGCGTAAAGAGGATCCATACCCACACACACACATACATACACACAGACATCATCGTGAAAATGTTAAAAATGGATTCTAGGGACCTTAAAACGTGGTCATTTACCAAAATCTCGATATACGATTTTTAGCACGATCCCTATACCTCTCTTTCCAAGGGTAGCGGGAGGTAAAAAGTAATGTTTTCCTTATATGCTACGTTCACAAATCTCTCACCCTCTCCAGTGGCCTGTTTCATAAATAAATACTGGGATAGATACCAGCAAATTACCGTTATTTACCGTGATATTTTCTAAATTTTGTTTCATGAAGCTACTTATGTAAAAAATGAAATACTGTGTAGTAGTAGTGATAGTAGTAGAATTTACTCTAGTATTTACTTAAAAAATAATGATTTCATTTAATAGAAACATGTCGAAATTTACTGCGGTCAGAAATTACCCCAGTCGGAAGGTAGATAAAATAAAGATAAGAAAGTGTTGAACGTATAAAATTCATATATTTAATTTATTATTTATATTTTTGATAATAAAAATCCGTTTTTTACTTTTCTTCGTGGATCTGTTTTTAATATTTTCATTCTCTTGCAATTACGGAATGTTTTGTATAGTGTGTTGTGTTCAGTGTTTATTAGTATAGGAAGGTAGTGTAAATTTCTCAATAATATTGAAAATTTTCTTTTTTTAACGAATTTTGCCTTAAAAAGTACATGTTACTGAAGTTAAATAAATATTCTAAATTAAATACGATTTGAATGCTTGCACTTGAGTTTGGTTAAAATATATGAAAGATTAATTCCTTATTGAATATATTATTAAATAAACCGTAATTTTTTTTCCTAAGATTCCTGGAATTATTATCTCTCACGAAGCGTAGTCTATAAATAGTTATAGTATTCTCAAAAAAATTGCAAAATCTTTAATTCATTTATTATTATTATTTTCATTTCTTCTGTTCTGCATTTTATGTTAAATTATTGGAAAATATGCCAAAGAGAATACCTCTAATATATTCCGAAGAAACTTTTATCAAAAAAAAAATGTATTATGTGTTACAAGTTACAGTAATATGTTTATTGTTATTGTTGCAAGCCTACTATGTAATTTTGAAAAGTAAAAAAAAAAACAATAAAATTCAATTTTCATCATTATCCAGCGCCCTATGAGATTTTTTGGAAAAACAAAAGCCCATCTCAGATTTACCATCGCATTTCCTACGGTCCACGAAAAAAAGTAGACACCCGTTATATGGGACATACTGTAAACCTTTTCAACTTCAGTTTCAGAAAAAAGTAAATTTAATTTCAGAAAATGTCAATTAATTTTCAGAAAAAAAGTGATATAAATTTTATAAGTAGGTAGTAAAATCATTTTAGGAAAAGGTAACATCAATTTCAGAAAAAATAAGAATTCATTTAAGCTTTTAATAATAATCGAATAAATAACAACTAATAGACGACAGGACTAAAAACATTAATAGAAATATAGACTGAATTGAACTTCGCAACTATTAGCAGAGGCGATCTGTCGGTCTATGACGGACTTATGTTGGTATGTAATAAAATATTAAAATTTGACGTAAAAGTGATTTATTTATCATGATCCATAAATACAATATAATATATAAGTTTTAGATTATACAGCTCTCCCAAAAACATTGTTGATTTTCTTCAATAATTGGAACTTAGTACCTGAGATCCCTAAGAAGTCATCGGTATCTATAGACCAAATCATACCACCTCCCAGATTCTTTTGCTTTGCATATTCACACTAAAATAAATATTATCGTATGTTATCTCACGTACACTCAAATATTTATGTACAGAGTGATCCAAAATGACTGAAAGTTTCGCCTTGTTCTGATTTTTTGTTTGCAGCATCGTTGGGATAGTGAAATACGATTGACAAATTGCATTGGCGTAAGGCGTTCATATTTCCACTCATTTCCATCATTCCTAGCAGTACGAAAATATGCTTCCAAAATAAACTTGTCATGTTCTTCCGTAAACACCATTCTAACGTAGCAATTCGAATAGATAACAGTTTAATTTAAAATATAAAAACAAACTGTGTCAAAAAATTCAAAATACCTGATGCCGCTGACTTTTCCAAATGTCGAAAATATAGGGAGCTTAATTTGACATACCTAGTAAATTAATACTATATTTAATTTCACGTAAGAAAATAGCGTTGGTTTAGATACAGATATGAATTCTGCCCTTTGATTGGTCAAAATTCAAAATATTTGTTATTGACAAAGTTGGGTTTCACGGATTTAAATTATTTATTTAATGCATGTAAAAACGGTCTAGGGTACCTATACACTCAGGGTATGGCCAAGACATGGCTCGCGTTTCGTCCGCCATTTGCGGGCCACTGTCATATTCGTTGTTGCGCAAATTATTATGTATTTTCGTGGCTATTTGTTTTATTTGAATGCAAAGCACATTTAAATATACTTCTAATATTTATTTAAATTGTAAGTAATACCTTTATTTTATTTATTTGTGTATTTTCTTGAAATACTGATTACGATGACTGGCAATATTAAAAGCACAAAAATTCAATATTAAGCACAAACATTTAAATTTTTTAAACGTAAGTTTAGAATATATACTTATTATGTAAATAATAACTACAGTTATTAAATTAGATATGATAATAACAACCTATATCCTTTACTCAACATAACCTCTAAATCTGTCAATAATAATTCTGTATCTCTTAAATAAATGAATTTTTATTACCTTTATAGATTCATAGTGTGATTATTTAATATTCCTGTATAATATAATATTACATTTCTTACAAATAAATAGGGAAATGTATTATCAGTATATTTGACATTGGCCCGCTAATGGCGGCAATCTTGCCCCATGACCATACCTGTATATAAAGGTAGCCTAAAACGGTCGTCTCTCATGCACCATCTACTATTTTCTTTTGTGAAATGAAGTATATTTTTTTTTCCGTGGAAGGTAGTTTTGATCATAGAACTTTTTCAAGTCACGTTACTCAGTCATTCTGGATCATTCTGTAAATATAGGGCGCGAGCAGACACGTGACTCGAACGACCTTGAAGTGCTTGAAATCAGCTGATTTATGTGCGCTTGTCACATTGACAAGAACAATGTCACTCTGACAAGACATATGTTTTAATTTATTTTAATTTTTAATTGTTAAAAAGTTATTATTTTTAATATCATGTGTTTTAGTGCCTGAAAATTGTAAAATAATTATTTAGCAGTTCAAAATCAAAATAAGTCAAAACATTGTTCTTGCCAACGTGACATTGTCGTTGTCAAAGTGATATACGCACATAAATCAGCCGATTTCAAGTACTTCAAGGTCGATTGAGTCATGTGCCTGCTCGCGCATTCGTAGAGACAGTAATTTTTGCATAATAAAATTTTGTAAAACGGTAAAATTGCCGTAGTTGAAAAGTACAGCCAAAGATCAACTAGTTTACACAAGGTAAAAAGAGCGCAAATACCAAAAAATATATTTATATCAGAAAATTTTGGCTCACACGTCTGCGTCTACATTAGTGAGTATTTACGTAAAGTACATGATAATATTAATAAAAACAGAATATGTAGATATTATTTTCCAAATTTATATACACCGTAGCAACACGCTCGAACCGGGTCTAGTTGGCGAACAAACAAGCCGTGCCGTGGTGCGGATGTGAGTGCGGATTTTATTTTTCTTCGTTTCTGTCACCCGTTGCAGCCGAACTGTGTACGTAAGGCGTACGGAAGTATAATTTTTATTCGGGTTCTTTTGGAGCACTGTTTTTAAATAAATTTAATATACCTATAAAAGTTCAATTCGCGTGAGCAACTAACGTGAACCTTTACCGCTTCTGATACGAGCTAAATACTTTCGTTAAGTTAAAAACGCGGGAATTATGACAGCTGACTAAATATTTACGAGTATTAGTAATGGAAAAAAATTAAAATTTTATTTCTTACAAATATTTGTACTGATGATTTGTTCTATGGTAAACGAGAAAGGCATGCAAAAAATGGCTTTCCCTAATTTATTCCATTTTGGCAAACGTTAAAATATTTATTTTTAATTTTGATTACAATTTATGACCGCGTAGAATAGGCTTTATTTTTTATTTTTCTCACCTTTAATTGAATGGACCTGTCGTTATCATATCCTACCCATTGGTTTCCTTTGTATCCGTAAGGACATTTCTGGGTATTATCCCAAACAACGGTTAGTTGTCCGTTTTTGATTTCTTCTACAATTTCATTGTATCCTAATGTTCCTGCTTCGCCTGTATATGGTCCTTTCTTGCCAGGGCCAGTGCTCTTAGCCCCAACACCGTGGTTGTTAGAATTAGCTAAAGTGAAAGAACGACCGTATGTTCCCATACCCATAACAAGTTTCTTGGGGTCGGCACCATGTCGAATCCAAGCTTCAATGCAGGATTTCTAAAAAATGTAATAACAGTAATTTAAAATGGCAAAATCACTTGAATATGTCTAGACATTGTACGGATTTTTTTTTATTTGTCATATTACGCATGGGCATGTACGAGACAAGTACAAATTATTTATCCATTATTTAAGCAAATGCACTATTTTTCCGTTTGATCATTTGTTAGATTTTAAATATAATTAGTCCCATTCCAATGATAGTTGGAGACAGACGTTTATTTCCGTAGTAACTCTTTAATTTTATAAGTGAATAAATAAATATGATAGAGAAGTGTATTGAGGTGAAATGAAATGCAGAGAAAAAGTGAAATTAATATATAGAGAAAATATTTGAGATGTGGACACAAGAAATAATATGGAGATTCTGGAAACAGGATAGGACAGAATTTACGTGTAGATTGTGAAGCGAAGTTGAATAATGGAATAATGATATTTAAAGTTAACACAAATTTTAATATGTACCTACTAAAAATAACTGTTGCATTTCAGATAATAAATTTCGAGTTTACTTACCACATCCATACCGGAATTGTCCCCTTTTCCTGGATTTAAAGGAGCATTAAATCCAGTTACACCATCCCAGGACCCATGTAAATCATAAGTCATAACATTAATCCAGTCCAAATATCTAAAAAATAAATTATTTAACAAAATAATTACGTTTCACATGATCTATACTGACTTCGAAAGTACAGGAACTTGATAATATTTAGTAAAAGCAGATTCTGAAGCAGCCACAGCTGCTGATAGTAGATAACCATGTGGGTTGAATGCTGCACGAAGTTCCTTGATGAGTTTACTAAAGTTTTCCTAAAATTACAATCACGTTATCAGCAATATATCTGTACAAGCACATTTCATTACCCTTCTACACCTTTATAATTGCATTCATACAGGTTCTTTTTCTCTTTCCACTCGAAAACTTTGTCTCCCTCATTTAGTATACTACTAATTACTTCCATTCACTTACACACCGGCCGTAAGGTACATGCGACACTGAACACCTTTAATTTTAAAATTTAACATATAGAAGCCCGAGTACAAGACATTGATTTATCATTTTCTCCATATGATCATACCATATGAACTAGAGGTGGGCGCGTGAGTAACTTTTTGTTCACGATCACGTACGTTCACGAAACTAAAAATTTAATCACGACCAATCACGCACGACTTTTTATGTTTGATTCACGATCACTCACGCTCACGAATTTATTTTGGCACTTATGCCCGATCACGCCCGGCGGGTCACGTTCGTGTCACGTAATTGTTTCTATATTTACAATATGTATATCTTTAATGATATTGAAGCTAACTATGTATACAATTATGGGTACCTACTAGAAAAATATTTTCAAGAAAAAATCACATGTTTCGACATGCTAATAATAATAAGATTATAACGTAAAATATTTATATTAAAACTACAATTTTTTTAGATAAAAAATAGAAAAAATCATATTGCTCACGCCCAAATAAATTGCAATCATGCCCGATCACTCACGATATATTTTTAGGCCCTCACGCTCGCGCCCAATCACGAAGAAAAATTTAAAATATATTCACGATCACGCGGGTCATGTCGTGACCCATCGTTACCCGACAAAATTCACGACCCGCGCCCACCTCTAATATGAATTGAACCACTCCCATTCTCTTAATAATATTCTTGCGAATCATACATTTTGCAAACGCTAAATTATTTCTAATGTGATTCCGTCTAAAGCAGAATGTTTCAATAAGCTCCCTCACTGTTGGTAACTTTTTACCTCCCGCTACCCTTGGCACGGAAGGTATAGGGATCGTGCTAAAAATCGAAATATCGAGATTTTAGTAAATGTGCACGATTTAAGGTCCCTAGAATCCAATTTCAACATTTTCACGATGATGTCTGCATGTATGTGTGTGTGTATGTGTATGTATGTGTGTGTGTGTGTGTGTGTGTGTGTGAGTGTGTGTGTGTGTGTGGTCGGGATTGAACCCGATATTTAAATTTAATTTAATTTTAAGTATTTACATGAATAAAAATTAAATTAAACGGAAGGTATTGTGTTGGCCACATCAATTTTTTTTATTTGTAGAGGTACGAGTATGGCTAAATTGAGCAAAATTATATATTTTAAATTAGAAAATTGGTAAAATTTAGTTTTCTTTTGCATTTTTCTCGTTTTTTTTTTTCGTTATGTAAGGGTATAAACATTTTATATTGTTGTATTCAAAAAAATGCTGAATCGAATAGGCGAATAAAAAAAGTAGGTTTTCATTTAAAATTAAAAAGTTGAATTCTGTATTTTGAGAACCACTGGTTGAAAATAATTTTTGTAATGCAAATTTTAATAGTCTTATAATATAGAAATTGGTTGCTAATTTAACCGACTTTGTATCTCTTACGGTTCTCGAGATAGCAATAGTGAAACACTTAAATTGAACACCCTGTATAGCAAATTTAAACTTTATACATTTGTTAAATTTCTTATTGTTTTGTTACAATTTACATTAAGTTTATGGGTTATGGGTTACCGATTTCCCGAGTACTCTGTCTTGGCGACTTCCGCCGTGCAGAAATTGTTAGCAACATAGTGAACCAAATGCACTAAATTCATTATTTTAAAATTAAATTTCATTCAATATTCTACCATTTTCTCTTATTATTATTACTAAGCGAGAGAGTGTTTAAGAAACTATACTTTATTATTCTAAATTTAGTTCTTTAAGAAATGCTTTAGAGATAGGAGTGTTTTACTAAAATTTCTCGGTCACTTATCTGGTGGAGACTTGGAAATTGACGTTTCGGACGTAACAACACATTTCATTATATGAGTACAAAAACATTATTCGAGTGTCTTTATTGGATATTGATGCATTGGTTTCGAAAAAACAGGTTCAGTGATTAATTTCTTTACCTTCCTTTAGGTAAGGAAGGTATTGTCTTTGGTCAAAAAATTCGATGTGAGTTCTTGCCCTAGAATACGATTTTACTATTTTTCATTATGATGTGTGTGTGTGTGCGTGCGTGTGTGTGTGACATTTTTTTCCTCCGATAACTCCAATACTACAATTCGAAAAATTATAATTCTTTCATATTCCTCTTTTCTACGTCCATATAAAGAGTTGATTAGATTTTGGTTATGATTGGTTAACCAGAAGTACACTAATTCGGAAGATGTTAACAGTTTTTCTTGAAAAAACCTTGTTAAATTTTTTTTTTTGATATTTTATGTTATTATAAATATTAAAACATATTTTATACTCTATTCGACTCAGTTATGAATTTTTCTTCAAATTCAATGAATTTAGAGATAAAAAATTAAAAATAAATATCTTGCAACCTATGCTGCTAAAAGCTGCACCATGGAAACAGAATATTCAAATATTACTAATTGACAGACGACAGTGTCAAATAAAATGTACAAATATCTTTGTGAAATGATTTTACTGGAAATATAAAAATGTAAATTCATTGTGGCAAAAATATATCACCTAAGGTAATACAACAGAAGCCAATTCAGCAGATTATTATGTTATAAATATAATGCTATATATGTTTTTATTTTCTACTTATTTTAAAAAGCATACTGTTCTTTTTAGGAGTAGTTCAGCTCAGTTCAGTACGAGGTAAGATCAATTCATTTCTCCCCTAAAAGGAAAGCGCCCATAGAATAGTAGGCAAAAAAAATCTGTGTGGAATTTGTACAAAATACGTAGAGTTGACGGAAGGTAATGTATTGGTCACATCAGATTTTTTCTAATTTAAAAAATAGTTGTTTTATTACTTATTGGTAATATGAGTCACACTGTAGTCATAAATAAATAATAAATTCTGTATGCACCACTTGACAAATTTTTGTTGGATAAAACGGCCCAGGAGATGGAAAGGTTGGACACTCATATCACATATACCAACACATTGTACTCAGTCACCAAATAACTCCATTCTACCTACTTAACCGAGTATCTCTAGATACATACTCGTAGCGCTCAGTACCTTACATCCCGCACTCATACTCCTTAACATTTTTTTATGCTCAGAAAAAAAATTCAAAATAAATGTACTTTTAATATTTTCCATATTTGCATTATTTTTCTCTTTTCAAATAGTATAATGACATAACTAATTCAGTATTAATTTAAGAGAAAACTTACAACATCCTCAGGTTTGCCATCACGATCAGCGGCGCCTGGGTACTCCCAGTCTAAATCAAATCCATTAAAGTTGTATTTCTTTAGGAAATCAACCACATTTTTAACGAATTTTCCTCGCAGACTGTTGCTACCAACCACCTATAAAATAATTTATAAATACATACATATAAAGAAATAGAAGAACGGATTTTTCTGATAAAATAATCTATCAAGGGTCAAGGAAGCTGAACAAATATATCCGAAATTTTGTTATTAATAAAAATGTATAAAAGGTAGAATAAGGTGGACTTCCTTATATAAAAAAAAACTTAGACACGCTAGTGAAAACTGATGTAAGTCTTTATGAGCTAAATTTTTGAGAGGTATTATATTGTACAAAAATATTTCGTATAATTTCATTTATTTTCGACTTATGAAGAAAAAACGGAAATTTTATGATTTTAACTGTAACTTTCTATTCATAGTCCGCGAGCCAGCAACAGATTTTCATGACCAAGTTTCTCTCGGGCGATAACTTGTAAAATGCTTCAGAGAGTTGTATCATGAAGCTCCGTGAACGTCAGCTGCGGTTCGGTGGGTGGGTTAAGCAGCGGTAGCCTCCCACGCACGTTGAACAAAAAATGAATTTTAATCATTTCCTCCCGATTGAAAATTTATCAAATTATAGCTAATCCAATATCTTAAAAAAAAAAAGTCAGCTGACTATAAAGTGGTGGATAATACGTCAGCTGGTCACACGAACATGATAAAAAAATATATATGTTCAGTCATTTCTTCTCAATTGAAAATTTATCAGATGACAGTTTATATGATATTGTGAATAAATAAACATGTCAGCTGGCTATATCTCGGTGGGAAGATTGTCAGCTTATGCTCTGAAGGGTGTAACGCAGGAGCCAGACAGGAGCATCTATCGCCTATTTAAATGCACCAGCTGACGAGTTTTCCCTCGGCATATTGCTAGCTGATTATTTTTATTACTTACAGGATCATATTAACTATCAGCTTACAAATTTTTATCCGGGAGGAAATGACGTATCTAAAGTTATTCGACATTATGCTTTATGCTCTAACTGAAAGATATAATCTTTTTTATAATTTTTTTTATCATGTTCGTGTGACCAGCTTACGTATTATCCACCACTTTATAGTCAGCTGACTTTTTCTTTCTTTAAGATATTGGATTAGCTATAATTTGTTAAATTTTTAATCGGGAGGAAATGATTAAAATTCATTTTTTTTTCAACGTGCGTGGGAGGCTACCGCTGCTTAACCCACCCACCGAACCGCAGCTGACGTTCACGGCGCTTCATGATACAACTCTCTGAAGCATTTTACAAGTTATCGCCCGAGAGGAAATGATTGACCAAATTTGTACCCTGGCTCGCGGACTATAAGTGGAAATTGAAAAAGAGGTTCAAATATTTCTTACAGATAAAAAAGTGAATGTAACTTTGTATTTTTTTTTAAATGAAACGTATATTAAAAAGTAACACAATTAGACAGAGTATTTTTTAGCTTTTCAAATATGTATAACTTATTAGTCTTATTATTTTAAATTAACGAAATATTTAAATAGTAGTAATTAATATATCACAAAAATCATAAATAAAGGCGTTTTTTATTCACCTATTCGGGTTACTTAGTTAATCGAACAGTATTGTTAATTTCAATTTTGTTTTAGGTTCCACAAACCGTAATTTTTTCTCTGTAAAATGTTAAATTCTACGAATTTAATAACGAACTTTGAAATTTACCTTTGAGAATGTAGCTCCCCCTGCACTCCATCCACCAACAGCAACCATAGTTTTTAGATTTGGAGCCTTATTTTTCAAATTGTTGAATTTTTTGAAACCACCTAGAGTAAAATTGCTTTTAATTTCAGATTTTTGAATGAATAGCAGTACAGCTAATTTTACAACTTTTGGTGACTGTAAAATATTATTATTATAAATATTGTTGTAATTCTCACCAAGTCCTCCATTGTCTTCTAGATCATTCCAAGCATCCAAAACTTTGACAGAACCATCGTCTCCAATTCCAACGAAAGAATAAATCAAATGGCTGCATAACTTTGGATTTATGTTATTTATGCCAAATTTACCTTTGCCAGTCCTATAATCTGCCCAACTGCCATAATAACATACCACTTTATCTAAAAATATATTTAATAGTTTAAACAAAAAATAAGAATATTTGAATAGAGTACCTGGCGCAGCGAAAGAAGTATCACATAGAAAAATTGTGGTTACAGTAAAACAAAGAAGTAACGATGCCCTCATTTTTACTAAAAAAATGTGAATTTTAGATAAATAATTATGGATGTCTATAATTTATTAAGGCAAATGTTCCTTGCGTGCCGTTTATATATAACTGAATACAGAAGGCGTCGAAGCATTTGTTTTATTACAAAATTTGTTATTTACATACCCTAGTTCTAAAAATTATTTTGCGTATAATTTATAATAAAAATTTCAAAGGAATTGTTATATCTTACCTACATAGAATTATAACAATTATAAGTAAAATATTCGCAGAATTATACTATTTATACAAAGTAAACAATCAAGTTAATCAGTATGTAATAAAAAAAATGTTTTCCTACAATTTGTTATGTCCTTTTGTTTTAAACGATTAAGATAATAATTTTTGTGTTAATGTATTTTTTAACATGTTTATATGTTACATATTGTAAATCATTTTGAACTGTTGTGTTGTTTTTTGTTTTTTATCCTTTTTGGATTTTTTTACACAAGGGAGTAATATTATTTTTATAAAAAAATTAGAAGCTGTAATTTTAATGTTATATGTATGTCTATGTATACCATACAAGACATTAAAATAATAGGTCTGTTTGTTTCGCTACTTTGCGGCTACAATTTACTGCCACGTCCATGGCAGTAAACATTACACGTGAAGAAGCGAAATGTACCGATCTAATATAGAGATAATAAAATTTATATATATATAAATAATTTGTTGAGAATGGTTAAATCCAAATTTTTAACAAATTTATTTTTTGGGTGTAAACAAAGCTGAGCATTAGCCATATTAATATTAATCATAAAGCCAATAAATAAAATATATTAACGCATTTTTGATATTTTATTTTCAGTTATATTTTTATTATATCTTTCAATATGTTGCCTAGAGCAAATAAAATAGCATTACATATGTAACGGTTGGTCGCCGTTACTATATGTAAAATAAATGTGGGGATAATTAAATTGTATAAATAGTCTCAATTATTGAAACGAAGCTGTAACGGTGGTGGCCGTTAAGCAATTGCAAAATAGACTTTGGGATTATCAAATTGTATAAAATATTTGTATAGGTTTTATTTATATTTATTGGAATGATTTAATTTTGACGTTAACACATCGAATAACAGAATATGAATGAATGTTTATTTTGCTTTTGTCGCCAAGTAACCTCGGGAAAAAAGAGTAACAATAGCCTATGACGATTAGGATAATTTGATGTCGCTACACATATGAATAGATAGATACTTATTTTTTTCACAGTCAAGACAAAAAGTCGGTTTCTATGATACCTAAATCATGATTGAAATAACAAAGTTTGGTCTCCAGTGATAAAAGTAGCTACATCAGCCCCGTGGGAATTAATCGAAATAATTATCCCAGCCGAGCGAAATGTGTATAAAAGTGCCATATTGCCACAATATTTTTTTAATACTTACATATAACTGAGCATAAATACTATTGAAATTTATATTATGTAGTACAAACAAATGTATGCTGTAAAATTATTTTATCGTTTGTCGCTTAAACGAAAACAAAATAATCAAGGCTACTGCAGTATTACAATAATGATAATAAATATCAAAAAAATATTGAAATTGTTGCAAATTATTGTTATTCCAATTTAAAGATATTTTTTACGTATTATTAACTTCGCATCACTGAACAGAAATTGGTACATAGGTACATACGCAATAAATCAAATCGCTTAAGTTTTGACGTTTTAAATTGTCATTATTAACTCCATAGCATCAACTATAAGTAACTTTTTATTAGCTAGTGAATTAGTTGTTATTTATATATCAAGGCATTGAAGTTCTATTTTCTATTACGAATATGGATCTAGTTGCGGAGTCCCGAAGGGCCAAGAAAAATGAAGCACATAAGGAACATCAGTGCCGAGGTGTATATTAAATTTTATTTGAAATCTAAAAATTGTGAAAATGAAAGGAATATTTATTTTTATAGGTTGTTTCCATATCTGTTGGTCACAGAAACGAACTTATGCCCAGTGTTGCTAACCTCCGAACATTGAAGTTACCGTAAAGAACATACATTTTTTGTTATTTTACATACACATTTATTATTGTACTTCGTACACCTGCCCAAATTATCTTACATGCACAATAATTGCCATAAGGTTGGCAACACTGTATTTGTATGAAATCGTCGTATAATGGATTATACTTTAGTGCCGATTTCTGAACTTTTAATAACGATTTTTGAGCACTTTAGTGACGATTTAAAATAAAAAAAATACTCTCACTAAATTGTCTCTCTGAATTGAAAAAAATTAATAAATAACAAAGAAGATTGTCATGCACAGACTACTATTTGATTTTGTCAAAGTTAAATTCATAATGGTTATTATTATTTCGTTAAACTTGTATAAACCACGTGAGTTAAATTATGTGTTCACTAGAAGAAATTAACTTACCACCACGGGCTCGTAGGCTAAACTATACACATTTTTACCTTCCGTCACCTTTAGGTAAGGAAGGTATTTTACCATTTTTACGATGATGTCTGTATGAATGTATGTGTGTGTGTTTGTGTCTGTGTGTGTGTGACGAAAATTTCGGATCGCATAACTTCAATACCACGATTCCAAAAGTTATAATTTTTTCATATTTCTCAAGTTTACATCCAGAAGAACAAGTGATTAGATTTTCGTTATAAATGGTCAACCGGAAGTATCCTCATTTGAAGATTTTAACAGTTTTTCTTGAAAAAAAAAAACGCAATTAAATATCATTTATTGGCATTTAGCGTTATTATAACTTGAAGAATATGTTATTCTCTATACGATTTGATTGCATTTTATACTTCATTTTCAATAAATATAGAGTTAAAGAATTATAAAGATATTAAAATTCACTCGAAAATTCACAAATTAACCAGATATGATAACCATGGAAACTTCTAATATATTCAGATAATACAAATTGACAGACGTCAGTATCAATACGTGCGTTCAATTAAGTAAGCAGTTCAAGCAAATGCTAGGTAAGCAAACGAGACTTGTTGCTTAGTACACTGAAAGATTTGCTAGCTATGTGACGAACTGATATTCACAAATGTCATCGAGAAAGTTATACAGTTGTCAAATATAACATGTGTATCTCTCATATCCCTTTTATTGATCTGGAAAGTTATACAAAATGAATTTATGGATAGGTACAGTTATTTGCAGATAGTGGAATTAATTTTGAACATTTTTTAGGTCTAAGAAAATATTTCAAATTTAACAATGTTATGAACATTCATCAAAAACTTTGAAAGCCTTTTTGACATGTAATTGGTATAAACACACCATAAAATGAGATAGAAACAATACAAGTTAAATTCATGTATGTATAATTTGCATTTCCCGCCATCATATTTCATAAGTTAGCAAGACAAGCGAGAAATTTGGCGCTTGGATTGCTTGCGAGCAAATCAAGCAAATGCTAGGCTAGCAAAGTCGTTCAACAAATTTTACTTCCGATTGCTTGTTTTCCTTGGGCTTATTGAACGCACCTAATGAAAAGTAAATGAATGTGGCAGAGATGAGGATGTTGAGATAGATGTTGGGGAAGACACGAAGAGATACGGTAAGGATTGAAAGAATAAGGGAAATAACTCTAGTGTTAAACGTTCCTAGAAAGATACAAGAGAGACGATTACATTGGTTTGAACATGTCATGAGGAGAGAAATGAATAGCTTAGAAATAGAAGGTTGAAGAAACAGAGGAAGGACTGTATTGCGGAAGACTTGAGAGAAAGGGAACTGAATAAATACGACACGCAAAACAGAAATGAGTGGAAGAAGAAAATAATAAATAGCGGCCCGTAACGAATGGGAAAAGCTAAAGAAGAAGAAGAAGATGTCAATGTCAAGTGCAATTTGCATAGCAATAAAAATAATTTTATTGGAAATTTAGAATCTTTTGCAAGAAAATTTATGTATGGAATTTATACATAATACACAGGATTGATGGAAGGTATTGTGCTGGCCCCATCAGATTTTTTGTTTGAAATCACTACGATTTGAAAGAACACAGTCACAATATGTACTAGCAAATTTATCTTTTAAATTTAATTTACACGAAAATTTTAATTAATTTGTACACAGTAGTAGAAAAAAAATAATTCATTACAGGCTGTAAGCTTTTTTGTACTCGGAGAATTTATACGCGTTGATATTAGCCTCGGCTCGATAAATTACCTACTCGGCCAATAAAGTTTCTTTACACACCTTGTAAGGTAAATAAATATTAATGAATTCAGAGACTTACATGAACAAATAAAATAACATTTTATTGGGTTTAATGTTGTACATTAAATTATTTTATGTTTAATTTAAATTATCCAAATATTTTTTACTTACATTAAAGTTAATTGAAAAAGTCCAGCTAAATGAAATATTTTGGTTCTTGTGTAACTTACGTTTAGTATTTCAAACTTATAGGGTGATATACACTAGAATAAATTGATGATGTCTTTTTATAGTTATACTCCAAGCCTAAGGTAAGTTCGTAGGTTTAATTTATTTTTAACAGCAATATTTCATTTCTAATTTATGTCTATTTATTTCGATTTATTGCTCGTGATAAGAGAGTCTTTTTTTACAACATAAACAAAGAAACAACTTTATTTTTTGTAATGCACATAAAAATAATTTATTATAGTGAAAAAAGGGTAACCCCAACAGTAATCGAATATTTTAAATACAACCTTATTTATAAAAGCTTTAAAATCTAGTTCTTGTGATTATAATTGGTAAATATGCCCGTCCAAATCTACGGAATTTTCTAAATTACATATGGTATATGAACTATGCATACGAATAAATGAATAAAATAAAAATTCCTATATTTTTTTTATTTTTCTGTCTATTATGACAATGACGCAATTAAAAAATTTCATGTCAACCAGTGACGTGACGTCACTACATTTCAGAAAAAGACAAGACTGACATTTTCATACTTATTTTATCCGTTATTAAGCATAATTTCAAGAAATAAAAACTACTGAATTTGGATTGGAAGATGAAAAATCTGATGTGACCAATACAGTACCTCCCGCCATTTACCTATGTATATAATTTTTATATTACTTTATAAATTTATCCATACAATATAATAGAAAAAGTATTAAAGTAAACTTGTAGAAAATGAAATATTCTTTAATTTTTATAATAACAAATTGAAAAAAAAAATTTGAAGGTATTTTTTGAAGAAAAACTATATTTTATATATATATTTTTTTCATTTTTACATGGTTACACGTGCGGCAAGTAAAAGGTTGTAACTTGTTCTTTTATGTTTCAAATGGAATTCATGTGTTCGTAATCCGAAATTATTCAAAATTTAACCTAAATTTGTAAATTTTATACTGAATTATTTCATTCTTAAACTAAAATCCTACTTATATTTACTTAAGAACGAAAATCATTGTAAGAAAGGGTAAATATCGCCAATAAATTATAAAAATAACATTGACATTGACAAATATGTACATCTAAAATGTCAAACCTACATTTGAGATATTTCACATTTCTCGAATTTCGCGACACAACGTAAACAGGGTGAGTCATAAGGGTAATTTCACTAATTTCGCCTAAATTTGGGTTGCGAATAAGCTAGCAAAAATATTAAATACCACTGCTGTCAAATGTCATATTGAAATTTCGTATAATTATTTATCTCTAAATGCGTTAGTAAGACAAAAATGATGCTATTAGATACACGTATTGTAGCGTGCGTGCTCCGACGCCACTGAGTCTAGTTTAGTGGAAACGCTACGGACGCTGCTGGTCGAACGTTTCTAGAACGGCCACCGCGCTGAGCGATGACCTAATCGTTGCGAGAACCAGGGAAGTAAACAAAGAAGTCTCGACCTGTTTAATTACGTACGGTCGGATATTGATTCCTTTCTGTTCGATATTATTATCGTATAGAATAGTGGAGAACATTCTAGTAAAATGACGCCGTACCATATAAACTCCCTCAGCGAAGCCAGCCGGGCATTCTGACATAGACACGCATCGTGAAATGAATAGTTGGTGATATAAATAAATAGTCTACGAGTGGTGAACATAAATATAGTTATATAAATAAATAGTGAAATAAATAACCTTAGTATTTAGGAATATTCAATAATAGTCTTAAATTAGTATTTATAATTGCTTAATCATAGTGTTAGTTATTTCTATTATCTTTATTTTAATTATTTATCATTTAATAAACATTTATTTTAATTGTTGCAATAAGTTTTAATCGACTGTTAATGATGATTTGGAGAGGTGAAATAATGGAGATTCAGTCCTTGGTTAAAATATTATTTATTTAAAACAATACCGACGTTTCGGTCTTAATTAGACCATCCTCAGGATTCTGGAAAACATCAACGGGGTACAAATATCATGTTCTACAAATTTTAAGAAACTGATCACTTACATGTTTAGAATGTTTTTAGATTTGTTGAAAAATAAAGAAATGTACATAATTAAAAAGAAGAAGGTTGTGGATGCCGTCAAACTATATATATATATATATATATATATATATATATATATATATATATATATATATATATATATATATATTAGTTTTCATTCATTCAACACGTGTTTTTTAACTTTGACTTCTTCTGAACCGATTAGTTCTGTTTTAACAATCTGTTCTAATTATCTAATATATATTTTTTGGCAACTTTATTCTAAATTTAACTACAAAAATGTATCAATACTATCAGCTTAAATTTATCACAGTTCTGATGACTGACTTGTTTACAATTTAACCTCACTAAGTAGTAAGTACTGTATTACATTGAACATTTTTTGACTGCTACACCTGTGAACTTCGTAACTACTAACTGATCAGTCGTGATCATACCTAACCTCTTTACAGAAATGGGTTTTTTCAATGACATCCAAGTAACATACGGTAACAATGCCGTGTTACTTTTGAAAAGATGGGTAAACCTGAACATCAAATTAGCAGCCATCAAGAACCGTAGAATCTTTCTTTTCAATTGCCGTAAGGAAGGGGTGATACCCAACCACATCACGTCACTAACCAAACAGACTACTGCAAATATACAAATATAAAATGGAACATTGGGCCAGAAGATCAACAATTTTAATATAAGGTTAAGTAGTAAAATTCTTAATTTAGAAATCAAATGTACGGTTAGACATTTTGAGCAAATTTGTAAAACTTTGGAAAACTTAGAAAATCAAATCAATAACATTATTCCTACAAGTATTTTTGAAAATTTCAAATCAAAACAAAAACGTAAATATAACTTCATTTTTTATAAAACTCGTAACAGAAATATAAAGAAACTTAATAATTTAATTACAGATGAACGTAATAAATTTAAAGTAGAATCCAATTGGATAAAAAATATCAGTGATGTTGAAATCCCATCCGAAATTTTACAAATTTTAGCACTTGGTCCGAAATTTAGTATAAATCCCTCTCCTGATCAAATACACATCCACAAATTGTTAGCGGACATTGAACTTATTATAGAAAAACTTGATACAGATACTAGGAATGTGGTTAGAGCTCGAATCACTAACATCATCACTAACTATTTACAAAACAATCATAGATGTTCGTCCAATATAAACCGGCTATACAAACGTTGTAAGGACTATTTAAAAGAAAATTCTGATTTATTAGTACTCCGATCCGATAAGGGTAATGTTACTGTTGTAATGAAAAAAGATCATTATGATGCAGAATCACTTAAAATATTAAATGATCCTAATAATTACAAAATTTTAAATAAAGATCCCACTTGTACCATTCAACAAAAATCAAATAAATTAGTTTCAAAATTAAAATTCTCAAATATGATCCCGGCTGAAAAAGCACGTAGTTTAATGATTTACAACTCAATAGCTCCCAGATATTATGGATTACCTAAAGTCCACAAACCTTCTCTCAGTTTAAGACCAATCATTTCATCTGTCAATGCCCCAAATAGTAAAATAGCATCTTTTGTCGCAGATACATTACAGACCGCTTACGACCAACAAAATATTTATTTTATTAAAGATTCATTCGATTTTGCTTCAGAATTTCAAAATTACCAGTTACCTGATGACTACGTCATAATTAGTTTAGATGTTGTTTCTCTGTTTAGTAATATTCCTGTGGATTTGGTGTTGAAAAGTATAACAGACAAATGGGAAATTATTTCACAACATTGTAATTTGAACTTAGAATCCTTCATAGAATTAATAAAATTCATTTTTGATACTAGTTTTTGTAAATTTAAATACCATTTTTATAAACAAATTTTTGGTACCCCCATGGGCAGTTCCCTTAGCCCCATAATAGCACAATATGTGATGGATCAATTACTGGATGATTGCATTCCCAGACTTAGTTTCAGTTTACCTTTTATTAAAAAATATGTAGATGACATAATTTGCGCAGTACCGAGTGATAAGACAGAGGAAATACTTGATATATTCAATAATTATAACCCCAATATACAATTCACCATCGAAAAAGAAACTGAAAGGAGTGTACCCTTCCTGGACACTAAATTAATAAGAACATCGTTGAATACAATCATACTTGATTGGTACCAAAAGCCCATGGCTTCAGGAAGATATATACATTTTCATTCTCACCATACCATGAAAATTAAGATCAACGTTATTTTGGGTTTAAAGAAACGAATTATCAGTATTTCCCATCCTACATTCATTTCTAAAAATTTACATAAATTTAAAGATATTTTAATCAGAAATTCTTACCCCGAACCCCTTATTCGTCGTTTGCTTTTCAACACCAACACAGTAGGGCTGAATAGTGATAACAACAACCCTCAGACTGACATGAATAACAGTAACATTACTTTTACATCATTACCTAATATTGACAATCTTACTTTTCAATTATTAAAAGAAGTTAAAAATAATAACGTACAAATAGCAATTAAAAATCTGCTTACTACTAATTCCCTATTTTCTAAAATTAAAGATCTGATTGAAAAAGAGTTACAATCTAACATTGTGTACAAAATTCCTTGCGGTGAATGTGAGAAGGTTTATATTGGACAAACAACTAGATCACTCAAAGATAGAATGACATCCCATAAAAGTGACTGTAGATTAAGACCTAATGCTTGTGCTTTATCGCAGCATTGTAATGATTTTTCGCATTTTGTTGACTACAATAACTCATCTATACTCGAAATTGAAACTAATTCCAGTAAACGTAATTTTCTGGAAATGGTTCATATCAATAAAACCAACCACACAATGAATAAAAGGACTGATGTGAGTGGTTTGAGCTCTATCTATAATTATCTGCTTAAATTCAAGGAATTACATAAACCTAATATTATTTTAAACTCTGATCCAACTTAGTTTTTTTACAAATTTCTTTGGTCAATTAGTACTTTTTTACTAATTTAAAATTAACATTTTGGTTGTTTTCCGGTCCGACATCCGGTTGGATTTACTTTCTTCTTTTTCTTCTCCAGTGTTTTACAAATTTGCTCAAGGTTCGAACTTGTTTAGTTTTCATTCATTCAACACGTGTTTTTTAACTTTGACTTCTTCTGAACCGATTAGTTCTGTTTTAACAATCTGTTCTAATTATCTAATATATATTTTTTGGCAACTTTATTCTAAATTTAACTACAAAAATGTATCAACACTATCAGCTTAAATTTATCACAGTTCTGATGACTGACTTGTTTACAATTTAACCTCACTAAGTAGTAAGTACTGTATTACATTGAACATTTTTTCAAAATTTTAATACGAAATTTGTTACTAAGTTGTAGCTGTCCTGAAGAAGGAATAAAGTAATTTCGAAAGCTTGACATGTAACTTCCCAACAATCTGACTGCTACACCTGTGAACTTCGTAACTACTAACTGATCAGTCGTGATCATACCTAACCTCTATATATATATATATATATATATATATATATATATATATATATATATATATATATATATATATAACACGTACATTCTTATCAGAGTTCATTATAAAACTGATGAAGGGTTGGTTCTTGTATTGGAAGGAGCAAGGTGCAACACGTATTTATTTTATTAATTTTTTATAGTATTTCACTAATATGCCATTGTAAATGATACTGTATGTTGATGTATGTCTGTCTGCGAGTTAATCGAGTTTTTATGTTTATGAATTTCTAACATCTCTAGTGTAAGTCTTTTATTTAAATTATTTTCATACCTTAATATTTTTGTGTCTCTAAAATTGAATTTGTTTTTCGGTTTGTGCATGGTTGACTAATGCACATTTGGTAATATTTGTATTCTTCTTTGAATTTCTTTCATGTTCCGATAATCCATTTAATTAATAATATTTCTTTGATTTTTACACATCACCCAAATTAATAAACGTTACAGTATCGAAGATAGAATGTAGGAAACCATAAGACACAGATAAATATACAATTACTTGTTATTTTGCGGTTCAGAAATCAATGATGTGACGCTCAAGTGAGAAAAATCGGTGTATATAATGATATTATACGTTGATATATATTTCAAAATATTGCGTGCGCATGTCTTGAAGTTGATGCCTTTTGCCAAATATTTGTTTGGTTCCTAATTTCAAAAAACATCACCACTTACATAGTGGAAATGTGTAACAATAGAGAAATCACAATGGCCAGACAAAACTATTTTTTTTAAATTATGTGATCAGTTAAGTGATCGCTCCTGCATCAACAACAGGATCGGAAAGATTTTTTAAATTTTCATTCATAAAATTGAAAAAGGAGTAATGCCTAAATATTTCGATAATGCTTTAAAAAAATGAAAGACGTTCTTATTTACGAAACAAGAATTGCAGAAAAAAATTTCATAGATAGGAAAAAATATACAAAAACTCAAAACTATATTTTTAAGACACTTGTTATATAACAAGTTACCGAATAGAATTAAGATGTTAAATGTAAAAAAAATTATAATAGAAATTAAAAGGTATTATATGTAAATATAAATGTATTCTTATGTGTATAGCTTGTAGGTAAATAAAGATATTATTATATTTGATATATCAATATATATATATATATATATATATATATATATATATATATATATATATATATATATATATATCCGATATTTTGATATTTATTTATTTATTGAGTTAGTTAAGCAGAACCAACAGCCTAGGCCAAACAGGTCCCGCGAATTTACAAAAGTGTATACAACGCATGCATATGCATAAAAAACAGTTATTTACAGTTACTTACAATAATATAATAAAGTTAAATATAGATGCATAAAGAATAACGTAGTTATCTCAGATAAGGAAATTTACAACAATATAGTAAAACTAAACGTGAGATTTGGTTATGTAAACATTTAACTTTTTTTTTTAAATGTGTGAGGCTGCAATTAAATATGTCAATTAATGCACAAAGATTGTTGTGTGCAATAGTAATCCGATGAGCGGCGAGTTTATATAACTATTTGTGGCACAATATTCGATTTGAAACATGAACATGATTTGAGATCAATACATCTAGAAGGCACAAATAATTTTGTGTATTTTATCAACTCGCTGATAATAATTTTATTATGTATTATATTTTGTACAAAAATATTTGATCATAATTTTTTCTTCGTATTTCTAGAAAAGACATTTTAAGAACTGCATGTATATGACTTATATGGAATCTATAGTTAATAATATAATATTCTTGTAATTTAAAAAAAAAAAATTCTATTGCATTTATATTGAAATTGTAAAATGGGTTCCATATAATTGAATTATATTCTAAACGTGGCCTAACTAAAGTATTGTATAACAAGTTGTAAGATTTGATATGGGTGAAAGACTTTGTTGTTCTTATTATGAATCCCAGAATTTTTGAAGATTTTTTGATTATAAAGTCAACATGTTCATTGAATAGTAATTTATGATTAAATATTATTCCATGATCTCGTAAACATGTTTTCGATTCTAATGATGTATTGTTAACAGAGTAATTGATAATAATTTTACCATGGTTTCCAGTGAAGCTTACAGAATGACATTTTTTAACATTTAACGTTTTCTTTACAGTAGTTATAAAGGTTGTTCAAATCTGATTGTAATTTTTGGTAGTCCTTAATACTATTTATAGGCCTAAAATTTTTAAATCATCCGCAAATAGAAGGTATTTGCTATTTTGAAAACAATTTGATATGTAAAGGGCCTACATGACTACCCTGTGGCACCCCCGAAGAAACATCAATTTCTTTAGAACAATGACCTCCCAATACAACAATTTGTTCTCAATTTGTCAATTAATTTATCATGATTCACTCGATCAAACGTTTTGGTAAAGTCATTGTATATAACATCCACCTGTCTCCGTTTATCCAAATTGTAACATTTTATTTATATGGGTGAAGTGTAAAATAATTGGAGGAATATTATTATTAATTAAAATAATACGTTTATTAAACGATAAATAATTAAAGTTAAATATTAAAAAGATAATAACAATAACTAACACTATGATTAAATAATTATTAACACTAAGAATATTATTAAATGCTTAAACACTAAGATTATTTATTTAAACAATATTTATATCACTATATTTATTTATATAACTACATTTATTTATGTTAACTCGTAGAATGTTTATTTTGTAATACGAGGGGGGTGGGGGGAAGCTCTAATAATGGTTGTTTTATACTTTTACTAACGATGACCACTTTTTCTCTAACTGGTGGGCGCTGGATGTTTGCCCACCGCTTGTTAAGGAGGACGGAACACGGACACAATTGCACTTAACACACTTAACTTTGATGGCCGATGAACACTTCACATTATGGACACAGACATTACTAGTATTATTGCTAATTTATTTATTTACATGATTAATATTTACACTTACACTAAACTTAACTAAGCACATAAAAACATAACCTAAATTGTTACATTGTTGTAACCCTGCGTACTCGCGTCTGGTACGACCTCAACATAAAACTCAAACTACATCTTTTCACACTGAAATTCTAAGACAGACTCCATGTCTTGTCAACATGAATATCTAAAACCGACTATATAAAACAAAGCGTTACTTTCGTGAGAGGCCTTATCTCTGAGGGATGAAGAGGGTATCATATGGCATCCATATCAAAACATCAGCCCTGCACGTAGGCTTGCAATAACTTCTACACTTAATTGTCAACAAACAACTGTCCAATGTCTCTGACAGCTAGTCTAAACAGTCAGTTAATAAAAGATGATAACTATTTCTAAACAGAATTTTTATTAAAAATGATAACAAGTTGAAATATTATTTCTGAAACTATTATTTAGAAAAGATTATAAAAAGTTACTTATTTGTTATTGCTCGCCTTGTTACAATTTATATCACCCACTGTTCACTGCTCGTTGCTTCTATATATCAGACTATCTCTCCGCTGTCCTTCGGACAGTATTTATACAGCCCATTATCCATCTGGAACTTTCTGACGCGACCATCATCGAACACAAAAGAATCACCTCACCGGTGGTAATTAACCAGTCTGAACGCGTATGGGGTTTCCCCGAGGGGATTACGTCATCGGGATAATTTTGGCCAGGGGATTCCGTCATCGCTCGGAATATTCTACCAGTAGCGACGCTCGCATACTCTTAAGTCAGGGGCGCACGTCACAATATTATCAGCTAAATACTGTGTAGAAGGAACCAAGTTTGTAGTCACTGACTTACCAGAACAAAAATCCATGTTCTTCAGGTATGATAATGGCCTCAATATCTGATTTAATATTTTTCACAATTAGTAATTCATAAGTTTTTGCAAATACCGACTGTTTAGATATAGGTCGAAAATTTGTTACGTCATTTTTATCACTCGATTTGGAAATATAAATGACATATACTAATTTTCATTGATGTGGAAATATACCTGACGACAAGGATTTATTACATATAATATAGGGTAGTTTAGCTAAATAATTTGCACATGTTTTAACTAATTTGGGGTAAATGTTATCAGGGCCGACTTCTTTCGTTATGTCGATATTAGAGAGATGGTCTAAGATCGTTTCTTCACTCAAATATAAGCATCTGAGATTCAAAGTTGAGTTAATTGTGAGTTGTCGGTATGAACTGAATTTTGGACTGATTATGTTGATGAGGTAGATATGAAAACAGATTTGAAAAAAGCGGTAAATAGGTTACATATATCAGGACCATTTTGACCTTCACAATCATTATAATGTACTACATTAGGCACACCATTATTTAGTTTAGTAGTTTTTACATGCTTCCAAAATGCTTTGATATTTGTATGCATATTACATTCTATTTTATTTATATACTTATTGTAATCAGATTTGATCATTTGTTTAGATATTTCCGTAAATACTACGAATGAATTGTGGTCAGATATATTTTTTATATCGCTTCCATTTTTTAAAAAACTTATTTTTCTCTTTAATAATTTTAAACAGTTTTGAAAACCATCAGGGAGGTAAATTATTATGTTTTATATTTTTAAGTGGTACGAAACTGCACAATAAAGAATTGAGAATATTATAAAATATTTTTACATCAATATTAATATTACTGTTTGTAAGAATTTTATCCCAATCTATACATAATAATTTATATACTTATTCGTAATCACATGTATTATCATCAAATTTTGTGCTGATTTGGAATTGCAAAGTATTATTTTCAATTTGTATTGGAAGTGATATTTGTAGAGATGGATGATGATTGATAAATATCTTGATATTTTCACGACCTGATTTCAAGCTTTTACGACTTAAGTGCAATGGAAGAGATAATTCTCGAAATTAAAAAACAAAAAAATATATTGTTCACCGTGGTCGAAGTCAATTTAGAAAAAAAATCTGAATAAGATGCATTGTCCAATGTCGAATATAAATATAATTATAATAATTTGCTCACACATCAATAGAAATAAAATATCTGATGTGGACAGCACATTACCTTCCGTCAATCCTGTATATTATATACAAATTCCACACATAAATTTTCTTGCAAAAGATTATATATTTCCAGTAAATTTATTTCATAAACAAACTATGTAAATTGCACTTATTACTGACATCTTCTTCTTAAATTGATTTTTTTTATCAAATATTCTGAATTTTTGGTCTAAAATTGTATACATTATGCATCCCCATAAATATTTTGAAAAAAAAAACTATTTTCCGGTGTTAAACACCTAGGTCACGGATTATTGTTGCACCTATATACAGGATATTCCATGATTAAACAACCAAAGTTAAATTTTAAATAAGGAATCTAAAAATAAATGGACAAGTTCATGTAAGCAAAATCTCGCAAACGCTTTGGTTCAGACATACTTGCATGAGAATGAGTAGGTATATTAAGAGTGTAATTAGCACGATGCATTTATTTTAGATTAATTAATTAATGATATTTTAACTTTCAAAAGAAAAATAATTCAGGCATGCGAAGTAATAATACCTTAACAGTATAGTGCTGTTGCTAGTATATATTTGTACTTTAAATAGTTTCAACATTGAAAATATCACGAAATATTCCTTAGATATTTTACAATTAATTATTGAAATTTGTGTAAAATAAAAAAGTGCCGTGGTCTAAAACAGAATGTGACGTCAAAGTTTATACACACATGTAACAAACTTTGGCCTATGATTATTTATATAAATAAGGTAGGTGATGGACAAACTGTTTTCCTATTGGCTATGACATGCTGTATGTAATTTCACATTACAGGAGTGGGGGGTCGTTTTCATGACTATTTTTGGTGCCAATCTGTTTGTTTAACTATTTACGAAAATAAAAACAAATTATTATTTTGTTTATTACTATTAAAAAATACTACTTAACCTTTTTTTACCTCTCGCTAAGAGAGGTATTGGATTCATGCTAAAAATCGCATATCCAGATTTTATTGAATAAGCACGTTTTAAGGTCCCTACAATCCGATTTTAACATTTTTACGATGATGTCTGTGTGTGTGTGTGTGTGTGTGTGTGTGTGGATGTGTGTGTGTGTGTGTGTGTGTGTGTGTGGGATGTTGGAAGGACGGTTACTCAAAAACTATAAGACTTAAAATTTGTTTAACAACGTATTTCCCAATCGGACATTCCATGGGAAGATCTGAAAAGGTTTTGGTAATAATTGGACAACCGGAAGTAGAAGATTCTTGAAAAAAAATCTTCTAAATATTATTTTTTGAAAATTTTTCTTGATAATATTAAAGAAAAATAAATTCTCTTTCTGATACATTTAAATATTTTTATATATATTTTATAGATTTAGAGATAAAAGGAATATAATATATAAAATAATCTGTTGTAATTAATTTTACAACCGGAAGGATGCCATGAAAAATAGTTGAAAATTTGAATGTTTGTAACTGAGAGATAAATGTCTGTCAGAAATCCGGAGACATTACTGAAGATTTTTTTTGGGAAGTACATACATTATATTATTTCTTATTGTATTTATAGTTAAATATTTAAAATTATAGGTATATTACACATACCCTTCAGAAATACTATTAATGGTCTCCACTCTGCAACGTAAAATACAGAAAAAAATGTATCTCATCGAAATAATGAGTAATGAAAGAAAAATGTACTTGGAGAATCTCTTAATTCTTGATCTGTGACTATTATGGAGGTGACAAGTCTAAGTTGAAGGACTTAAATTTGTTTTAAACATTATGGGACAATGCACACCAGCACTGTAGCTGGAGTAACATTGAACTGCGAAAAAGCTATCAAATTCTTCTCAAGTAAGTTGTAAATATTGACAAAATTACACATCGTTATAAGAAAATAATCGGAGTGCAATCTATCCATCACTTTATTAATGGAAATTAGTGTTATTTAGATACAGCATGTATGAAAAAATAAAATGTAAAAGAAGATATGTAAGAATAGATGCACAATTCAGATTATACATTTTAGCCGCCCAAAATTAATGTTTTTACTAGAAGAATATGAAGAGAAAGTAAACAATAACGTTGTTCGAATTGAAAATCCGTGTTACCAGCAGGTATATGTATATAGTAAACTCTACTTTGTAATTTATTGTACATAATTTATGGTAAAATATCTTATAGATTTTGTAAGTATATGTGAAAATTGTTTTATGTTGAATCATAGTTTATACGTTATAGACTTATATGAATATATTATTTGTATTTCTAAAAATATTCTTTGCTTTATGAATAGAGCCAGGTAAAATATACGGCGAGAGGTTATGTGCTGGCCACATCAGATTTTTTTAAATTGTGAACTCGACTCATTGTAATATTTCTAGAACTTTTGCCTTATTTCAATGTATATATATATTTTTAGTAAAGAATATAAAATAAGATGGTAATATTTTACGGAAAGGGTTTTTTATTTATCATATTATGGGAATACAATAAATTACAAATTATACAGATCTTCCAAAAACACTGTTGATTTTCTTCAATAATTGGAACTTTGTACCTGTGATCCCCAAGAAATCATCGGTTTGTATAGCCCAAATCATACCACCTCCTATGTTCTTTTGCTTTGCATATTCACACTAAAAAAATGTGAAATGATGTTTAAATTGCAATTTGAAATCATAAGATAAATATTTATTTTAATTTATATCCGTAAACACGCGTTTCACTCAATCCTTTAATACACATATACTTCTTCTTGACGGGTTGATAAAATCATCAGACGGCAGTCTTCTATAACAATTTTCTTCTTATGCCAATAGCCAACGTTTTGATTACTGTTACCTCGACATTCGACATTCTCGACTGCTATAGAGGTATAGAGAAGCAATGAAGACAGTAATAATCGAAACTGTGAGGTCTTTGCCATAAAACACACACGTTTAACATATAATGAGCAACTATTTATTCGCTTATCATTACTATCACAAGACTGGCGTTTTTCATTTCGGTGCCGGATCATGAGTGTTGCCAATCTGCTAAACATCCAAACAAAACTAAACGTTGTCAACTTCACAGAAACGTTGCCATAAGAATAAATTATTAATAATAAGAGGAGTCTAAGGTTAAATTATAACTAAAACTAATAAAATAACTCCTTACCCTTAAAATTCATTTCAGTACGTATTTCGAGAACTAAGTTCGCATCATTAGTAGTACAAAATTATTATTAAAAGATAAACGGACTAGTGAAGATTACATGTCAACCACGCCACAAGTCCTAACAACTCTCGTTCTCGAAATACGTATTTAGTTTTGTTTTTACTAAAATTAATTTTAAGGTTAAGGTGTAATTTTATTAATTTTATTTATAAGAATAAGTTGTTCATAGTTTTTATAGTTTTATTTTCAAAGTGTTCAATGTAGGTTCTCTTCAATTATAATACACTATTACTTCTTTAGACGAAAATCTTCTAATCCGTAATTTTTATTTAATTCCGAAAAATAGCAAATATTGCACATTGCTACATGCTAAATCAGTCGAGTATCGCGGTTGTTGTATTACCGTTTTTTGTCAAACTGAAGAAAATGCTTTCTAGTTTAAAAAATTGATAACTAAGTTCTAACTAACTTAACTTTCGCAACTTAATTTCAAGTGACATAAATAATTGTTTAAAATTGTAGTCCAAATTTTGGTTTTCACGGCCTATCTGATTTTATTCTCAACAATCTAGTGTGACTCTCGTAGAAGACTGTAACTCTGATAATTTCACCAACCGTCCATTCAATCAATTATCGTTTTCGAAAATATAAATACTTATATTATTGAATATTATATACTGACTAATAGGTACTTTTTTCTCACTTTTAATTGAATGGACCTGGCATTGTCGTATCCGACCCATTGGTTTCCGTTGTAACCATAAGGACACTTCTGAATATCATCCCAAACAACTGTTAGTTTTCCGTCTCTGATGTCTTCAACAATTTCATTGTACCCTAGTGTTCCTCCTTCGCCTGAATACTGACCTCGTTTTCCAGGGCCAGTAGTTTTTGCTCCAACACCATGATTGTTAAGATTAGCTAATGTGAAAGATCGACCATAGGTTCCCATGCCCATAACTAGTTTCTTAGGGTCGGCACCATGGCGAAGCCAAGCTTCGATACAGGCTTTCTTAGAAAAAAAAATATGATGTGACCAACACTTTACCTTCCGTCAATTCTATGCATATTGTACAAATTCCATACAGATAATTTCTTGCAAAAGATTCTATATTTCCAAAAACATTATTTCCCAAACTATGCAAATTGTACTTGACAGTGACATCTGTCAATTAATAGTATTTACCGTTTCCATGACGAGCTTGTAGCAGCACATAGGTTGCAAAATTTACGAAAATTAACTTCTTTATAATTTTTATCTCCAAACAAATTAAATATGGAGAAAAAATGCAATCAAATCGTATAGAGAATAAAATATTTTTTAATATTTATAATAACGTAAAATGTCAAAAAATGATATTTAACTGATTTTTTTTAGAGAAAAATGGTGTTAAGAACTTGAAATTAGGGTACTTCTGGTTGACCGATTATAACCAAAATCTAATCAGCTCTTTATATGGATGTACGGAAGGCGAATACGCAGCGTCGGACTGGCCATTGTGGCGATGTGGCGGTCAGCGAAAGGGCTCACTCTATACCTGTAGTTATCAGAGTTAATAGTTTTTAATATTGTAACGTTTTTATTTATATGGGTGAAGTGTAAAACATAGACAAATATTATTAAGTAAAAGAATATGTTTATTAAACGATAAATAAATAAAGATTAAATATTAAAAGATAATAAAAACAACTAACACTATGATTAAACAATTATAAACACTAAGAATATTATTAAATGCTTAAACACTACGATTATTTATCTAACTAACATTTATATCACTACACTTATTCATATAACTACATTTATTTATGTTAACAACTGTAAAACTGTTTATTTATATCACCGAGTTCATATCTGGTTGCTTGTATATATGAGACTGTCTCCCGCTGTTCTCCCGACGGTATTTATACAGCCCCTATCATTCTAGAACTCTTCTAAAGCGACAATGACCCGTATACAAAGGAATGAGGTCACGGCGCAATTAACCTGTCTCAGCGCGTCGGGGATTGTATTATCGCTCTGGTACGTTCTTTCGAAGGGATTACGTCATTGTTCGCGAACATGCTATCAGTAGCGGCGCATGAATACTTTTCTCTCAGGGGCGCACGTCACACTGCCCCCTCCTTAAGACTGTTTCGTCCCGGAACAGTTCTCGATGGCGATATCTGCACGTATTACCCTTGGTACATTTGGAAGTCCTACTTGGTGAAGTAGTCCATGACAACCACGATGTATTTATTCCCGTCTTCTCTTTCTGGAACTGGTCCGGCCACGTCAATCGCAATGCGCTCAAATGGACTGCCAACGTTGTATTGACGCATTGGACTTTTCGTCGTCTATGAGGGCCGTTGCTTCCAGCGCAAACCACACATTTCTTGCACCAGTCTTTAACGTCTTCCTTGCACTTAACAGTAAAATCGCTGGCGCAATCGTTCTACAGTTTTGTCGACTCCAAAATCCGTCATGGATCTCTTTTAACACGTTTGGTACTCTACTCTAAGGAATGACCAACTGAGTTCTCTTCTCAGTTCCATGGCATTCTCAACCACACGCTTTAACAGGCCATCAATTACCATGGAGTTACATTGCGCCCAGTACGATTTTACACTCTGTGAGTGTGGTGCAACATCTGCCCATATTGATTTGCTCTCGTCGCCTTCCATTCCAGTACTATTTTCAGTCGGGTCCTTGCGTAGTCCATCGGGATGCCTACTATCGTTGACTACTGTTATTCTTCCTTGTGGTGAGAGGTATGGCATCGTCGTCATCGTTATCTATCTCGAGTTTTCGTTTCCCACTCGAGCTGTCCATACGAATCGCCAAGGGCACGTCTTCCCCGCTGCCTTCAGGCCCCATTCCAAAGTCCTTAGATTGCAATCGCAGCTGCTCGTCGGAGAACTATTCATTTCAGGTTGGCTTTCCTCTACTACTGGAATTTCTTCCTAGATTTCTTTTTTAATTCCTTGCTGAACACGCTCCCTTTCTCTCTCGCGTTCTCTTTCTTTTTTTCGCTTCCATCTTCTTTCTTCATATCCATCCTTGACATCAACGGATTCGTTCTTTACCTCTAGTATTTCTGCCTACATTTTTTTTTTAATTTCTTACTGAGCACGCACATTTTCTCTCTCGTGGTCTCTTTCTTTTCCGCTTCCGTCTTCTTTTGTAACAGCGGAGTTTCTTTCTTCTAACAAACACTTCGTTTATAATTCGTCGCACTTTTTCATCTATGGCTTCGGTGTTTTCATTTCCCTCAGTATAATTATTTCGCACTCGCGATTGGTTACGTGAAACTTGTTTGGCAGTTTCATGATCTGATACATATGAGAGTGCGTCAACCATAGTTTTTGGGCGGCCGAATTGCAGTACTTGTTGAGTATTGCTATCTCGTACTCCAGAGATGAGTGCCTGAATGGCCAGGTACTCCAAATCGCTGTCAGGAGTTATACGATGTGTGAGATGAACCAAACGAGTTACATCGGCTCCAAATTCTTGAAGGCTTTCTTCAGTTTTTCTAGAAGTCTTCTCCCATCCTTGTTTCAATGTTTGTTCCAGGAATCCAGAGTTCTCCAATTTCCGCTCCAACATATGCTTTATGGTTCCAGAACTCTCCTCTACTCTTCCAGGATTCACCACCAATTCCAGTTCCAATTTCTGCTCCAGAATTTCATAATTCTCCTCTACTCTTCCAGAATTCGCCTCCAATTTCTCTTCCAATTTCTGCTCAAAAATTCCAGAACCTTCTTCGGCTTTTCTAGAACTCTCATTCAATTCACGTTCCATTGTTCTAGAATGTTCCATTAATTCTTCTTCCAGTGCTCCGGAATTTTCCTCCGCTTTTCCAGAACTTTCCTCCAATTCCCTCTCTAATATTTTAGAATGTTCCATTAATTCTTCTTCCAGTGATTGTATTATCGCTCTGGTACGTTCTTTCGAAGGGATTACGTCATTGTTCGCGAACATGCTATCAGTAGCGGCGCATGAATACTTTTCTCTCAGGGGCGCACGTCACAATATGATAAAGAAAAAAAAATCTTAACGAAATGATTGTAGATCAAGTGTCTAACGTAATTCAAGAGTCTGACTATTCACAAAACAGAATGTCACCGTTAAGGCAGAAGTCCAATTTTTTTATTTTTTTGTTTTTAACGCATTTAAGTCCATACTCTGTTTCTCTTTATACCTAAAAACTCAGGAAGTCCAATGACATATAGAAGGCAAGTTATGGATGAGGATGACAGTATTATTCACTAAGTCACTTCTGATGTTTTATCTGTCACGCAAAAGTCATTATATGGACGTGATTCATTTCATAAACTAAGTAAAGCGGATATTGGACTTAACGATTTTGTTGTATTTTTCTTTTCACGAGTTTTTCAATAAAAAATTATATTAATGGCATATTTTTTATTATCTTATCCAACTAAGTTCACATTTACTAACAAACTAAAATAACTAAGTCCATTTATTTTAAAAATTCTGGAAATCACAAAAGTTTTAAAAAATAATTATAGTGCATTTTTATTTCAATCCCTGTATCTAGCAATGTGATAGAATAAAAATGAAATACACAGAGTAACTATTAAACCGTTTTTCTCAACAATTTACGTTTTGGACAATGACTTCTGCTTTAACAGCGACGAGAATAAAGTTGGAGTTAAATTAAGAAACTGTCATTTTAATAACAATTTTTGTTGCTCTTATTCTTTGGAATTGTATTTATGCCCAATTGCATCACTAAGGCTTATATTTTAAGCGACCCTTAGACAAAAAATGCAAATCGAAACAACAATGCATATTAATTCATTCGTCATTTTATATCGATGTAATATGAGAAAAGCTAAAGAAGAAGATGTTAGTGTCAAGTGCAATTTGCATAGTTTGTTTATGAAATAATTATACTGGAAATTTAGAATCTTTTGCAAGAAAATTTATGTATGGAATTTATACATAATACACAGGATTGACGGAAGGTATTATGCTGGTCACAACAGATTTTTTTTCAATATATTATTGTATATACGTACTTACAACATTCAAACCAGGAGAAGGGTCATTTTTCATTGGATTTAAAGGAGCATTAAAACCAGTTACACCATCCCAAGATCCGTGTAAATCGTAAGTCATAACATTAATCCAGTCCAAATTACTGAAAAAAGTAATTCATTTGAAACAATAATTACACATCATGCGATAAATATTTATACTTGGAGAGTACAGGAACTTGATAATAATGAATAAAACCTGATTCGAATGCAGTTACAGCTGCTGAGAGTAGTAAACCATGTGGATTGAATGCTGTGCGAAGTTCCTTGATGAGTTTACTGAAGTTTTCCTAAAGTTATTATCACATTATATTCAGGTGGCGTCCCGACTGACGACAAAAGAAATACAATCAATTTCATATATCGAATTCGCAAGGGGTATATGAATTTGTTCGAATTAGAGACAATTCGAACTAGAGAAAGTAAAAGACAATTAAATGAACATTTGTATAAATCAAAGAATATGTATATGCAACAGAAAAAAATGTTTATTCAGTTATATAACGGAAATATAACAACTTGTTAGAAAAATGACATGTATAGGATGTCTGCCGTAAGCAGGATGTGTGCCGTAAGCGGGCCACCATTGCTAACTTTCTTATTTGAAGAGATAGAAACATGGTTAAATGGACAATGTTGGGCGATATTATACAACAAATTTAACAGTGAAAAATGCAAAACAATTGAACATCAAATACGCGACTTATTTAACAAAATATCATTTCTTTAAATGGAATGCCATATTGAAAGTGACCATGTAATTTTTTTTTTATCTGAATATATGTACATGTTCATTATCACTATGCCTCTAAAATTAAAAACAAAAGAGTTATTTCAAGTTGAAATTTAAATATTATATTATTTCTATGGAAACAGCAAAAACAAATAACGAAATTAATTATTTAGTAACACTGATCAAAAAACAAATAAATAATTTAAATTTAAAAAAAATGCTCAAAGTGTTGATCATTTCTTTGATGATAAATATTTTTCCATTTTGTTGACAGCATCTATCAATAATGTAAATAAATAAACAAAGTGTCAACTCTTCTTTGCTTAATGTTAGTTTTTCTTGTTTGCATAGAAATAATGTCAGTTATATTAAGTAAGAAATATAAAATTTAAATTTCAACTTTAAATAAATCTTTTGTTTTTAATTTTAGAGGCATAGTGATAATGAACTTTTATATTTAGATAAAAAAATCTTTTAAATGATATGACTTTCAATATGGCATTCGTATAATATCGCCCAACTTTGTCCATTTACCCGTCTTTCTATCTCTTCAAATAAGAAAATTAGCAATGGTGGCCAACTTACGGCAGACACCCTGTGCATATATTCGGGTGGTAGGGGTTTGGCGCTCTATGGTGAGGGTGACTTGTTAATTGTAGTAAAATTATTATTTTTATCTCATTTCCTTGAACTGGCAGAAAGCCATTGAAGTAATTACCAAATAAAAGATTTTTTTTTGTTTATTTATTATTTTTTGTATTTTTGGAACATTACATTAAAGATATATCAAGACACATTTTAAACATTTTTAAATAATGAAAATGAAAGAGAATATTGTTAATTTGTGACATTCTTTTTCTGTATTAAATTTCGGTATTATTTTTCGAGATTCAATTCTGGTCCTTCTAAATTCGTCTCGGTTGGATAACCCACATACAGCCGAAGATGCCTGTCACAATTTTCAAAATAAATTTAAATCCATAAACGGTATTGTTAGAGGCTTTAGAAGGGAGGACGAACGCATGTAAGAATTGTATCTAAATTCTATTCATAGAGAGGTGAATATCATTAAAATTGATGACAAATGCCCAATAATTTAATTCGTTTAAAGAAGAGTTCGATTTAAAAAAATCTATTTAAAGAATTATTTTTACTTATAAAATCCTATACGATGTCAAAAATAATTTACTTTAGAAAAAAATCAAATTACAGAGAGATCGATTTTCGGAGGGTTGATTGAATTTCGAATTTTAATTAGCACAAAAACAACCCCTGTGGTGCACACTCTACGCCAGCAAATAGTGCCCGTGAGTTATTGCCTGATAAACGCCCGCACGGTACAAATATGTCATCATTATTACCGAAATCAACGTAAGTACAAAGCTGATTGGCTCACCCAGTAATGATGATATATTTATACATTTATATAATTCTATATTACGAGAAAACTTACAACATCTTGAGGTCTACCACCACGATCGGCGGCTGCTGGGTACTCCCAATCTACGTCAAGTCCATTAAAGTTGTACTTCCTAACGAAATCAACTGCATTCTTTACGAATTTTGCCCGTAAACTATCGCTCTCTGCAACCTAAAAAAATATTTTACATAAAGAAAAACTTGTGAGGCTTATTCGAACAGAATTCGTGTTCATATTCACTAATGCTGGGTATATGCAGGCAAATTAAATAAATAAATTGCAAAACTAAAAATAAAAACTAAACTAAATAAGTAGAAAACAATTCTTACCAATGACAACGTTTGTGCAACTATACTGAAGAACTAAACTGATGAAACCAAATTTAGAGGTTGACTATTTTCAACTTTTAGTTTAATTTTATTTAAAAAATTTGCGCCTGCGCCAATCGACCGAACCTATGAAACTGTACGATGACAACAAGGTTTTTGCAGAGAAGAGTAACGAAATACTAATTGGACTTATTTAACAATTTGTATATCTATATTTTTTACCTTCCGTCACCTATAGGTAAGGAAGGTATTATCTTTGGTCAAAAAATTCGGTGGTGAGTTTTCAATGAATAAGCACGTTTTAGTGTCTTTACAATACGATTTTATTATTTTTACGATGATGTCTGTATGTGTGTGTGCAGACTTGATTAGATTTTGGTTATAATTGGTCAACCGGAAGTACTCTCATTTGAAGATTTTAACAATTTTTCTTGAAAAAACTCAGTTAAATATTATACCGGGTGATCATTTGAAAACTTCCCACCTTGAATAACTCTTTAATTAATAAAATTATCAAAAATCACTAAAACAGGTCAATGTTATTTTGGAGGGGGACATTTAATAACCTATTCCAATCAGTTGGGAAACTTTCACCCTCCCCTCCAGCCACTCCCACCCCAAAATTTTAAATGGCACTACCCCATGCGTGATACATCATTTTAAAGGTTGTAAAATTCTCAATATTTTAAAGCAAAGAAAATTAAAATCGGCCGAGCCGTTCATGAATTAGAGACAAAAATGTATTAAACCGGAAAATTTACAAAATATCTAAAACTAAAACTCACAAACGTAAACAATTAAATTTATCGTAATAGATGCTCGAATTGCGCTCCATTGCCGCGGAATTAATCGGCATTCGGATGTTATTCGTTGTTTCAGTTCGTCGATGTTGGCTGGGGGAGTTTGATAGACGATGGATATAAGGTGGCCCCAAAGGAAAAAGTCGAGAGGGGTTAGGTCAGGAGACCTTGCTGGCCACTCTACTGCTCCTCTTCTTCCAATCCACCTCTCTGGAAACTTGTTATTCAACCAGTTTCGAACTGGTACCACAAAATGTGGTGGGGCACCATCTTGCTGAAAATAAACTTGATTTTCATCCAAAATTCAGTTTCCTTCGTCGTCTACTTGATTTTCTATTGCTTCCGTAATCAAGGGGTCTATGACATCTTCCAACATATTGAGATAAATAGTACCATTTAAATTTTCATTAATAAATAACGGACCAATGACCGAGTCCCCCAGTATACCAGCCCACACATTAATTTTTTGTGGCCACTGAGTATGCGTTTCTCTAAAAAGATTCGGGTTTTCATCATCCCAATAACGACAATTATGACGATTAACATAGCCATTCAAAAAAAAAGTACATTCGTCACTGAAGCAAATATTTTGAATTAGATTTGGAGTGGTATTTATCATCACAGTCATTTGTTCACAAAATTTTGATAATTTTATTAATTAAAGAGTTATTCAAGGTGGGAAGTTTTCAAATGATCACCCGGTATAACTTAAAGAACATGTTATTCTCTATTCGATTTGTTTGCATTTTATATTTCATATTCAACAGATATAGAGTTAAAGAATTATAAAGATATTAAATTTGATAAATCAGCCAGCTATGCTAACTTAACCATGGAAACTGCTAATATATTCAAATAATTCAAATTGACAGATGTCAGTATCAATAAAATGTAAATGAATGAAAGAATAAATGAAATAACTCTAATGTTAGAAGTTTCTAGAAAGATATAAGAGCGACGATTACATTGGTTTGAACATGTCATGAGGAGGAATATATTGGAAGAAAAATGAATAGTTTAGTAATAGAAGGTGGAAGTAATATAGGAAGACTAATATAAGATGGAAGGACTGTTTTGCGGAAGACTTGAGAGAAAAAGAACGCAAAACACAAATGAGTGGAAGAAGAAGAAAATAAAAAATAGCTACCTCTAACGAATGGAAAAAACTAAAGAAAAAGATGTCAGTGTCAATTGCAATTTGCATAGTTTGTTTATGAAATAATTTTACTGGAAATATAGGATCTTTTGTAAGAAAATTTAAGTATAAAGCGCGTGCAGTGACATGACTTTGCTGACTTTTGCAAGCAGATATGCGGATCCGTGTCAAAATGACAGCAATTAATTACGTCCATAACTGACAAATGTCATAATTTTTCATTCTAAATTTCATAATTTTCGTATTTCTTGTGGTTTGTTTGTTATCAGGAGTATAGAATTCAGTTGTGGAGGAAAGGAATCATAAAATACGAAAAAATTAAATTTTGAATGAAAAATTATGACATTTGTTAGATATGGACATAATTAATAGCTGTCATTCTGATACGGGCCTCCATATCTGCTTGCCAAGGTCAGCAAGTCACGTGATTGCTCGCGCCCTATACATAAATTTTCTTGCAAAAGATCCTATATTTCTAGTAAAATTATTTTATAAACAAACTATGAAATATTATTTACACATTTAATGTTATTATAAATATTAAAGAATATTCTAGTATCTATACAAATTGATTGCATTTTATATTTCATATTCAATGGATACGAGGTCTGTTCAGTAAATAACCGAACATTTTGATTTACGTGCCAACGGAAATATTTAGTGATATGCGGTTGGCATCATTGCGTGGAGCATAAACTCCTCTATAACCACATGTTCTTGGATTGTTGATATCTGATTTAGTTTTCGTAATATTGTTATTTGAGTGCAAGTGTTAGTAGCGATTTTTGAAATGTGCGATTTTCTGGAGCAACGATGCAACCTAAAATTTTGCGTGAAACTGGGGAAAACTTTCACAGAAATGTTTCAACCTTTAAAACAAGCTTACGGAGATGATGATCTGGATCGTAATAGAAAGTGGATGAAACAGAGGAAGACCAAAGATAAGATGGAAGGATTGTATTGCGGAAGACTTGAGAGAAAGGAACCGAATGAGGACGACCCGCAAAACAGAAATGAATGGAAGAAGAAAATAAAAAATAGCGACCCCTAACGAATGGGAAAAGCTGAAGAAGAAGATGTCAGTGTCAAGTGCCATTTGCATAGTTTGTTTATGAAATAGTTTTACTGGAAATATAAGATCTTTTGCAAGAAAATTTATGCTTGCCAAAGGCAAGCAGATATGGGGACCCGTGTCAAAATGACAGCAATTATTTATGTCCATAACTGACGTGTCATAATTTTTCATCCAAAATTTCATGATTTTCTTATTTCATGTGGTTTATTTGTTATCAGGAGTATGAAATTTAGAATATTTTGCAAGGATTTTTTTTATGGAGTTTGTACATAATACATAGGATTGACGGAAGGTATTGTGCTGGCCACATCGAATTTTTTTATTCTATATAAATATATCGTACAGCAATTTCACCTATAAAAGTTAGTTTATACAAAATGTCAGACATAAATTCTTAATTTTAATTTACTGTATAAACGACGTTATTTTAATTTAGTTTTTTTTAATTTACTGGCTTAATTTAATTTAATGTATAAACCCAGCATAACATAATTAATTTTTTTGTTCCTTTGTTCGTTTTAGATTCTACGAATTTTCAATCTTACTATGAAACTATTTTGCGAAATTCCGCGAATTTAATGACCAAGAATTTACCTTTGAGAATGTAGCGCCTCCTGCACTCCCTCCACCAACAGCAAATAAAGTCTTAAGATTTGGAGATATATTTTTCAAATTGTTAAATCTTTTATAGCCACCTGGAACAACAAATACTTTTATTTTTAGTTTCCAGAATGAGTAGCAATAACAGCTAATTTTATAATTTTTGATAAGTTACTTTCAAATATTTTCATTATTAAAAAAATGTGTCACACCACGTCCTCCATTGTCTTCGAGATCATTCCATGGGTCTGAAACTGTGACAGAACCATCATTTCCAATTCCAACGAAACTATAAATCAAATGGGTGCAGAGTTTTGGGTTTATGTTTTCTATTTCAAATTTACCTAGTCCGTTCGTACTACTTGCCCAATTGCCGTAGTAACATACTACTTTATCTAAAACATATTTTCAGTGGTTTAAACTTGGAAGTAAATAAAAAATTAATAATAATAGTACCTGCAGCAGCGAAAGAAGTGTCAAAAAGAAAAATGGTTAAAATAGTAATGAGAAATAATGGCGTCCTCATTTTAACCAAAAAACAAGTAACCCTATCAAAATATTTAGTAAACAATTAAGTTCGAGAAAATTAAAATGCCGAATACAATTTTTATATAAGAAAGGTCTGAGCGGCAGAAACGGTATATGTTCCATAATATTCAAAGCATTAACATTTTTAATTTGTTTATAACTTAAGAATGGATTAAGCAAAAAAATCATGCTATATAGCAAAAAAATGAGTAAAATATTACAGTACCAAAACATATTTGATTTAAGTTAGTTGTGATTCCAACGTGAATATGGAGTTACATTTTTAATATGTTTATAACTTAAGAATGGATTAAGCAAAACATTCATGCTATACAGCAAAAAATAGCATGATTTTTTTGCTTCCATTCTTATTATAAACAAATTAAAAATTTAACTCCATCTTCAGGTTGGAGTTACAACTAACGTAAATCAAATATGTTTTGGTACTGTCAACTATCATATTTTACTTATTTTTTGCTGTATAGCCTGATTTTTTTGCTTAATCCATTCTTAAGTTATAAACAAATTAAAAATGTAACTTTTCCTTCACGTCGGAGTTACATCTAACCTAAATCAAACATGTTTTGGTACGATCATAATGTAGCGCGCGCCGACCCGACGCGCCGAATGCTTGCGCCGCCACTGGTAGCATGTTCTCGAGCGATGACGTAATTCCCCGCGGGGGAAAACCCATACTCGTTTAGCTGGTTAATTACATCCGGTGGTGTGATCCTTTGTGTTCGATGATAGTCGCGTCGGAAAGTTCAAGGACACTGGGCTGAATAAATACCGTCCGAAGGACAGCGGAAAAAATAGTCTGTGATATAGAAGTAACGAGCAATGAAGTTGCTGATATAAATAAAGTCTACGAGTTCTTAACATAAATAAATGTAGTTTTATAAATAAATCTGGTATATAAATAGAAAACTGTACAATGTACAAAGTACAAATGCGACACTTGGTGAACTGCTCTGAATAATATTAATATTAGTATATAAATAATGGTTAAATAAATAATCTTAGACTTTGAGCATTTAATAATATTCTTAGTCTTAAATTAGTGTTTATAATTATTTAATCATAGTGTTAGTTATTTTTATTATCTTTTTACTATTTATCCTAATTATTTATCGTTTAATAAACGTATTATTTTAATTAATATTATTTCTCTTATTTTTACACTTCACCCAAATAAATAAACGTTACAATATTTTGCTAATTTTTTTGCTATTTTTTGTTGTATAGCGTGATTTTTTTGCTTAATCCATTCTTAAGTTATAAACAAATTAAAAATGTAATCACATCTTCACATTGGTGTTACCTACTGTTACAACTAAGTTAAATCAAAAATATTTTAATTGCATTATTTTATCTTAAATTTTTAGTGTATAATTTGAATTTTTTGCTATAGTTAATCTCAAGTTATAAATTAATAAAAATGTTTGTAACTCCAACTTCATATCTTTGTTATAACAACAAAATGACAAAACATATATGATTTAAGTTAGTTGTAACTCTAACGTGAAGATGGAGTTTAATTTGTTTATAACTTAAGAATTCATGTTATATAGCAAAAAATAGAAAAAAAATGAGCAATATATTACTATATGAAGCAATATGTGGCATTGTGATGTTGTAACTCCAATTTCATGGACTCCCACGGAACCCCATTTATATTTTTAGCATACGAGTTATGTTTAAACAAAACTCATAATATTATTATTTCATTTATTTAATTTTAAATTAATTGTTGTTTTATATAGATTGTTGACATTTTCTATTTTCAATTGCATTTTTGTTTGTAATATAACATTTCAATTATTATACTACTTTTCAATATTGAAGATAAAATAACGCACGCACCAAGTATGGCATGTAATTTTACTAAATAGGAAGATTTTCGCTTTCGGGGCGCGCTTATGACGATAACCGGATATTTCTATATTTTATGAAGTCTGGCAGTATATCAATTTACCTAGCAAAGATAAAAATACATCGACTGTGGAAAATAACATCAAAATGATCGAATGGGTCGAGCATTTTAAACAAATATATGTAGGTTCGGAAATTGAATATAAGCAAAATTTTGTCCTACCCCTCCTAGAAGAAAGATACACAGAAGATTCAATCACAGAAGAGATAGTGTTCAGGCAAATACAAAAATTGAAGAGGAAGAAAGCAGCTGGTACTGATCAAATTCAAAATGAGGCGTGGATCTACTGCACTGAAAATGTGCTGCAGAAAATAACGAAAATCTTAAACGATGTATGGAGAGGTAAAGGATTACCTAAAAAATGGAGGGAAGGTATAATAAGACCAATATATAAAAAAGGAAATAAAGAAAATGCAGCTAACTACAGAGGCATAACACTGCTTAATACTCTATACAAGATATATGCAATGATCTTAGAAGAAAAATTAACACAAGAAGCAGAGAATTTGAAACTACTCCCCGATACGCAGTCTGGTTTCAGAAGGGGCAGAAGCACGATCGACAACATATATATTTTAAAACAACTTTATAGAAGAAGAATTGAAGAAAGATAAAGGAAAAATCTACGTTCTATTCGCAGACTTAAAATCAGCGTTCGACATAGTTAATAGGGAGAAGCTAATAGTCACCCTAAACAAAAATGGTGTGAACCAGCTCCTCACGAGACGAATTGCAGAAATATACCAAACTACCATAAACCAAGTAAACTACGATGGAGAATTATCCAAACGGAGCATCAAAGGATTAAGACAGGGTTGTCCACTAAGTCCCATACTTTTCGCAATCTATATAGCAGACTTAGAAAAGTATATGGAAAGAGGTCAATTAAGAGGTGTTATTAAAAAACAGAAAATATGGACGCTGGCATATGCCGACGACTTGGCGTGTGTTACAGAAACAGAAAAAGAAATGGTATATGTACTAAAAAGACTTGAAAAATACTTAGATCAGAAAGAAATGATACTAAATGCAAACAAGTCAAAAATACTCACACTTAAAAAAGGTGGGGGAAGGGAAAGCAAAGTTAATTGGTTATGGAAGAATGAAGAACTAGAATCGGTAAAAACATTCATTTATCTGGGCTATACCTTCAGCAGAAACAATAATCCTCAAGCGCACATCAAGGAATTAGTAAGAAAGGCAAATATTGCAATGGCTCAGATATGGGGAACTGGAGAAAGAAAATTTCCAGGGGATATCAAATTAAGACTAACCTTATTCGACTTTACAGTGAAAAGCATAGGGACATACGCATCCGAAGTGTGGGGCTGGTCAGAATACGATTTAATTGAAAATCTGCAGACGAAATATATAAGATGGCTCCTAGGCCTGAAACAACGTACGCCAAAATACATATTATTGCAAGAATTACAAAGAAGCAAAATTCGAGTAGAGACAGGTAAACGCGCGGTGAAATACGAAGAAAAAATAAACTTTAACACAGAAAAGAAAATTTTAAACGACTGCTACCAAGTAATAAACATAGAAAAAAGAGACACAGAAAGAAATAAGTGGGAAGAAATGAGAAGAAAATATTATGAAAGGAATGGGTTTTCGACGCTAGAAGTACAACACAAAAGAAGAAATGGGTTTAGAATGCAAGAATTTATAACACAAAGAGATAATGATATAAAAGGCAAGTACAGTGAGAAAACATCCCAGCGTATATAACGGGGAAGATGAGTGTAAAAGACATCAGACTAATAGCAAAGTACAGATGTGGCAACGCGGAGAAAAACAACGACTTCTGGGAAAAGAATGAAAAAAAGTTATGCAAATTGTGTGAAAAAGGAGAAGATTCATTAGAACACGTAATGTACATGTGCGACAAAACCCAGCGAATGAAATTACAAGTATATAAATTCTTAGGAGAACAGGGTGAGGGGCTCCCCTGGATAAGGAAATTAGAAGAAATGAAAAGTAAATCTTGTAGATGAATAATAAATGTTAGAAGATTTGTAAGATATCCTAAATTGTAAGAAAAAGTATTGTAAATATCTCATACAGGTGAAATATTAGAATTATAATGTAAATTTATTTGTATATTTAATACCCTATGGTAAAAATAAACTTATTACTACTACTATATTTTATGATTATGTATATTTAATATTTTACCTGTATTCAATTCAAGCCAGTTGAAAAATTCAGCTAAGTTAAATATATGTACTTAAATTGTGTAACTACGTGTAATATAAAGTAGTCGGATAACATATACTAGAATTCGTAGAAAATACCTATCTTTTATAGTTATGACATAGGGATAATTGTCAGTAATATATCATTTCAATTTTTTTATTTATTTATTATTTATATTTGTTCGTCGAGATAAGAATTTTTCCACCGATGAACAAAAAAACAACTTTATTTTTATGTCATAATAGTTCGCAATAATAGCTATTTTGATATGTGTTAAAACTAAAAGTGTCATTTTATTTTGTGAGAAGAAAATTTGGCACATGACGCGAGGCGGAGTGGTCCAAATCCAAACCTTCGAACAAAATAAAACCACTTTTACCACGTACGTATGTATATCAAACCATTTTTTCTACTAGTACTGATTTTTCATTTAAATTTGTATTTTTAATAATTTTTTGACATTATGTCTAAGGTAACTAGTTAACTTTTAAAAATGGTGTACCTTTAACACTGGTGTCATAAATTGACACCAGTTTAATAGATGGTACACGCGAAAAATAATCTGATATACAGCGTGTTAAAAAATTTAATTTAATTTTAAATCCTTCCATAGTTTATGCCTCTGTTTTCTGTTTGTACTTTCCACGATATTAAATGCAGCGTTCGTTAGGACAGAATTAGCTCCCGTACCCTCTCCAAATTTGACAAAATTGGTGCGAAAGTGCTGCAGTTTCCATACCGTCTTCGTAAAGTCAAATCCTTATCCCGTATTGAAACGATTTCAAATTTCGTTTCGCGGTTTTATTCAAAATTTTATTTAGTATTTTTCTTGATTAGCCAAGAATTAGCATTCACGTAGTGTTTCCGGCGAGAGGAGGACGCGAGAGTTTTTTTGTTGAGACGAGGAGTTGGTCTTGGTACTTGAAGCGACGCACATTGCTGGTGTTTGTTTTTTTTTTCAAATTTTGCTTAAAATTTAATTATCTTTTATCATCCACGTTTTGTAAAAGTTTCTCTTGTTTATGATACATTTTTTTGGTTCATGTAACACCTGTTTGAGGTAAGTTTATCTGTATTTTTTTGTTAAATCAGTTGTATCATACCCGAGCACATGGCGTAGCTTCGAGTGCAAGACTAATCTCTCGGGGTGTGTCGCCTCTTTTTTGGCCCTCAGTATCAAAATTTAAGGTTTTTTTTGTTGCGAGGCGATGGTTTAACTTCCACAGCTTAATTTTTCTCATTTTTTTGTGAACTCTAACCTTACAGTTCACTGGTTCCCAGCGCGAAGCGCTCTCAAACTTGCTACAATCCCTTGTATAGTAATTTCTGTTTAACTTTTAGTGAAAGTGGCAACCTTCCACTTCACGGATTTTTCTGCGTGACGTTAACGCATTTCAAAGTTATTAGTATACCATTTTTTTCGTAAATCTGTTTCAATTCTATCACGGGCATTTGCCCGTTGTTATTATTTACTAACAAATTTTTTTGGTGTCATTTTATCTCAAAATTTATATAAATTATTTATCGTTTGTCTAATAATTTTCTTAAAAATTTCTAGGTCAAAATTTATATAAGTTATTTCATATTTATGGGATTTTTTTTCTATTTTAAATTTATTTTGTTTCTTAAATTATCTAGCTCACTTTAGTTTATTTGTACGGCAGAATTAGAAGACGTAGCCAAGACTGTTTCGACGTCATTAGTAAAAGGTTGTATTTGTTTGTTTAAAATTTTTTTGCAAGCATATTAGATTTTTATCTTAATTGATCTTACTTAATCTTGGTAAGCCCAAAATATTATCTCAAGTTAACTATTTTTTTGGGCTGCCGTTTTGCAACTTTTTTATAAAAATTCTGCCTCCGAGACAAGTCTCAAAAGAACGTCGAGCTACTAACCTTTCCTCTATTGTTATTTCCTTCCTGTTCTTCAGCTTGGCCAGCTGTTGTTTTTTTAGAAAGTGCACTAAGGTTTAGTATCATTTCATTATTTTTTTTGATTTAGGTAAAGGTTGTTTAAACTTTTTGTTAACAGTTGTAAAGGGTTTATGGCCTGTTTTGTTTGTCTACTCCGCCTTGGTCCTGGGTTGGTCGATCCGTTGGGTGGTGGGGACCATCACCGTCGAGGTTAGCGTCGAGACGCCGCCGCCTGTTACCTGCTCGCTTCATCGTTCACTGCCTCTAGTAGAGCTCAGGATCTTTTGCAAGAAGCCTTCCCACCAACTGGAGGTCGGCTAGTTGGATTTTCGTAGGCTGCTAAGCCGGTATTACCCGCGAAGCTGCCCTAGCTTCCGGCGCAGCACTATCACGCCCTAAGAACGAGGTCCTGGCAGCAGTGGTCACCGTAACTCAGCGAGGCACGCTCGTCAAGGTCAGTCAGGACAACGCCTTTGTTGCCCACCAGGTCCCCCCATCTGGCGGCTGGTCAATTTAGGACCCATCATTTTTTTGTACCCCATTTTAAGGTGTCTAAAGGCCATAACAATTTTTTTGATTAGTTTATTAAAGTTTTAAATATCATTTTTTTCTTGACTGTGTTATGTCCACTTTTTTCCTTTCGACATAACTGGCGCCCTAATCCTTCCTTTTTAAATTCTCTCTCTCTCAGCGACCCACGACCTCGCTAAACCACCACCAACCATAGAGATGCCGAGGTAAGTGTGTGACTCGTGATTTGCCTTCCGAAAATCACGTCTAAATTATTTTATTTAATTTTTTCTATCTTTACGTCACAATATATATATATATATATATATATATATATATATATATATATATATATATATATATATATATATATACATATACAATCGGTTTATAACGTTCTACGACGTCTTCCGATGCCATTTATCCACTGTTCTCTATCTTGCCATAGGTCTTCATTTAATCCTCTCTCTCTTATTCCTTCTTGGCCTCCTGCTACCCAACTTCTTCTAGGTCTTCCTCTTTTCTTTTTGCCGGTGGGTGTCCATTGTAGTATTTGTTTTGGAAGCCTCTCATTACTCATTCGCTGTACGTGACCGTACCATCTTAATTGATTTGTTTTTATTTCATCGGTTATAGTAGTTTTAATGTCCATGATGTCTCTTATTCTTTCGTTTCTTATCTTTTCTCTTCTTGACTTTCCTGCTGCCCTCCTCCAAAAATCCATTTCTGTAGCTTGTAGCATTCCTTCGGCCTTTTTCTTTAAGGGCCACACTTCGCTGCTGTAGGTAACTATGCTTTTTATAATGGTGTTATAAATTCTTCTTTTATTTTCTTTTGAAATAGTTTGATCCCATAACATGCTATTTAGTTGAGATATAGCTTTTCTTCCTTGTATACAGCGTTCCTTTATGGCTTTGTCCTAGGTGCCCTCATTCGTTATTTTTAATCCCAAATATTTATACTCTGTACAGTGTTTAATCTTTTATCCGTGTTTAGCATCAAATCTTGTTGGGTTCCATTTAAACACATATATTCTGTTTTATGCATGTTTACTTCTAGACCCCAGCTACGGTATTCTTCTATAATTTTTCGGGTCATATATTTACTATCGTAGTAGTCTTGTGCAATAAGTATTTGATCATCTGCAAAACTTAAGGTGTAAATTGTTTGATCTTCCAAAGGTATACCCATATTGTTGCACTTTTTCTTCCACGATTTCAGTGCTTGTTCTAAGTAAATTTTAAAGAGTGTTGGTGAGAGGCAGCATCCTTGCTTTAGTCCTTTGTTAACGGTGAAACCTTCGGATATATTTCTTCCTTGTTTTACTTTTGTTTGATTGTTATTGTATAGGTTTTTTATAGCTTTGTTTAGATTTATGCTGATATTTGTTTTCTCTAATGCTTCCCAGGGTTTAATTTGGGGAATTGAGTCATAGGCTTTCTTAAGGTCTATATATACTAGATGAAGTTCTTGATTATACGATAGTTTTTTACCTTCCGTCACCTTTAGGTAAGGAAGGTATTGTCTTTGGTCAAAAAATTCAATGATGAGTTTTTACTGAATAAACACGTTTTAGGGTCCATATAATACGATTTTACCATTTTTACGATGATGTCTGTATGTATGTGTGTCTGTGTGTCTGTGTGTGTGTAACAAAATTTCCGGATTCCATAACTTCAATACCACGATTCCAAAAATTATAATTTTTTCGTATTCCTCAAGTTTACATCCAGAAGAACATCTGATTAGATTTTGGTTATAATTGGTCAACCGGAAGTAGTCTCATTTGAAGATTTAACAGTTAAATTTGATTTATTGACATTTAACGTTATTATAACTTAAAGAATATATTATTCTCTATACGATTTGATTACAATTTATACTTCATATTCAATACATACAGAGTTAAACAATTTTAAAGAAATTAAATTTTATAATTCAGCCAGCTATGCCAAACTTGGGAACTAGTATCAAATTCATATAATTCAAATTGACAGATGTCAGTATAAATAAAAAGTAAATTAATGTGGCAGATATGAGGATGTTGAAGTAGATATTGGGGAATAGACGGAAAAATATGGTAAGAAAATAACTCTAGTATTACAAGTTTTTAGAAAGATACAAGAAAGACGATTATATTGGTTTGAACATGTCATGAGGAGAAAGGAAGAATTATATTGGAACAAGAATGAATAGTTTAATAATAGGACGTTAAAGGAACAGAGGAAGACCAAAGATAAGATGGAAGGACTGTATTGCGGAAGATTTGAGAGAAAAGGAACTGAATTAGAACGACATGCAAAAATAGCGACCCCTAACAAATGGGATAAGCTAAAGATGAAGAAGATGCCAGTGTCAAGTGCAATTTGAAAAGTTTGTTTATGAAATAATTTTACGGGAAATTTAGAATCTTTTGTAAGAAAAATTATGGAATTTATACATTATACACGAGAATGACGGAAGGTATTGTGCTGGCCACAACAGATTTTTCTCTATTAATTGTGTTATACAGTATAGGTGGTCCACTGTAGATCGGCCAGCTCTAAATCCGGCTTGTTCTTCTGCCTCCATGTCTGCGTATTCTCTCTCGACTTTGTTATTTATAATTCTTCCATATACTCTGCTTATGGAACTCGTCACCGATATTCCGCGATAATTATCACAATCCTTTCTGTCTCATTTTTTGTAGATAGTTGACATCAGTGATACTTTCCATGTTTCTGGATAAACATCGTCTGGACCTGCTGCCTTTTTGTTTTTTAATGTCTTGCATATGTTTTCTACTTCCTGTAATTCTACTCTTATTGGAGAACCTGTGATAGCTATGTTTTCTGTGGGACCTTCTTCTGTTTGAAATTCCTTTCTGTCTTCTTGTAACAGACCTTTGAAATATGTATCCCATTGTTTTAGCGTAATATTTGAGATTAAATCTTTCTTTTTATTTTGCCTTAGAGTTTTTATGAATTTCCAACTTTCGGTGTTTCTTTTTCCTCCTAAGTTCGTATTAAGGTGGTTACATTTTCTTTCCCATGCCTTGTTTTTCTTCTCTGTTAATTTCTTTCGTACTTTTGCCTGTGCTTCTTTATATATGATTTTGTTTAAGTCTGTTTTACTAATTAAATAGTTATTATATTTCCGTCTTTTATCGTTGATGTCTTTTTCTATTTCTGCGTCCCACCAGCAGGGTTTTGTTCTTCTAGCTGTTTCATATTCTCCTGAAGCTTCAAAGGCCGCTTCATGTATGCTGTTTATAATATGATTATATAATTCCTCTTTGTTTGAAGAGTGTTGAAGGTTTTCTAACTTTTCATCTAGTCTTCTGTGGTATAGTAGTCTAGTACTCTCTTCTTGTAGTCTGTCTAAATTGTACCTTCTCTGTTTATTTAATTGTTCCTTCTTGTGCTCAATTTTTTCTTCCTTCTTTCTTCTTGCTTTTAGTAGGTGATGATCGCTTCCACAGGTCGCATCTCTGTATACTCTTTCGTTTTTAATTTTTTCTCCTGCTTCATTATTATATAATCAATTATTGATTTTTGGTTCAGTGTAAGTTGTGTCCGTGTATATTTGTGGATATCTCGATGTTGAAAGAATCCATTCATAATACTTAAATTATTTTGTTCACATATGCTAATTAATCTCTTTTCGTTATCATTAAGGACATCTTTTCCGTATTGTCCCACTATTTTATCATGGTCCTTTTTTCCTGTGCGACTGTTCATATCCCCCATTATTATAATTTCTCTAGATGTACCAATTTTCGTTATTTCATCATTAAGTTGTTCAAAGAATTCCTCTTTTTCTTTTACCAGCGCGTCCTGTGATATTGCTTATACCTCAAGGATCGTAATTCTATAGTTGCAAATATTTATATTCATTTTTATTAGTCGTTCGCTTATAGCTTCCCATGACGTTATATATTTTCTAAAACTTTTCCTAATCAAAATTGATACTCCTTTTTGGGATCTTGTTTCCTTTGGTACTCCAGAGTAAAAATGATTATAATATCCCAGGTTTTCCGAACCTTCTCCTTTCTTTTTGGTTTCAGTAATGACGGTAATGTCTATTCTTTGATTTTTTAATTCAGAGGTTATTTCTCCCATCTTTCGGGCGGTGCTTTGTGTATTCCACGTTCCGAAAAACCACATCCTTTTTCGTAACATTAGTCGTCTTTTCTTTTCCGATCTATTCCGAGGCATTGTGTTTGGTTTTTTAACATTTGTTTGTTTTTCTAAGTAACGAGGAGTTAGCCCGTTGACTCAACTCCCAACTTGGAGGACCAGGATATTTTCTGTTGGGGTTATCTTCCCTTAGCCTTTGAAGCGCCAACTCCTCACTGCAAGGCAACAGCTGCTGATTTTGGTCCGCCCCGGGTATTTAATTTCCCCGGTACCCATCCAAATTTGACAAAATTGGCGCGAAAGTGCTGCAATTTCCATACCGTCTTCGTAAAATCAAATCCTCGTATCTATAATACAATATATATTTAGGAAACACAAGAACTTCTTTGATACAAAAATGTTACAAATGCAAACTGCAAAAAGAAAATTACGAATTTTTCCGTGAAACAAACAATATAATAAAAATTACAAAGTTACGTCTAGTTTTACCAGGAGTCCACTCACTGTGGACCGGACAGAGACCACAGGCTACACCACACTGAAGAGCGCCAATTAGTGCGAAACGCGTCTGTTGTTACTTGTTGTGTTGGTCGACTTCTGACGATGGCTTACATGGGAGTTGACTCAGAAGTTGTAAACTGGTGAAACTAGCCGTAACTTTGTAATTTTTGTTATAAAAATGTTAGTTTGTAGTATTTTTCCTTTTTGTCGTTAATACGAGTACTTATAGAATGGTAATAAAAAATAACTAATGATTAAGGGTATTGTGATAGTTATTTTTCCAAACATTTTCATATACGAGTATTTAATATTTATTACAATCGCACCGCTTGTACATTTTTTCGAAATTTGATACGGGAGTATTCTACTTCGTAACAATTATTTTCTTCCAAGGTCAAACACCTGTAAAACTTTGCAGAGCTGCCAATACAAAAATTTAAATTTTACCCGCCTCGTCAGCCAAATTCCCCAAACGTTCATAAAATTACACACTATGAGCCACATTCACACTAGTCACAATATTCATCATTCTCAAACCCAGGGCTGCCAATTTGCCAATGCACATGTTAAGAAGGAACACAGAATAATATTTGTCTATTAGTAAACATAAAATTTATGTAGAAAAAATCATGAATTAAAGTACTTAAAAATTTATTTATGTATCAAGGCACTGAAATTTTATTTTTTATCACGAATGTGGAATTTAGACGCCGAGGCCGTAAAGCCAAGGAAAATAAACCATATGAGTGATAAAAAGGAACTTCAGTGCCGAGGTGTATATTAAATTTTATTTGAAATTGAAATTTTGTGAAAATGAAAGATATATTATTATATATCTGTCCATTGCTGTCAGTTAAACAAACGAACTTCAGTTCAGTGTTGCGAACTTCCGGACATTGAAATTATAGTAATGAATACTCAAAATTATGCGTATTACCTCAAATTTCTTCATCGGAATTATTTAATTCGTTCTTCTTGCACATATTTTTTTATCATTTTACATACAATTTTGCTATTGTACAACGTATGTCTGCCCAAATTATCTTATATGTACAATAATTATCATAAGGTTTTCAACACTACATTTCATGAAATTGTCCTATAATTAATTACTTTCGAGCCGATTTCTGAACTTTTAATGACGATTTTTGTGCATTTTAGTGACGATTTCAAATAAAAAAATTATATTTGTTTTTTGTCATTATAAAATATATTTCAAATAAAACATGATATATTTGTTTTATTATTTTGTTGTTCATAACATAATGAACTTATTTACCTAAATTGTTCGTTTTTAATAAAATTTAGAGAACTAAATTTAATAATTAAAATGTATATAAATAATAAATAATATAAGTACAACATATTTCTTTCAGTATTGGAGTATAGGAGTACACAATGCCAAAATATTTTCTGCTTACTGAGAGTCAAGAGTCTGCGTACTTTTTAAATTGTATGTTAGTTTTCATAATTTCCATCTGTCTAGGGAAGATCACTGGGAATATGAAATTTATACTTATTAGAATTAGATTATTAGATAACAAATAAATAAAATAAAAATAAATATTTCATCACGGCATATTACCCATTGCTGGGTGTGCCATATTTCATGTTATTATATTTAATATTATATTTTTCTTATAACATAATTTATTTTATTTTTAGAAAAATGTCCGAAGAAGAATTTTATTATTTGTTCTTAAATAATTTATTTACCTTTCAGATTAGCTAGCTTCTATGCAACAAATACTAGCTTTTATGTTATTTAATATTTGTAATAACATAAATTTTCAAAAAATAATAAAAGATTTTTGAAAAAATACTACTACTTTCGGTAGTCTAAATGTTACCAGAACCTATTCAACTCTTCCCATTACTGTTAGATTGTGGAATTCGTAGTTGCACAGGTTTTTAGTCTTATAGAATTTGAGAAATCGTACCTACAACATCCACACATACACACACACACACCCATATATATCCACACACACATACAGACATCATCGTAAAAATGTTATAATCAAATTCTAGGGACCTTAAAACGTGCTTATTCACTAAAATCTGGATATCCGATTTTTAGTATGAATCCAATACCTCTCTTAGCGAGAGTTAAAAATGGGAGGCAGAAAAGAAAAATAAGAATTTTAACAAAATTAATTTATACTGGGAAGCACACACAATAGTACCATTTTCAGCAGCAGGACTCATTATCTCATTCAGATGACTTGCGATATCGCTTGTCCCCTTACAATTTGAAGATTCTGTTTTTTTAACCTTCTGTTTCTAACTTTCAACAAATGAGGCGTATAGAATCAAAACCAGACATGTAACATTTTAATCTTTTTTTGGCTGTTGGTGGCACTGTGTTCTGTTTTCAAAGTTCTATGGCTGGTACCACAAGCCCTGTTTTAACTAAAACGATGTTTTAAGAAATGTCAAATTTCATTATTTAATATTAATAATAAATAATATTAAATTCATCAAAATATAATTTTAAAGCAGAACGTAGTTTATAATCAAACAAATATTTTTAAAAAAATCGCTCTTCAAACGTAAGGGTGAAATTAAATATTGAAATTTGAATTTGACATTTCTTAAAACAGCGTTTTAGTTAAAACAGGCTTGTGGTACCAGCCTATCAGTCTAGTGAATTTTTTTGTTTTAGATCAAGCTATGTCTACTACATAATACGAATTTTATTTCTTAAGCAGACAAGCCCATTTTATTTTTAAATCAAAATTAAATAATTTATTAACAGTTATATGTAACCATTTAATACATAAAAAGAACAAGTCTACAAGAATAATATAATTTTCAATGTATAGTGCTTCAGATATGGGCGCAAGAGTTTTTTGTGATTTACTCAAGTTTATGTTCATGCCACATGTCTGGTTTTGATTCTAAACGCCTCATATAACGGTACCGGTATCATATCAGCAGAACCGAGTATCGCTACATCACTAGTTCGTATATTACTCGTATACTACACTTTTTCTAATTCTTACATCTATTAATTATTTATATATTTTGTTACATAATCGTTATTTATTCCTTTTATGTTAGTAAATATTCATTAAAATGAAATTGGAGAAAACAAAAAAAATATATTAAATATATTATTAAAAACATCTTTTTATTATATTTGTTCAGCAGCAATTATAGTTTGTTCTACAATCTTTCATTTTACCTTAATTTTATAATATAGTGGATACGGTGATTACGAAGAAAAACATTATTAAACAAATTGTTTGTAGAATACAAAGTTGATATTTGATAATTCTTATATACTTAAATTAAATCAGTACTTTGATATGTACACGTAATTATCAAAAAATCAGTCAATAGTTATAAAATTATACTCGGCGACCAAAAGTACGGTTAATAGTTTTAAGAAGAGGGAAGGTTGAACCGGAAACCCCTTGGAAGTCGTCAGTTTCGATGGACCAAATCATTCCACCACCCAAGTTCATTTGTATCGCGTACTCACACTATAAGAAATGAAAAATGATTGAAAATGACTGTTATACTTTTTGTTTTAGTGAATGAAACATTCTAAATTTACCTTCATTTGAATAGATCTTGGATTATCATATCCAACCCATTGGTTTCCTTGGTATGCGTATGGTACTTTCTGTCCGTCGTCCCAAACTTCTGTAAGTTGTCTATCGCGCAGCTTTTCTACAATCTGCATAAAAAAAACAAATTTTTAATTTGTTAGACTATAAAGTGGTTTATGTAGTCATGTATTACAATGTTATTGTTAAAATGAATGCGGTTTAGAATAAACAATTTGCTCAACCAAAAGAGTTTCCTTTCGCAGCTTGTACGTGGTTGGTTGTTGGTTTGATATTAAATACTACAATTAAAGTTTTGTAACGTTCATTATTTTCCGATATGATCATCTTGAAGTTTAACGCACTTGCTCCAATGTTTCTCCAGGTTCGCTATTCTTTCGCGGAAGTTGATTTCTCCGAAGCCCTCAAATACACGTTTTACTATACGCGATAATAGGCTATTGTACGATATTTAAAAAAAAATCTTGAAGTACGTAAAATTATAAGACCACATGTAAAAGTCCGAGTTAAAAATCTTCCCAAATAACCGAGATATTAAGGTCCGAATTTTAAATTTGCGTTATGACGTAGGTAATGTGAAATAGACAAACACTGGTTCACAGGCTTATAAAAAAAAAAGTTGAGTAAATTACAAAATAATATATAGTTCGTCATTATTTGTCGAGAGCGAAGATTGAATCCTGAGGGCGTAGCCCGAGGGATGCAATTTCTTAAGGCAGATAATGGCACTTTACTCCCATGTTATATACAATATTTTATATATAAACACAAAAAATCCGTTATTTACGTAACAAAAGAGACTATTATTAACAACATGTAAAACTAGTAAGAATGAAGCATATCTACAATAGAAAAAACAATTTATTTTTTAATTTTCTACAGAAATCATATCTTTATCGAAAATAAATATAATTAATAATATTCGACATATCTGTTAATCAATATTAATTAACAATTGAACACTAAGAAAACAAAATTCTTCCTAGGTGGCACTGCCAATGGCTTTGAATCACTTTATTTCCCTGGGTAAATAATGAAGCACATTAAATAATGATTTTGAAAAGAATAAAGTTAACATTATTTATCGGTTGTATATAATAGTAGTTTATATATCAAGGGAGTAAAGTTCGTCATTATTTGTCGAGAGCGAATATTGAATCCTGAGGGCGTAGCCCGAGGGATGCAATCGCTTGAGGCAAATAATGACACTTTACTCCCGTGTTATATACAATATTTTATATACAAACGGAAAAAATTGTTATTTAGCTTACAAAAGAGACTAACAGCATGTGAAACTAGTAAAAATGAAACAAATTCCTATAAACGTAAAATCTATTTATTTTTTTAATTTTTCACAAAAACAAATATATTTTTTTCAAAATAATTATTATCGATAATATTCTACATATTTGTATGTTAATATCAAATAAGAATTGAACACTAAGAAAATAAAATTATCACTTTATTTCCCTAGGGAGTACTTGTCATTTTTATTTCACTCGGGAAATAATGAAGAACATTAATTAATGATTTTGATAAGAATAAAGTTAACTTTATTTACCGGTTGTATATAAAGTAAATTATTGTACATAATTTATTTCACTCTTTTTCTCATTTTAAAAAAATAAAAAAAAAGAAAGTCATCTGAACAACATCCGAACAGATCCGATACATTCGAATAAGTATATTCGTAGTGCAGGCGGAGCTTCACAAAGTAGGGATTCATACTTACTTGCATCCTATTTTCTTAAACACGCGCGTACGTGGCCTGCGTCATCAAAAGCAAAACCCTCCGAATTTTTAGTGGGAGCAATTTATAATAATAAAAATAGAATTTTTGGTATCCTTTAACTATTATCTTTCATATTTTCAATAAACTCTTACTATTTTTGATTACGGTGGAATAGCCAATAGCCTATTATGAAATCACTCGTAATGTAAATAGCATGTAAGTTCCTTCAAATATCTAGGAAGCTTAATATATTGGAATGGAAACTGTAAGGAAGAAATTCGATGTAGAAGTGAGAAGCAGCATACAGTAAAATTTAAAATTTGTTAATAGCAAAGCGCATTAATATATCACGTAACTGTAAGAAAAGAATTACAAAATGTCTTTTATGAATTATTGTGCTGATATGGAAGTGTAACATGGACGAAGTAGAAAAAGTACTCGGAAAGTTTTGAAATGTAGTTGTTGTGAAAGTTGAAAATAGTCAGGAATGAGGAGCTTTTGAGGATTGGAGAAGAATTTTTAAAGACATAAAAAGAAAGACTACCTGGACTGGGCATGTTTTAAGGATGGATTGTATTCAGAAAATTATAATTGAAGAGAAAATACACATGAGAGAAGAAGACAAGAAGAAAATTTGGAATGTTGAGGGAGCAAGGGAATTACGAACAGCTGAAGAGAGAGGCGCACTGGTATGGACGCAGCATTCCCGCTAAGACTTTTCTAAAGGCAGAATTTGCAAATGATGATGATGAGTCGTTCATCTTACTTCATTGTATCCAAGCATCCCCATTTGGTTGGTGTAAGGTCCAGAATTTCCTCCGCCATAAGTGGGTGCTCCGATGCCATGATTGTTAGCGTTAGCTAAGGTGAAACTTCTACCATAAGTTCCCATACCTAGAACAAGTTTCCTTGGGTCGGCGCCTTGACGAATCCAGCCTTCAATACAAGCTTTCTAAAGTAGTAAAAAAGCCAAATAGAAATAATCGTTTTGGGAAGTATGTATGACAATACTTACCACGTTCAACTCAGGATTAAGGTCAGCAGAAGATGGTAAAAGAGGAGCATTTTGACCAGTTGTATGTTCCCAGGATCCGTGGAGGTCGTACGCCATTACGTTAATAAAATCGAGATATCTACAAAAATAAACAATTTTTATTTTTATCTGTAATCGACTGGACTGAACAAAATTTGCCGCACTTTTTTTAACTCTCGAAAATTATCCGGAGTATTAAACAAACAAAATGTTTTTTTTATAATAATCAAAAATGCGCATGCATGCATGCATGATTTTAGTTTTCTTCAAAAATATATATCCTACAAACTTCAGCCTTTCATTTCACTGATGTACCGTACCAGAATCTAAAAATTTACTTTAAATTCAAACGATCCATTTTTTTTATATATATACGCTATACGCTACTGGTAAAATAGTTACAGTTGTAAATTTTAGTACAGTAGAATACCACGTATACATGTAATTCTGTATTATTTCACATCGACATTTTTTCCCTTAAAACTGAGGTATACGAGTAACAAGTAAGAGTTTCGGTAGCAGATTTACCGAGCTTTTACCCAAAACTTGATGCGTCCCTGTAAAGCCATAAGTACACACATTTGCAGGGCCGTGCGGTGGTATTTTGGTGTCTAGAGCACATAATATTCAATTTGGCGCCCTAAGAGTAATATTTATAAAAGAGTGAATTTTGCATTTATTTGGTTCAGTACAGAAGAACATAGGACGAAATGATTCTAACTACGTAACTTTGTGATTACCAGGAGCGTATAAATCAGAATATATCTATATCAATGTATATCTAAGAGCGCCTTTTCACAAAAGGCGCCTGGAGCGGTTTCTCCTTTTCTCCATACCATTGCAAGGCCCTGCACATTTGTCACTTTGGAGGTCAAAGATGTCAACTGGATCATTTAGAGAATGTAAAAGTTTGTTGTTTTCATTTTGTTATACCGAAGGCCGAAGGAAACTACTTACTCCCATCCGATAGTGAAATGATCGCATTAGTTGAATCCATTTTCTAAACAAATATTATGAATTAAATTATTGTTAAGAACAAAGATGAATAATATTTAAATTTGTTTATCTTTTAATAATAATTTGAAAAAAAAATGAAAACGCGAAAATTTTACATTAGGTATGTGTATTTTCCAGTCAATTATCTTCAACCTTGAAAGTGACATATGATGCAAACTGAGATTCATCAGAGTGAAAGGATTACGTGGGAGCTCGGGATCCATCTTGCTCACCCTTACTAATCTTCTGGAAATAATTATTGTCTGGGAACTTTCCAGTAACACTATTAGCACTTCTTACTTACTAATAATCATATTACTTACTTAGAGAGTTCTGGTACTTGATAATATTTCATAACGGCAGGTTTTGCAGCGGCTACAGCAGCAGTTAATAATAAACCATGGGGTTTGAAAGCTGCTCGTAGTTCTTTAATTAATTTGGAGAAATTAGCCTACAAATAAAATAAATATTACTTTTCAACAGCCAATCACTTACTGTACTACTAAATTAAGTACTATTGTATAATTCTAGAATAGTCCTGTTTTAAACCTTATATTTTTTCAATAAATCACATATTACGAATGTCAGTCAGTTTACCATTATCTTTTGCTTTATTTCATACTAACGACCCACTTCTGTCTCGCCTGGGGGCAATTTATCATCAAAAGTTTTGTTTAACCGAGATCTCAAAATTATACCACGGAGTACGTACAGAGTAGAGTATTAGAGTAGAGTAGATTACTCCTGGGTTTTGTATAGGAGAAAAAAAAGTAGTTGACATCTGTTTAGCACCAGAATACGTGTTTACTTTTACTGTTCGGCTCTTGCTCTTTGAATAAATTCTAATAGTATCGCAACAGTTCAAATTTCCACTGGAGTAATGATTAGTCATGATTTTTGGAACAGTTTTAAGCAGGGACTAAAACCGAAAAATATTTCGTTCAGTTCTTATCCGAACGAAACCGAAAAATTTCGTTTCCGTTCTTAATGTTCCCACCTAAATATTTTCGTTTTCGTTTTCGTTCACAGTAGTTAAATACCGGTTAATACCGGTTATAACTATTAATGAGTAACAATTGATGAAAATATAGAAATATAATAAGTTTTTTTTTTTATTAAACATGAAAATAAAACATACATATAAAGGAAAGATAATACATATATAAAAATAAGAAAAGCTTATGCTATGGCCTGATTTTTTTACGATAAAGAATAAAACATTAATTACATTTTATTTCACCTAACTAATAGTATGTTTTCAAGCAAATCTTCCTTTATGTTAGTTCTCTTATATAAGTACTTAACATAACTAATAAAACGTATACCGACAGTGTGTGCAAATGAAAATTATCGCAGTCAGTGTTCAATAGATGAAACTACGAGTATACCGTTTAACCTAACACGTAACAGGGTTAGCTACTGGAGAGCTACTTTGAAAATCTGCTTGTTTGCAAATCAAATATCTGAAAATTCAATAATATTTGCCTGTAAAATATTTGCTGTAAATAAAATAAAATATTAAATAAAATAACGGTTAAAACCGGTAACCGATATAAATTATTTCGTTTTCAATCATGAACGAAAAAAATTTATTGCGTTTTCGTTTCCGTTTTCGTTCTTATAAAAATTTCGGTTTATTTCGTTATTTCGTTTTCGTTTTCGTTTCGTTCTTAGTCCCTGGTTTTAAGTGTACTCTGTAAAACAAGAGGGTACATACATACATACATACATACATACATACGCTGGAGCCGAACCGAATCTGATATAGATGTCAGCTACAGTTCACCGAATTTCTATTAGCGGATGATGATTGGATGTACATGTGCAGTAGCACTAAGGACCGTAGCGGAGCTAGCTTAGTTTCTAGCACATTTCATTTGTACGTTGATCAGCTAGGCAGTTTTGTACATTCAGATTAGTAAAGTTTATTTATTATTTGCATTGTATGAAAACAACTCAACTTTCCGACCAGAGAGTTTAATTTTTATCTTCCGTCACGGACGGTATTGTCGTTGGTCAAAAAAATTATGTGTGTGTATGTATGTATGTATGTATGTATGTATGTGTGTGTGTGTGTGTGTGTGTGTGTGTGTGTGTGTGTGTGTGTGTGTGTGTGTGTGTGTGTGTGTGTGTGTGTGTGTGTATATGTGTATGTATGTGTGTGTTTGTGTGTGTGTGTGTGTGTGTGTGTACGACGATTCTTTCGGATCTGATAACTCCAATACTTACAGTTCAAAAAATTACAATTTTTTCATATTCCTCTTCCTTACATCCATATACAGACGTAATTAGATTTTGGTTATAACTGCAACCGGAAGTACCCTCATTTGAATATTTTTACAGTTTTTCTTGAATAAACGCTTCATAGGTTTTATAATATGTTTGTTGAAAATGTTAACCGGCCGAACTAATATGAGTTTAGGCTCGTAGTATGTTTGTGTTATAATGTTACTGGAAATACAGAATCTTTTGCAAAAAACTTTCTGTATGAAATTTGTACAAAATACATAGAACTGACGGAAGGTAATGTGCTGGTCACATCAGATTTTTTATATGTATTTTTTGGTAAGTATAACATATAGTCCGTGACACCAACGAAATCCGGTGCGGGAAGGGAGAGTACTCTACATATCACCAATGTTTATTAGAGAAGTGGGGAACAGTCGGCCAACTGCAGTCTCTAAATAAAGTCACTGTGGAATAGTGTTCATGCAACTGGTCTATTGCTGTTTACACTGATCGACAAAGCTGTTTCTAATCGTAGTGTCGCTTTACAGAAATTCTGATAGCATTCAATATTCCTGAGACCGATTTTCTTTCGTGTCATACATAATTTTTTTATATAAAAAGTAAAATAGTGTTTGTGTTGCATAGTTTCTTCCAAACTTGAGCGGCGTAGTGTATTTAATCAAGCGTACTACATGTCACTTTCTGGCCGAATACTTTTTCTTTCTGCGCGGTAGCGATCCTAATCCACCAGTAGAAATTAGGTGAACCGTATTTTGTTTTTTTTTTGCTCCTATACATCAGCTTGGAATTTTTTTTCTGTAATATTACACTCTGTACTTAAATATAAGATTTTGAAAAGCAGGCCAGCGTTAAAACAATTGTCTTCTAATCTAACTGTAAAGGACGTGTTTTATCTATTCGATAAGTGAGCTGAATAAACAATTCTTTTTGATAAGGATGAAGTGATTATTCTAAAAATGAATCATAAATTTAACATTGTGTTTTTATTGCGTACTGTATCGTAAAAACGAATTATGGGAAATCCTTGCTCAAAACTTCCCAATTAATTTTAGACAAAAATGTCTCAAATAAAAGTAGATAATAATTAAATTCTACACCTAAATTACTGAACAGATTTTTACCTCTCGCTAAGAGAGGTATTGGATTCATGCTAAAATTTGCATATCCATATTTTAATGAATAAGCACGTTTTAAGGTCCCTACAATCCGATTTTACGATTTTTACGATGATGTCTGTGAGTCTGTGTGTGTGAATGTATGCGTGTGTGTGTATGTGTGTGTATGTGTTTTTTATTATATCTCGTATAGGTTTGGAGATATAGTACATAATAATATAGAATATTCTGTTGTAATTAATCCCGTTGCCCAAAAAACAGTTCAGATATTTAAATTATTCTGGGAGGTACGAGTACATTTAATATATATATATATATATATATATATATATATATATATATATATATATTACTGGATTATTAATTAAATATGTATTTAAATTATAGATATGTTAATATTACAAATCTCCTTAAGAAATACCGCTAATAGTATTAATGAATTTGAAGAATTTTGAACATATTAGAATAGTAGGATAAAATTTCTCATAGAACGAAAGAAGAAATACATTTTTAATTATTTGTGTGTACAAGAAATTTTAAATTTGTTACTTATTATAGCGCGCGAGCACTAGTGTGATTTTGTTGGCCTTGGCAAGCATATGAGGATCCGTGTCAGCATGACTGTTAGTAGTTATTTACATAGATGTCACAATTATCATATGTCATTACTTTTCATTCAAAATTTTAAAAATATTCTGATGTTTATTTGTCATCAATAGTATGGAATATACTTGTCACATGGATAAGGAAAATCATAATGTTTTGAATGAAAACTTATGATACTTGACACCTATGTTCATTATTACTAGCTGTCATTTTGACACGGGCCCCCATATCTGCTTGCCAAGATTAACAGTCACATAACTGATCGTGCCCTATGCAACATAAAATGAAAATGGCGAGAGGTATTGTGCTGGCCACAACTGTCAGAAATTTGTTTTTATAAGTTACAAAATTTGAAAAATGATAATATTAGTTATTTAAGTATAGAATAAAATCTGTTTCATGATTTATCTAGGCGCAGAATTTAATTATCTGAAACTACTATTTAAAAATCGAAATTCTGACAATTGAAACGATAAGTATTTCTTTGTAACTTTGTTTCAATTCCATAGCTATTATTACAAATGACTAATATTTACTTGTAAAATTTCAAATTCAATTTTACAGGTTATAAAATGTACAAAATAAAATCTTTTTAGTGATTTATAGGTATAGAATTTAAAAATTCATTTCCCACAAACGCGTATGGACGCTTTTTAATTAATATCTGTATATGGTTTAAGCAGCGTAACTCGCAAAAGTAATCGCAAGACAGTTATTTCGTCGACTTGCACTACTAAAATCGTCACCGTTTGGCTCGCTTCTATCATATATTGTTTCATATCATACATCTAAACCTTTCCCGAGATATGCTATAGACTAATGAAAACCACATCAAAATTCGTTCAGTGGTTATCGACATTAACGCTAACAAGCGGACAGAGGTTTATTAGGTACTTTATTTTATTCTATGTAGAGATGACACTTTTTGGAATATGCAGTATGGCTGATTTTTCTATAATTTGAAATAATAGTAAATTAAATAAAGAGACATACGTTTAAGTCTTGTTAAAATTTAAGGCCATAAATCATGTGTCCTAAATTTGCCGGCGCTTACTGCATCTATATAAATAAATGATTTATTTATAAGAACAACTAGTAGTTCAGTTTTTAGAATAAAAATATCTTACCATGTCTTCTGGGCGTCCACCTCTTTCTGAATTACCAGGATATTCCCAATCCAAATCAAATCCATCAAAATTATACTTCTTTACAAACTCCACCGCATTTTGGACAAATCTGGCTCTTGTGACGTCATTTGCACACACTGAGGAGAACCTACCCGCACCCTCGTTCCATCCACCAATAGCGATGAGGGTTTTCACAGATGGATTTCGTTTTTTCAAAGCCACGAAACGTCTGAAAGCCCCTTTGCCATAGTTGTCATCCAGGTCGTTCCAGGGGTCAAGAACTCGGACGGAACCATCATCGCCGATTCCAGTGAAAGTGTAGATCAAATGGGTACAAAGTTTAGGGTCGATTTGTTCCACGTCAAATTTTCCCAGGCCTTGGCGATAGACTGCCCAACTGCCGTAGTAGCACACGATTTTATCTAAAGAAGAAAACTGAAGTTATAAAACGGCATTGTTGAAATAATTTCGAAGTGTATTGATTATTATAATCGGGCTTATTCACGTGTACATTGTTATTAAACAAGAAATTGTTACTTAACAAGATTTGATAACAATGTCGTTAAAATTTCGTATTCACATGTCTCATTGTTAGATGAGCTGTAACAATTATTGTTTAGTAACAATCTTGTTGTCATTCAATATGAAGTTGTGTGCAAATTGCAGTGTCACAACTATTAGGATATTAAAATTAAAATAATCATATTTAAAATAATGATTTTTTAAATCCTTCTAGGTTATTAATGTTACTTTTGTTATAGTATAATATACAAAAGTGACATGAAGTTATTTTTAACTAATACATATCTAATTATAACAACTATTAATTTTCGAATTGGTATGGTAAGGGTGGTAGAAGTGCTTTAAGATTTGTTTACTTTTTGTTTATAAGTGACAAGTGTGACAAGTAGAGTTGTTTTAAATTTACTTCAAATTCACAATATATGTATATGGTGAAAAGAACAACCAAAAAAATTAAATTGCAGCGAGAATCTGAACGTATTTTTTGTAGTACGTTTTTTATTGTTATTACTTTGTTTTGTATTTTATATTATCTTCAACTGATAGATAGGTAATACTATTAGGACGTAGCCTAAAGGAATGGTGTTATTTCAACAATTAGGCCAATAATTGTAGTCTATCATGCCATACGAAATATTTGGTGAAATATATTTTCTTTTCCAGGCAACGAAAACGGACCACTTTCATTCTTCAATTGCCGCATATTTATTCGTAATTCTTGCCTAAAGGGGTAGAAAATTAATAAACTGCCTGCAAATTATATCTCTAATTTTAATATATAACTTATTTGAAATAGAAATTATTCGACATGTCAGTTTGAAATTTAAAGACACGACTACACATTAATTTCAAATAAAGAAGTGACAAGAATTATATATGTGTGTATGGATTTAAGTTTAAATACAATAAATGTGCCTTTTATGATTATTTTCCAAAGCATTTATGAGCATTTTCCATCTTATTTTACTATAACAATAATTGTTGACACCTTGGCAAGTGGTCAGATGCTCTTGCCCGGCTGATAACAATTATTGTTAAAATAAGAATATTTTCTTGACACGTGAATACGAATTTTAACAATCATCTTTAAAATAGCAATAACTTGTTACGTAGCAATAAAGATCGCATAACAAGGTACACGTGAATAAGCCCGAATATACAGAATGTCCCAAAATGTACTGGCAATATTTCAACGATCTCCAGAACTTATTTAGAGTCGAAAAGTCTATATAAACATATGTTCTAAACGTAACCGTTAACGAGTTATTGTTTATTTCATAATTTGTGTCTAAAATTTTAATTCAACGAAATTCGAGAAATATAACATAATTCACATATATGGGAAATAATTATTTAAATATTATAGATGTATGAAAATAAATAAAATGCAATAATGTTAATATCAACAAAGTATTAGTATATTACATCTGAGGTGAGAGATGTTTCATTACAGCTGAGTGCTTGTGTATATTACCGAAAGGCAAAGCCTCGAGGAGAGATACAGTACGAGGCTGTAATGAAACTCCCACCTAGGTATGTATACTATTTTATTCACAACCATCCTCTTTTTAAATCAATAATTTTCAGAATAAATCATTGAGTTATAACCATTAATTTTGTTAATGTTTTTTGACAGCTCTATTACAAATTGTTTAGCCTATGAAAATGTTGCTAGCCAACCCCTGCTTAAACATTTTCAGCCCGTGGGGTGGAAGTGAAATCTGTTGTTTCCAACCCAAGAGATTGTCATTGCAGTTAGGAATGACGTATTTTCCAACCTCTAAAAGGTTAGGAATCGACTTATTACTATAATGATTGTGAATAAACATTTTTTTGTTACTTATTTATTATTACTTACTTATAATTTACTTATTTATCTATTTATTTATTATTTTTTTCACGTAGCCACCTAGAATGTTTGAATAAAAAATATTTCTCATATATCTCAATTATCTTATTTTCCTCGAATTTTTTTAAATGCATTAATAAAAACTAATACATCGTTGAAAAGACAAAAAAATGGCGATTTATATTTTAGTAATATAATTATAGGTTGTTATTTAGAAAATAAAAGTTGATAGTTGTATCTTATATATATCTATATCTGCCATCAAATAGTATATTTAAAATAATGAAACTTTTATATGAGTCATTTTTTTCTATTACTTGTAATAAAAAAGTTAAAGGGGGGGGGGGGGCGTTTTCCCAGACTTACCGTGTGTCACAAATTAATTGGGTTATCATGGGGATCTCGGAAACTATAAGAGCAACGAGGTCGGTTAAATGGGCAATGTTGTGCAGTTTTGAATGCTCATTCAGATTCTGTTGAAAAAATTTTAAAATTCCGCACAGTTTAAAAATTATTTAAAAAAAAACCTGAAAATCGCAATTTTTAAATGTCAAATAACTCCGTAATTATAAAAGATATAAGAAAATGTTTCTTATAAAAATAACAGGATTTGATAAGATAAACTTAAAAGTGATGTCAGAATAAAATTCAAGATGGCGGTTTCTAGGATATTAATAGCAACTTTATTATTTTAAATGGGCGCCATATTGGATTTTTACATTATTAAATAGAACTATTTTTGCTCTTTTCAACGATGTGTAACAAAGTATGTTTAAATTAAAATTTAATAAAAAAATAATTATTTCAATTTTAAATCAAATCAAATTCGACGATTTTGTAATGGCGGATATTAAAAAACATGTTAACATCAGGTTCTGTTTCCTGGAAAATCAGCAGTAATGCTTGGGAGAATTTATAAAAATTCCAGATTTCTGACTGTTCGTTCAAATTCCGGTACACACTTAAATTGTTAGCTTTTTGGTCATTGAACGTGCTATCGTAGGAACAGGAAACTGTGAAAAATTATTATAATAAATTATTTTGTAGCTGAGTTGGTTATATAAAATTTTCTAATATATGATTACCATAGTTATTTTGTTAATAATAAAAAATATGTGTTTATGATACTGTCAGTCAAGTCTTGTATATAAAATTTGTTCACAATAAATTACTGTTTTTCTCGGAAGTTATTTCGTTAGTGTATGATATATTTCCATTGCTGTTACTATCATTTTCAATAGAAACAAAATTTTACTCTCCGCCATTAGAAAACAGCGCTTATAAAAAAAAAATCACACTGACTGGTGAAATGTTTCCCCAAGCATATCAACAGATCCAAAAGGGTGCCTAGCGAATGTACCTATTGGGAGAAGTCGGAATTAGCGCTCTACCAACCGCCAGAAAATAATTCTCGGATTTTTTAGGTAGCACCTCGTATGTATGAATAAAGTATTATAAATAGTAAAAAATGTTTTGTTGAATAGTTAGCACTTAGGGGCGACGAATTATATATTTGTACGCAGGCGGCAGTACCTCTAGGAACGGCCCTGGCCAAGGCAGGACAATCTCGATGGCGTTAACGGATTTCGCGGACATGGTGTACAGACTATATTTTGTGCAACCGTAAAAATATATTCCCTTGTTATTAATATTTATTAATAACGGAATCGTAAAAAGTTACTGTAAATGAATTCGTTTTTTACCTCTCGCTAAGAGAGGTATTGGATTCATGCTAAAAATCGCATATCCAGATTTTATTGAATAAGCACGATTTAAGGTCCATAGAATCCGATTTTAACATTTTTACAATGATGTCTGTGTGTGTGTGTGTGTGTGTGTGTGTGTGTGTGTGTGTGTGTGTGTGTGTGTGTGTGTGTGTGTGGATGTGTGTGTGTGTGTGAGGTTGTTGGAGACACGATTTCTCAAATTCTGTAAGACTAAAGACCTTTTTGACTACGGATTCCTCAATCTAACATTAATGGGAAGAATTGAATAGGTTTTAGTACCAATTGGAAAACCGGAAGTAGTAGTATCTTAAAAAAATAATTCTAAATATTATTTTTTTGAATTTTTTTATTATTAGTATTAAAGAACGTAAAATTCTCTATTCGATACATTTTAAAATTTTATTATATCTCCTGTAGGTTTGGAGATATAGTAAATAATAATATGAAATAATCTGTTGTAATAAATTTCAGAGCCTAAACAACTCTATAGTAACCATCATATGTTTGTAAATGACAGAAAAATGTCATTGTTAAAAGCCAACAGTAGTTCATAAACCTGTTTGGCAGCTCAATTCTAAAACTTGAACTTAAGTCTATTTTAACTGAACACATGACAGTGGATAAGAACCGATTCAGAATTTGCCCTAGTACGAATATGGTTTTATTAGCTGAAAATAAATCTTAGATATTCTTTTTTGGCAACATAACAGTAAAACGTCAAATTAACTGACATTATTGAAGAATTTTTCGGAGATATTGGTAAGTTTATTATTTCTTGTGGTATAACAATAATAACAATTAAATATTTAAAATTATAGCTATATACATATACCCATCAGAAATTCCGTCAAGAAATTGGAAGAAATTCGAACATTTAGAAGTATAGGAGAAAACTTCCCCAAAAAATAAATTTTAAATTATAAAAATAATCTAAACATAAAGAAAAGACATGAGAAATTTATAGGGCGCGAGCAGTCATGTGACTTTGTTGGACTTGACAAGCAAATAAGGGCCCGAGTTAGAATGACAGCTAGTAATTATGTACATATATGTATGTCAAATGTCAATTGGCCATCCAAAATTTCATGATATTCCAATTCCATGTGGTTTATTTTCCTCGACAAGTAAATTCCATATTCCTGGTGACAAAATAACCATGTGAAAAATTACGACATTTGACATTTATGTAAATAATTACTAACTGTCATTTTGACAAGGGCCTCCATATCTACTTGTCTAGATCAAGTATGACTAACTACGTGAATTTAGAAAATCTTGAAATTTTTGATGAAAAATTCTGACATTTGACATCTATGTACATAATTACTACTTGTCATTTTGACAGAACTCTCATACCTGCTCGCGCCCTATACTTATGTAACAAAAAACGGAAGTGGCGAGAGGTATTGTGCTGGCCACAACAGATTTTTTTTTTAAATTAATACTGTAATTATTACTATTTTCATTCTAATAATTTTGTTTTTTGCATTCTTCTATGTTTCTAATTTTATTTCACGTAATTGTTTACAAAATATTTATTTGCATAATTGAATAATATTTAAATAAATACCGATCGCCATTTGGGGATCGTGGGCAATATATCTACAAGTGAGTAACATTATTTCTCGTTGCGTTATTTGAAACAATGCACTTTGTATCTTCCGAGAAATTTTTACATATTTCACATACAGGTTGTTTAAAAAAAAAAGTAAAAAACTTTGAGAGTAAAAAAAATCTTGCGGGAAATGTCTCAAAATCAAAGTAAGTGCAGGAAATAGCCAATTCTTGCACTAGTCCGGCAAATAATTAAAACATGACATTTTTGTTTTGTTGCTATAAAAGGAATTGTCATAATTGCTGAAATATACCATGAACTACCGCCTAAGTAGTAAATAATATGCGAAATATTTAGAATACACGTCGAATTGTTTTATTTTTGGAAAATTATCTATGTAAATTCCAAAACTTGTTTCTCTCGTTTCGAAAATTTACTGTTCTCGCTTCGTGAACTTGCATTCGATTCAGAATCACTATTTTCCCATACTTCAGCAAATGTAACTATTAAACTATTACATGTTGATTATTTTGCGCAGTGGCAACGCTAAATCAAAAGTTGTAAAAAATATGAAATTTTTTTTTTGTTACCAATAATTTTATTGAGTTTGTATATGATAATATAAAAGTTTAGGTATGTTTATTTCTTATGTTAATAAATTAAAATCGATTTATTTACAGTACGTGATGCATAACCTGTATGCTGTATTGCCCACGATCCCCAAATGTGGAATGACAAAATAACTGATATTTTGCAATAAAATAAAATATTTTTTAATAATATAATTTTTCCTGTTTCTTACACACCCATTTGCGCAAGGATATAGTTTTATTTAGATGAGTATAAAACATAAAATATCTGTCAGATTGTGTGAAATTTTGACAGTAGACATCAGAAACAATGTGGTAGTAACATAGCGAAGTGTTGTCAACCTATGAAAAGTCACTGTTCCGTCAAACCGCCCTCGTATTATGTCGGCCATTGGCAAGAACCATGCACATAATTTAGCGAATTTTTAACAAATTATTTTTGACTGGGAATCAGCACATTGACATAATGTACTTGTATTATACCCTCAAGTTTACTATCCTTTTGTAACAACTTGTGTAGTATATTATGCCACATATACCTCTCGCAGTATTATAAATTTTAATACAGGTTCATACTAGAATATCATTACTTTTTACATATTAAAATTTGGAAATTTTAGTTGACATTTTTTTGCCAATGCGTATACTCTGAAGAAAATTACATCTAGATTCTAGATAACAGGTAGGTACCTTCTCAAAACTGATATATTAAAGTAATTAAAAAAATGTCTGCCCTTGTATTCGTATGCCACTTGAGAGTAAATCCCTATTATCAACTTGCGGAAATTGATGTTCTCATCTATTCCGTTTTTTGATAAAATATATCTTTTATAAAAAAAATGAAATACAATTTATGCAGTTTCACTATACAATACAACATTGTCAAAAAAATTGACTCTGTGGGGTCCAGCTATAAAACTATAAATATCGTAATTATTATGACAAAGTAACATATCGCACACTGCTTGCATTCTAACCTTGGATGCCAACAGTGCATTATTTGTGCCGCTTTTTTGGAAGTAAGGCATGCATTGCATGGTATTTCTACCTTTTTTGAGTGTTCTGTTTAGCAGAATAATCTTATTGAGGTAGGATTCTGTAACTCGTCCGTTATCAAATGGTACCGTTATCGTTATAGCAACGCATTTTTTATAAGATAACTGGCATATTTACGTCATAGTTGAGAAATAAAATGCCATTTTCTTTGTAACCATAGTGATAACGGTACCGTTTGATAACGGATAAGTTACAGAATCCTATCTCTGTTCCGTTAACATAAATGCTATTTTTGTTTGAAATAAATTGTGGAACTACAGTTTTAATTCTCAAAATTATTATTTAAACAAAAATAGCATTTATGTTAAATAATAGTAGGTACAAATTCAGCGGGGCAGATAATAGTCCATTAGCTTCCAATGTTATCATGCAGGCAGTGAGCAATATACTGGTTTGTCATAATTACGATATTTATAGTTTTATTGCTGGACCCGGAAGAGTCAGTTTTTCTGACTATATTTACCACATTGGGCCAGCCGGTAGAACAGCATTTATGGCCGAGGTCCGAGGTAGTACATCTGGGATCTAAGCCCATAAGCGAAACACGTGAACAAGCAAGGCCTAAATGTGGCTACCGGCCAATTGCGAACTAAGCAGAGTTAACACCCGGAACGGAACGATATACATACAATACCCCCCTTACTTTTTATTTTGTAGTGATTAATTTCTATAAATTTTAATTATTGTACTACATATTTTGGCGTGCCGTTAGAATGTTAAAAACTAAAAAGTTAATTTACCTTGTTTTTTTTGTATTTGTATAATTTAATTAATAATACATATTTAAAAATCTGTTGTGGCTAGCACAATACCTCTCGCCACTTTTGTTTACATAAGTATAAGGCGCGAACAGTCATGTGACATTGTTGGCTTTGACAAGCAGATATAGGGGCCCGTGTCAGAATGACAATTAGTAATTATGAACATAGATGTCAAATGTCAGAAAATTTCATTATTTTTCTAAATTCACGTAGTTAATTTGTCACCAGGAGTGTGGAATTTACTTGTCGCGGAAAATAAACCACATGGAATTGGAAAATCACTAAATTTAGAATGAGAAATTATGATACTTGACATCTATATACATAATTACTAGCTATCATTCTGTCATGGGCCCCCATATCTGCTTGTCAAGGTTAACAAAATCACATGACTGTTCGCGCCCTATACTATTGTATTTAACATTTCTTGTATACCTACACTCTGCACCAAAAATTGTTCTTAATCTATTCTTTATATTTAGATTTTTCAATTTTAAATTCATTCTATGAAGAAATTTTGTCCTACTCTTCTAATTTTTCGAAATGATTCCAATTCATTGTCGAGATTGACAGTATTTTTGAAGGGTATATGTAATATACATATAATTTTAAATATTTAACTATTACTACAATAAGAAATAATATAATATACATATGTACTGCCATTATCTATAGGTTACAAACATTTTAAATTTTAAATTGGTTTCCATGACATTATTTGGGCTGTGAGATTTATTACAATAATCATTCATATACCTTATATTTCTTTATCTCTAAATCTATAAAAGGTACAATAAAATATTTATATGTGTCAGATAGAGAATTTATTCTTCTCTAATCCTAGCACGAACAAAAAATTTCAAAAAATAATATTTAGAAGAATTCTTCCCGTTGTTACCAAACCTTTTCAGTTCTTCTCAGTAATGTCGAATTGAGAAATACGTAGTTAAACAAATATTAAGCATTATAGTTTTTGAGAAATCGTCCTTCCAACATCCCCACACACACATACGATTATATACACACACATACACCCACACATACATCCACACACATACTCACACAGACATCATCGTAAAAATATTAAAATCGGATTGTAGGGACTTTACAAAGTGATTAATCATTAAAATCTGGATATGCGATTTTTAGCATGAATCCAATGGCGAGAACTAAAAAAAAAAGTTAATAAATAAAATTTGCACTTCAAAATTTTGAACTTTTCCAGGGTTGTCCAGGGGCAGATCGCCTCCGCCGCTACTCGTTACTTATAGGGCGCGAGCAGACATGTGACTTTATTGGCCTTAGCAAGCAGATTTGTGGGTCCGTGTCATAATGACAACCAGTAGTTATTTACATAGATGTCACAAATGTCATATGTCATAATTTTTTATTAAAAATTTCAAAATATTCTGTTATGTTGTTTATATGTCATTAATAGTATGGATTATACTTGACGAGGAAAATAATCCATATGAATTTGGAAAATCATAATGTTTTGAATGAAAACTTATGATACTTGACACCTATGTACATTATTACATTTTGACACGGGCCCCCATATCTGCTTGCCAATGCCAACAAAGTACATAACTGCTCGCGCCCTATGCAACATAAAGTTCCAATTTTATTCGTCATGGAAAGATAGTCATATAACGTAAGTTTAAAAAATGAAATTTTATATAAATTAAAACATATATTTCTGTAAAATTAGAAACTTATGTGACAATATATGTATATGTATGTAAATAGTTTCAAGTAGACTTTAAACAAAATTAATCGGAAAATGTGGGATGACGGCAATAAATATATAACGTATTAATAACTATCGTACATACCGGGCATTTTAACAAGTTGTGATGTATGCTAACAGTAGTACTTAGCAGTAAAACAATATCACCGATACTGATTCATTCAATAGAACAAGTTTTTATATATTCAGTCTATGACTAAGAGTTTAATTTTTTTATCTACTTTATTATGTTTACTTCTTTATACATAGGCGTACTATTGTCATTTCCCATATTGACATATATGTAATCAGTTAATAGGTATAAAAAGATATGTAAGTACATACTTATAATGTTTACTCTTAGTAATCATATTTAAGGTAAGACAATCTAAATTAGATATAAATATATGATTTATTAGTTCATTTCTAATACAATATACCGAAAGTATTTGTACGCTCATGAAATCACGTGGTTTTTCTCTTTTTATTTTTCTTGCATTTTCCTTATTATTACAAATAGATGGTGTTTAATTTTTACAGATTATGAATCATCGCAAGTATAAATCTACAATGATTAACAAAGAGTTAATAGTATATATGTATATACATATATTTATTTGAAATAAATTGTGAAAAGATCGTGTCCGCCAGACATGGCTCAGATGGTTAGAGCATTACTCTGACAAAATAAAGGCCCGGGTTCAAATCCCGGAAGCTGACATGATCTTATCAGAATTTATTTCAAATATAAATCTATCTTTTATATACATTATCTCCCTTGCCTCCACTGTAATTATTATTAAGATTAATTATGTACACGAATGAAATGTATGTTAACTATTGAACTAGTAGTATGGGAGGAGCATAGACAAAGACAGTCGGCGAATAAATTTAAATAGTGGATCTGATCCCGGTACCCGGTATTTATCAATACACCTAAAAGTCCCGGCAGTCTGATGACGGGAAATATTTGCAAATCAAGAGCATAAACAAAACACATAATCACCCATTAAAATACAGAGTAAGAAAATTTTTAATTCCCACTTCCGAAACTAATTCTTAATTGTAGAAAGAATTTTAAGTACTTTCATAAGAATAAGGAAACTACTGCATGGGAATGCCAGAATTTAACAATGCACACCTAAAAGTCACAGCAGCCGACGAACAGTTTACTTAGTTTGAATTTTTCTTTAAAAAGAAACAGAGCTGTTTACCGCTTTCTATACTCGCTCTCATTAATTTTCGGAGTTTCGAGAAGCTTCGATGATATAATAATATCGAATACGAAATGACCGGATGCGCGAGGAATTAAGCTTATCGCGATGTGTTTGTTTACACAGATGCTCTCTCGGTAGTTACGCAGCGCACGCTACAATATTTTAATATAAACGATCTATTATTTTTGTTTAATTAAATCTAAATAGGTATTTATCTTAGTTATAGTTAGAAATACGTCAATTTGTGCTATAGGGTTAGGCAAAAAGTCGTGAAAGATCGATCTTGTGAATCGGTCTAGATTGAATTTTTAAAAATCGATCTCATTGAAAATCGCTCCCAAAAGATCGATTCACGAAAAATCGATACTAAAAAAAAATTATTATAAATTAGCAAAATTCTAAAGTTGATTTTTGCTCTTTGTACTTTTTTACCCCCCACTTCCCTGAGTAAAGGGAGGTATGGGGACCGTGCTCAAAATCGAATATCGAGATTTTTATAAATGAGCACGATTTAACTCCAAAAATTAGATTTTAACATTTTCACGATGATGTATGTGTCCGTGGATCCTCTTTACGCTCTAATTGAAATGTCATTCAGAAAATTTAGGAACCGTATATTCTTGCTCTACTTTAATATGGAAAGAAACTATTAGATTTTGGTGTAAATCGGATAACCGGAAATGGCACTTTACTTGAAGCTCACAATGGTTTTTCTTCGAAAATTATCTTTATTATTATTTTTTCGCATTTTTTTTATGATTTGGTTTTATAAAGGGTAAATTTACTTACATAGTGATATATATATATATATATATATATATATATATATATATATATATATATATATATATATATATATATATATATATATATATATAAAGGATGGTTTTGAAATTAATGTCATAAATTTAAGGGTAAGTAATATGACATGTGTAGATTACGAAACAGAAAGATTATTTTTTAAATTTGTATATTTAAGGGTAATTTTCATGAAAGTAACATTTTTGGTACCACTGGACCACTGGCAACGCATTTGCATTATTTTATCTATTACACAATTATTTTTGTTAAAAATGCTAATTAATTTAATTATAATATATTATACAACTAATTTTGAATGTATTTTTGATAACCATATTTTTAATGAAATATTAATTAAAACAGCAGTAAAAAAAAGTTTCCTTAAGAAAAGTCGAATTTTCTTTTTTCGAATTTTTTAAAAACACATCATACTACTTACCCTTAAATTTATGACATTAAGTTCAAAACCACCATGAAAAGTACGACTGCCATTTGAAGGAATAAATTTCATTTACTTTGGAAATAAATTTATCTGTCGTTTATAAAATCGGCCATTAGGAATATAAATATTTTTATTAATTAATTTCAGCGGGTTCTTAATCATAAAAATATTTTTCCGTCGAACGTTTATTAATAGGCTATCTTAATGTATAGAAAATCATTCATTAATGACCCCTATTAATGCATGATTTTTTTATTAATAAACGATTTATTGGGTGCGTTCACCACATGGAACACAGCATGTATTGCTAACGCTACGCTAGCAAAACGGACAGAATTAAAAGTCATGCTTTTGACACGTACTAGCTAGGTATACTCACGTAGCATACCTTTAAAATGAATTTGAAAGAATAAAATTCCTCAAATAACATAAAAAACCGCTTGTGTTGTCTAGCATTACGTAAACTGAACGCACCCACTGAAAACAATTGATGACAAAACTTATGGATTTTCTGACGTAAAATTTGAAGTTCGGTCAACCATTACTAACCTAAAAAAAATTGTCATGGAATAAAATTAGATTTTCCATCTAAGTAAGATACGGTCAACGAAAAAATATTGTAACTAACACGTGTGTTAATTGGCGATTAATGACCTCAACAATTAAAATGTCTCGATCATTAATCGCCCTCATTAACACACATGATAGTTAAATAACTATTAAAACAGTATTATAATGTTACTATTAATTATCAATAACAATTAACAAAAAATTTTTATAACTTTGTAGAAAAATAATTTTTATTTGGTAATAAAATTCGATTCAATATTTCACAAAATAGATCGATCTATTGATCGATTCAGCACATTTTAGATTGGTAAAAAATCGGAGATCAAAATACAAAAAGATCGATTCTTTAAAAAATCGAATCGTAATGCCCATCTCTAATTTATGCCAAGTATTTTACGGCTCCGAATTAAGTACAGACATTTTATTGACGAGTCATGTATTAAATTTATTCTGGAACCATTGAATATAATAAAAATTAATTTTTAATTCAATAATTATAAATTTTATTTTCTATAAGTATGTAGTAGTGCGCTTTTCTCGTTTCTAAGGTTATAGAAAAAAAAAAAATAGTAAATAAGCGAAAACCAATTCTGTCAGTTTTGCATTTTTAGTGCGTGCGATTCTGTTCATTTGGAATGTCTTGCAAAGCAAATAATTGCGACGAGGTTCCTTTAGAAAAAGCGACGAGGTTCCTTTAGAAAAAGCGACAGCAGAGGTTGCGTCAGACCACCTACTATCCAAAAAGTCTATTCAATAATTTTTTAAATAAAACGTTTAAATGTTTCCGTAAATAGTCACGGAAATGCAAGTTTCACGCCGTATTTTTGGCGCGTAAATAGTACTTTGGTTCCCGTTTCAGAAAAAAATGTCTTTGGCACAGCCTAAAAATATTTTTTTGTCATAAAAGTAGCATCTTTTGTGACTTGATTCAAAAGGAAGAAGTTCAATTTCTACGCCGTCGGAGTAGAAGTAACTAATTTTTACGCCGGCGGCGTAGAAATAAAATAAATATCCATAGAAACTATACAGGAATAACGAATAAGAAGTAACTTGTACAGTAGAAGCCTGTAATATCGTCCGAAGTGTCACTATAACACACTAGATAACCTAAGAATAAAGTTACTAAACACCATCAATAGCTGTCAAATTTAAATAAATTACCTATGAATTGAAATATAAATAGAATTTGCTTTTAAGGAAATAACATATTAAAGAATAGCAGACTTACAGATTACAATTACAGAGACAGTAATGAATACTTAGAATTAAAGTAATAAAAAAGTTTATATGTATTGCAGTGATTCCTGGTTATCTTTCAGCTACACTGTTAGATTTTCATCCAATTAAACAACTTCAGGGGGCGTACATTATAATACTTCAAATTCCGACATAATTGCAAACAAGGAAGATATAAAATTGCACAAGTTATTTTTAAAGTGAACAAGTAAGTATTCATAGCAACAGGGCAATTGAAATCCACTTCCCTTTTAAAAAGTTGAATTTTACCTAACTTTATGACGTTATGAAATGTTACTTTTTACATAATTGATATGAAATGAGTTTTGTAAAAATCTTTATCCACGATTGAAATATATACCCATACTTAATTCAATCATTTTTTTTTTATCAATTAATGACCTTCGTTACTGTTGCTAACTGAATAATATTGACAGTTCGATGGAATAATATTATTCAGTCGTTATGTAAAATTCAGATCGTACCTTTCAAAGAGTACACACAAATGATTTTATTAAGTAATTTTGTCCACAAGATCCGAAATTACACTAGTTTTCTTATTTTTCATACTTTTATTTTCTTCTTAAGCTTAAAATGTAGCTGAATAGTCGGATTAAAAATTTCTATTAAATGTCAAACCACTTCATAATTTTGTTTCAACAAATATCTAACGACCAACTCTATCTATGTTTATATTTGTAGAATTTTTTTTTAAAAAAAATATTAGGTTATATATGATTTTATAATGGTACAGTATGTTTATAAAAGTACAGTATGCTCGTGATGCAAACTTCATTCTCATGAGTAATGGTAATAGCATACATTACATGCTCATTGAATAATATACTATTATACAACTGAGTTACGTAAATAATATTACACAACTGACAAACTGATAATGAAACAAACAAGAATATATAAATAATCATTTCTTTAATCAATTATGAATCATTGACTCACAATTAATTCCTCTACATAAGAAGGAAGATCTATATCGGTCTCAGAACACATTCAGAACTCATTTTCAATGATATAATTGCATGCACGGACTTAAGCATTAAATTAAAAAAATCTGTTGTGGCCAGCACAATACCTTCCGTCAATCCTGTGTATAATGTATAAATTCCATACATATTTTTTCTTGCAAAAGATTCTAAATTTCCAGTAAAATTATTTCATAAATAAACTATGCAAATTGCACTTGACACTGACATCTTCTTCCTCTTTTCCCATTCGTTAGGGTTTGCTATTTTACTCATTTCTGTTTTGCGTGCAGTTCTCATTAAGTTCATTTTCTCTCAAGTCTTCCGCAATACAGTCCTTCCATCTTATCTTTGGTCTTCCTCTGTTTCTTCAACCTCTTATTAATAAAATACTCATTCTTGTTCAAATATAATTCTTCATTTCTCCTCATGACGTGTTCAAACCAATGTAATCGTCTTTCTTGTATCTTTCTAGAAACTTGTAACACTAGAGTTATATTCTTACCGTATCCTTCCGTGCCTTCACCAACATCTACTTCAACATCCTCATCTCTGCCACATTAATTTACTTTTTATTGATACTGACATCTGTCTATTTGAATTATATGAATATATTAGTAGTTTCCATGTTTAGCATAGCTGGCTGAATTATAAAATTTAATTTCTTTAAAATTCTTTAACTCTGTATCTATTGAATATGGAGTATAAAATGTAATCAAATCGTATAGAGAATAATATATTCTTTAAGTTATGGTAACGTTAAATGTCAATAAATCAAATTTAACTGTTAAATCTTCAAATGAGGCTACTTCCGGTTTACCAATTATAACCAAAATCTAATCACTTGTTCTTCTGGATGTAAACTTGAGGAATACGAAAAAAATATAATTTTTGGAATCGTGGTATTGAAGTTTTGGGTCCGGAACTTTTGTCACACACATACAGACACGCAGACACACACACACACACACACACACACACACACACACACACACACACACACACACTGACACACATACATACATACAGACATCATCGTAAAAATGGTAAAATCGTATTATAGGGACCCTAAAACATGCTTATTCAGTAAAAACTCATCATTGAATTTTTTGACCAAAGACAATACCTTCCTTACCTAAAGGTGACGGAAGGTAAAAATAAATTCATTTATTTTCACGGTAACGCTTTGGTAAATTGATTTTGAAATCTGTATATTAAGCTGGAATAGAAAAAAATATTGAATTTTCTACAAATATATAAAGTAAATATATTATCACGGCATATTATCCATTGCTGCGTGTGTCTATCTGCTTTGTATACAGATATCGGTGATGATGATGACATATTCTTATCGTGCGGGTGTGTAACAGGCGTTACCTCAAGGGCACTCACTGCTGGCCTTGAGAGTGCTCCAGGAAGCTCCATTTTTTAAAGATTGCGGAAAATCATAAAAGAAATTTGGAAATATCTGATTTTTGGCGTAAAATGTTAAATAAATAATGAAATAGGTAAAATTATGTAATATAACATGTTTTATTTATTAACTTAATTTGAAAAAATCTGATGTGGCCAGCACAATGACTTCCGTGAATCCTGGATATTATGTACAAATTCCATACATAAATTTTCTTACAAAAGATTCTAAATTTCCAGTAATATTATTTCATGCAAATGGCACTTGACACTGACATCTTCTTCTTCTTTAGCTTTTCCCATTCGTTAGGGGTCGCTATTTTTTATTTTCTTCTTCCAATCATTTCTGTTTTGCGGGTCATCCTCACGTCAAAATTTTTCATTCAAAATTTTATTTTTTGATATTTTATGATTCCTTTTCTCGGCAACTGAATTCCACACCTCTGATAATAAATAAACCACATGAAATAAGAATATCATGAAATTTTGAATGAAAAATTATGACATTTGTCCACAGATCTGCTTGCCAAAGTCAGCAAAGTCACGTCACTGCACGCGCCCTACACATAAATTTTCTTGCAAAAGATCCTATATTTCCAGTAAAATTATTTCATAAACAAACTATGCGAATTGCACTTGATACTAAAATCTTCTTCTTCTTTAGTTTTTTTCCATTCGTTAGGGGGTCCCTATTTTTTATTTTCTTCTTCCATTAATTTTTGTTTTGTGTGTCGTCCTCGTTCTGTTATTTTTCTTTCTTTTCATCTTATATTTGGTATGTTTCTTCCACCTTCTGTTATAAGCTGTTCATTCTTCCAATATACTCATCTCTCCTCATGACATGTTCAAACCAATGTAATCGTCTGTCTTATATTTTTCTAGAAATGCCTAACACTAGAGTTATTTCCCTTATTCTTTCATTCATTTACTTTTTATTGATACTGACATCTGTCAATTTGAATTACCTGAATATATTAGCAGTTTCCATGGTTAAGTTAGCACAGCTGGCTGATTTATGAAATTTATTATCTTTGTAAGTCTTTAACTCTATATCTGTTGAATATGAAATATAAAATGCAATCAAATCGTATAGAGAATAATATATTCTTTAAGTTATAATAAAGTTTAACTGAATTTTTCAAGAAAAACTGTTAAAATCATCAAATTAGGATACTTCCGGTTGATCAATTATAACCAAAATCTAATCAAGTCTGCATGTGGTTGTAAGGAAGAGGAATACGCAAGAATTTTAATTTTTGGAATTCTAGTATTGGAGATATCGTGACCGAAACCGCGGTCACATACACACATACACACACACACACACATACACATATACACACATACACGCACACAGGCACACACGCACACATACAGACATCATCGTAAAAATAGTAAAATCGTATTGTAAAGACTCTAAAACGTGCTTATTCAATGAAAACTTACCACCGATTTTTTTGACCAAAGACAATATCTTCTTTATCTAGAGGTGACGGAAGGTAAAAAGAAAATAAATTTTAAAAAAACTCGAAATATTTACATAAATATGTGGAACATAAGTTACAATAACGGTAAAAACCAGCCAGCTCCAGGAGCTACCTTGTTATTGCCACAATTTTTTTGAACAGGTAGCTTTATTATTGTTATAAACTTTGACGATGCATAACAGAGAACTGATTCTTCCAACAAATGATGGAGCATGGGCACAGTATAAGAAACTCAATTTCGTTATAAAGTGGAGTTATTTGGTTATTAATTCCACATTTTCAAATATACTTTGATTAAATAAATATCATTTATAAATAAATTTACAAAATAATTAAATTTCAGGTTATGATTTTAAGATAAACACGTCTTTTTTTCAATATTATTAGTTAATGTAGTATGAAAAGGACATTGAATAAATTGAATATGAATGTACATAAAATAAAAATTGAAATGGCAGGAGCAAATTGTGCTCGTCACATCAGATTTTTATATGTGTGTTTTTCATCTACTTTTTTATTTTTTAAAGGAATATTAAAATTCTTACCTGGTGCAGTCTCAAAACCTTGGACAAATAGGATAGCCAAAATAGCTGACACTGCCAAAATTCCTGTCATGGCTCACCTGCTTAAGAAATTTAACTTAGCTTCTAGAACTTTGTAAATGATGTGAAAGTATTCTTCTTGGTTTAGCGAAAGTACTTTCTATAATGTGTATTGTAATTCCGTGAGTTGGTTTTATAGGGTAAAATCAAAGATATCTTATCTAAATAAAACAAAAAAATTAATGCTAAATTTTTGGCGTTTCATGTATTTTATCGTAATTTATATAAACAATAGAGATAATATTTTTCATGTTATTGCCAGAGCCGTACTTATGTAATAAATGAATGTCATTGTAATTGTGCATTACTTACTCTGCAATTTTTTTTTTATCAAAATTTTAAAATTTAGGTACATTTTATACATTTAAATGTCAATGATATTATAAAAACAATTTGTTAATTAGAAAGGGGATACGTCATTAGAGTAAATTCAAATATTAAAGCAAACTAATTATCATTGTTCTGCGCAGTATTTTCATTTCTGATTAAATAGTTGGGTAACTGTCAGTTAAAAATAAAATATAGCATGGTTATATTATAGCACAAGTTGTAAAAATTACACGAGTCAGTTTTTCGATGTGATATTTCATTTTAACCATGAAAATACCGGGCGTAAATCGTATTTTATTTCTTTCTCTTACAAATTGTCAAAACTTGCTGAATAATTTCAAAATTTAATTTCCTATAAGCTTACAAACTTTAAATTTACTGGTGATGAAGCTTCCTTGATTGGAGATTATATGAAAAGAAATTACTGGATTTCAGTTAAATTTTACAATTTATTTCGGCCTCTACTTATTTCTACCCCTTATGGGCCCTTCTTTAGGAGGTGAAATATATATTATAACTATTATAAATTTCTCCAAGAAACATATGTAATAATAAGTGAAATAATATTATAATAATCCATAGATCATTGATGAGTACGTATTCTAATTAATTAATAAATAAATAATTTAAAAACATAAATTCACAACTAATTTACAATAGATACACAAAATAAATTAACACCTCCTGAAGGACCATGAGGGGTTGAAACTAGTAGAAGTCGAAATAAAATATAAAATTCGTCTGAATTCCAGTAATTTCTGGCCATTCCATTTAAATTTAGTCATTTGAAAAAGTAACTAGTATCTATTTTCCTGTACGATCACATAATGGATATACAGGATGGAATCGAAAGTGGGAAACATGGTTTTTCTCGGAAGTTATTACAGATACAAAAAAAATGTTGAGATAAAGATTTTAGTACTTCTAATAAGCTAACTAAATCTGCATAAATCTAGTTGAAATCAAGTGTAATTTTTGTAGATATTATTTCTTTTTTTAACTGGAACATCCTGCATATTCTTATACAGAATAATACAAAATATTTTTTCTTTAAAAAATTATAATGGTTTTTGCCTTTATACTTGATAGTTTTTGAGTTATTGAAAAAAATACTAAAGAAGAAATTATTATTTGTTATTAAATATAATGCACAAAATACAAAATATATGATACATATTATTATCTATATACAAATACAGTTCAAAACTGCCACCGTTCTCTCGTACACACAAATAAAGCCTTTTTAACAAATTTTCATTTACATTATTTGTAGTATTTAACTCAACAACAGCTTGTCTTATTCTGTTAATAAGTTCTTCGAGTGTAGCAACGAACGTGTCATAAATTTTATTTTTTATAGCTCCCCACAAAAAATTCCGAAGGTGATAGATCGGGAGATCTTGCAGGCTAGCTTATGGGCCTCTGTTGCCAATTTAGGAATTTGGGAATTCTTGATCCAAATAATTAGTTACAACCATTGCATTGTGTGGAGGTGCTCCATCTTGTTGAAATATTATTCCGCATCTAATTGCTAATGGCATATAGTCAAAATAATCTTGAAGTTCATTTTGAAAGAAGTTTAAATATCTTTGAGATGTTAAGATGCCTTCATAAAAAAATCTGATGTGGACACCACACGACTTCCTTGTACGATTATTAAACTATACATCTTTTTTTAATAAATAAATTACAAAATATTAATTTTAACTTCAAAACAGTAAGATATATAGCGACTATAATCTAACCCGGTTCTTTTTAAAGAGAGTTTTGATTACAATAAAGAAATATTTGATTACGTCAATGAATATGACTAATTTCACAATAAAAATATAATATTTGTTATTGTACGAATCATAAAATTGCACGTATTTAACGTAATTTGACATAAACATTTTTTTTTGTTTTTGTCCTAATCCATAGCAAGCTTTATTACAAAAACAAAAAAGTATATAATTTTTAAATTTACATATCTCGCTTATACAAAGGGCTAATTTAATAATACTTGATGTGCTAGATGCAGACATTAATTCTCTAAAACTTTTATTTGAAGCATTTATTTCTAAAATCAAAATAAAATCATTTTATTCAAGAAAAACTGTTAACAACTTCAAGTAATGTACCACTTCCGGTTAGCCTATTTTAACTAAAATCTATTATGTTATTTCGATTGACATAAAAGTCTTGTATACCAAATTTGAAAAGTTTTGGATTATATTTTAAAATAGTTTTTCATTAAAATCTATTATAGGCTTCATGTAAAGTGCCACTTCTGGAAATTGTGTAATAACCAGAAAGGGAGGTGCACAACTAGATGTTATAGGAGTCCTAAATACAAAATTTTAACTTTCTACGGCTTACCGTTTTTGAGTTATGCGAGATACGTACGTACGTACAGACGTCACGACGAAATTAGTCAAAATGGATTCAGGGATGATCAAAATGGATATTTCCGCTGAAATCTGAAAACCGAAATTTTTCGCGATTACAATACTTCCTTTACTTACGTACAAGGAAGTAAAAATTGGACCCAAAATAATATTATTTATAATTTCGCACCATACATTAATTGAAAAACGTATTTGAAAATTTGAATTAAATATTTCATTTGGAATTGTTTCTGTATTTTGTCTGTAATGTGTTTTATGTCTATTTAACATACCATTATTAGAAAAATTTGATTCAACGGTTCATAAAATTTGATGTAAAAAATTTGGATTTACGATATTTTCGTGAATAACATAATTCCAAAATTGAAGTCTTCCGATATCATCGCCAGGATGAAGATTATGAATTTTGTGTAGTTTGTAAGGTTTGTAATTATATGTTTTCAAAATCTTGAGTACCTTAAAATGTAATATATTAAATTCCAGTGCAGCTTCTCTAATTGAATTTCTAGATTAAACATTGAAATATGTTAGTAAATCAATTTCTAAATTTTCATTAATGTTACGAGGTTCATATTTTCTCATAGATAGAAAACCAGTTCTACGGAGTTTTCTTTCTAATTTGAAAAACTTGGATGAAAGAAATTTGGATATTGTTGCTGGTATAATTACAGGGCTTGTCTTGAATTATTATTTGACGAAAAGTAACATTTTAATATATCTACTTTTTCGTTAATTGAATAATCTGCCATTATAGATTAATCAAGCAGGTAATTAGTCAATACAAACTTTGTAGGTAGCTATGTGAGCGAAAACAACGCAAAACAATAAACTTGTCAAATTTAATAATAAGTAATTTTGTTTTCAAGGCACAGTTTATTTTGAGAAAAACAATTTAATATTTTCTACAATAACTCAAAAATTATTAAGTAAAAGGCAAAAACCATTATACTTTTTCAAAATAAAAATTATTTTCTTTTGATTGGTGTGAAAATATACAGGCTGTTCCATTTAAAAAAAGTACAAAAATAACAATATCTACGAAAATTATGTTTTGTTTCAGCCAGATTTATATAGATTTAGTTAGCTTATTAGAATTACTAAAAACTTTAACTAATTTTTTTTATTGTATACACAATAAATTCCGAGAAAAACCATGTTTCCAACTTTCGATTCCACTCTGTATGTATAATTATAATTCATATGGAGTATACGTAAATATTTTTTACTGGTCATAGTTTCTCTCTTCGTCGAAAGAAGAGGCTTGTATCACGTTAATGCCTCATCGAAAAATATGAGTACGACTCTGCGGGCCGTTTTTTTCAATGTACTAATGTCAGTTAAGTCTCTACACAATTAATCCGCAAGGTAAACATTTATTTCAGTTTTTCAATGTCCTGTTAGCGTTAGCAACAGGATAAGTCTTAGATAAACAAAAGGTTAACTAACAGCTTCTAGGAGCTACCGATAAAATTGTACCAGTAGGATAAATTCACGAAGCTGGTACGCATCAACCCGAATGTAAAATATTGTTTATTAGCACTTGTTTCATTTCTGATACATTAACAATAACACATAAATAATATCAGTATAAAATTGTTGATAATGACAAATGATTCCATACGAATACAAACATAGCAAATATGAGCTTATAATAATTATTGTTAACCTTACAGTTGTTGTGAACACAATAATAATAATAATAATAATAATTTATTGCCCAACAGTTCAGACCATTTACAGGACAATACATAATATGAATAATGAATACATTTAGAATATATAAGTGCATGTACATAAAAAACATAAAAAAAAGAATTTGACAAAAATTACATAAATATATCAATATAAAAATTGTTAGCATTTTTTGATATAATAATGCGATTGCTAGTAGATAAATTATTATTGAAAAACGCATTTTCATTACCATGGGGTGTATCTGCTGGGTAAATTTAATCGAGGAGCTAGGTAGTTAACAGACACTTTAACAAGCGATTGACTAACCGGCCCTGATGTTTAGTATTAAATCAATTCGTCATTGCGATTTTAACTTCAATGTATAATATCTGAGATAAATGAACCATTTTTACCTTCCGTCACCTTTAGGTAAGGAAGGTATTGTCTTTGGTCAAAAAATTCAATGATGAGTTTTTAGTGTATAAGCAGGTTTTAGGGTCCCTATAATACCAATTTACCATTTTTACGATGATGTCTGTATGTACGTATGTGTGTGTATGTGTGTGTGTGTGTGTGTGTGTGTGTGTGTGTCTGTGTGTGTGTGTGTGTGTGTGTGTGTGTGTGTGTGTGTGTGTGTGTGACAAAATTTTCGGATCGCATAACTTTAATACCACGATTCCAAAAATTATATTTTTTTCGTATTCCTCAAGTTTACATCCAGAAGAACAACTGATTAGATTTTGATTATAATTGGTGAACCCGAAGTAGCCTCATTTGAAGATTTAGCAGTTAAATTTTATTTATTGACATTTAACGTTATTATAACTTAAAGAATATATTATTCTCTATACGATTTGATTGCATTTTATACTTCATATTCAATAGATATAGAGTTAAAGAATTATAAAGAAATTAAATTTTATAATTCAGCCAGCTATGCTAACCATGAAAATTGTTAATATATTCAGATTGACAGATGTCAGTATCAATAAAAAGTAAATTAATGTGTCAGACATGAGGATGTTGAAGTAGATGTTGGGGAAGACACGGAAAGATAGTTAAGGAAATAACTCTAGTGTTACAAGTTTCTAGAAAGATGCAAGAGAGATGATTACATTGGTTTGAAAATGTCATGAAGAGAAAGGAAGTGTATATTGGATGAAGAATGAATTGCTTAGTAATAGAAGGTTGAAGAAACAGAGGAAGACCAAATATAAGATGGAAGGACTGTATTGCGGAATACTTGAGAGAAAAGGAACTGAATGAGAAGGACACGTAAAACAGAAATGAGTACAAATGGGAAAAACTAAAGGAAGAAGAAAAAAAAATGTTAGTGTCAAGTGAAATTTGCATAGTTTGTTTATGAAATAATTTTACTGGAAATTTAGAATATTTTGTAAGAAAATTTAAGCGTGGAATTTATACATATTACACAGGATTGACGGAAGGTATTGTGGTGGCCACAACAGATTTTTTACGGTTAATATAACAACTTTAACGTAAAAATGATGTCCTGTCAATCCTGTTATTGCTTAGAGTCATTGAAGTTTCTTTTTAATTGTTATCTTGGTAAATATTGTTAGAAAATACAGAGTACATCTGTATTTATTTATGATATAATACAGTTTTTATACTTTTTAGAATTTGTTAAAATCATTTAATTGTTCCTATTGTTTCATAATATAGACTTGAACATTTTTTAAAACTAATAATGTAATAAATCCTTCTCTTATTGACATAGCACTTACTCGATTTAAACATTATTTTATTTATATTTACGCATGCAAACACGTTTATTTTGGTCTGCGCCTGCAAGGTTCTCACTTATCAATTGCAGGTCCGGCGGTATGGTATTTGGCGCCCTTCCGCAGTCTATAAAATGTCGCCTTTTCGAACATAACACAAAAATCTCAAGATTCGTATTTCGAATAATTTTATTATAAAGAAATATAAATGAATGCTACGAATATTAAACATTTATATATATATATATATATATATATATATATATATATATATATATATATATATATATATATATATATATATGTAGATGCCCAGCCCTTGTTGCATCATTCTTGGTAACTTCCCATTATGTAATATTGAACCCTATACAGCATAAATGTGATACCACCTAACATGTAACGTAGAGTTTATGTCGGTCTGTAGAAAGATTAAGTTCATATCATTCTTGTTGTATATTATATTTTAAATAAAAACTTTTTAAAAACGGTAAATCGTATTCCATTGATTTAATTGGCGCAGTCGCTGTAAGATGCTCAAAAGGCTTTAAACTCCGAAAATTTTCGAAATTCGAATCTCCAATTCGTTGAAGAGTTCAAGTCGTCACTTATAAGTGTTAAACGCGGCATCCACGAACCATCAAGTTCCCTGAGTGTTCCATGGTTAGTTACTGCAATCCTTTAATCCCGTTGCAAGTAATAGAATCAAACACATTTAATAATATACAGTTCACTAAATTCATAACCAGCTGCCTTTGAATTAAAAAATTGAGATTCGATTCTTCATTAGGACATTTTTTTTACATACTACTTTTTTAAACTATAGATATCTTTTCAACTTCAAGTTCAGAAAAAGTACCTAAATACAATTTCAGAAAATGTAAATTGAATTTCAGAGTAATATTAATTTCAGAAAAAGTAATATTAATTTCAGAAATAGTAAAATAATTTTCGGAAAAAGTAACATCAGTTTCAGAGAAAATAAATTTAATTTATGCTTTTGGTAATAACCGAATAACTGACTGCTGTTGTGCTATAGAAATTAATGACAGGACGAAAATTATAAATAGAAACACACAGTGGATTGAAATTTTCAACTATTATCAGGGGCAATCTACCGCTTCTTCGTTAGTATAAAATAAAATATTAAAAGTTGACATAAATGTGTTTTATTTATCATGATCTGTAAATACAATAAAATATACAAGTTTTGAATTATATAGCTCTCCCAAAAACATTGTTTATTTTCTTCAGTAATGGGAACTTCGAACCTGAGATCCCCAAGAAGTCCTCGGTATCAATAGACCAAATCATACCACCTCCGAGTTTCTTTTTCTTTGCAAAGTCACACTGAAATAAATATTGTGTTATCTCACGTACACTTAAAGGTTCTATATAGATAGAGACAGTAATTTTTGTATAATATTCAGTCAAGCCTAATATTATAAAAATGGTCAAAATTGCCATAATAATCTAGTCCTGTTTGAAAAGAATAACTATATATACTAGTGGAACTAGTTTATACATATGGTAAAAAGAATGCAAGTACCAAAAATAATTATATTTAAACAAAAAAGCTCACGCGTCAGTGTGTCGTATATTAGTATTTACACAAAATACATGATACTATTAATAAAAATAGAATTTGTAGATGTTTTTACTACTTCTCGAGTAAAAATGAACAATTTTTTGTACACGGTTGGCAAACAAGTCAAGCGAGGCGTGATACGGACTTCAATTTTTTCGTTGCTACCACATACCCGATGCGGTCGTACTTGTGTACGTAACAAGTGCGGTCGTATTGCAGTATAATTTTTATTCGGGTTTTTGTAGAGCACTTTTATTAAATAAATTTATTCTTGTGTATGTATAAAAGATCAATTTCACTCGAACATCTAGCGGAAACTTTTAGCGCTTCTGATATGCACTAAATACTTTTGTTACTTTTAAAATGCGGGAATTATGTCAGCTGACTAAGTATTTACGAGTAATAGTAATGATAGAAAATCAAAATTTGATTTGTCTTACAATTACTCATACTGGTGAATCATTCTAAGTAAACGAAAAAGGCATGCCAATAATGGCTTCACTTATTTAATTCCATTTTGACAAATGATTAAATTTTTACTTTTAAATTGGTTACAATTTATGACTGTGCCGAACAGGCTTCATTTTTTATTTTTCATACCTTTAATTGAATGGACCTATCGTCGTCATATCCTACCCACTGGTCCCCATTGTATCCGTAAGGACATTTCTGGGTATTATCCCGAACAACAGTTAGTTGTTTGTTTTTGATCATTTCTACGATTTCATTGTATCCTAATGTTCCTGCTTCGCCTGTATATGGTCCTGGGACACCAGGGCCAGTGCTTTTAGCACCAATACCGTGGTCGTTAGTATTAGCTAAAGTGAAAGAACGACCGTAGGTGCCCATACCCATAACAAGTTTCTTAGGGTTGGCACCGTGTCGAATCCAAGCTTCAATGCAAGATTTCTGCAACAAAAAAAAAAAAAACAATAACAGCAGTTTAAACTCAGCGTTAAATTGGTAAATTTAATTAAATTGTCTGGACATTTTGGGGATTTTTCTTATATTACGCATGGCATTAAGAATACATGTAGGTACTCGTACAAATTATTTGTCCAATTCTTCAATTCTTAAAAGCATATGTATTATTTTTCTATTTGATCTAGTCCCATTCCAATCACAGTGGAAGACAGACGTGTTATTTTATCTCCGTACAATGGCGGACTTACGATTTTGCCGCCGGTAGGCTGAAATATTTTGCCGCCTATTCTCAGGGGCGGATTTAAATACTTTTGGGCCCTTACGTAAAAACATAAAATGTATTTAATACATGTACATAAATAGGTCGAATCAATTGCTTTTTTAGCTTAGACCAAAGTCCGCCCCTGCCTATTTTTGTCAGAAGGGTAAGATTTTGGCACATTTTTGAGCCCCTCTAGAAGCCGTGTATTTTGTAATTCTCCTGTTACCTACGAATATTTACTAAGGTAAAGCATCTGGAATATACGGCCGAATTGCGAATTCACCATTCCTTAATTAAGGCTTGATCCACTGATCAACTAAGAGGTACAAATCGTCAAGAAATCTTCTGGTTTAGACACGTACGTGGACGATCGCTTATGGTAGATAGAATCATAGAATTTTAATTTAAATCAATGTATCGCACTCGCAACATGGATGGTCCATGAGCACATGTGCACACGTGCGCGTGCAAACAGCATAGAATATTCAGCCGAAAGAAATAAAGTTTCTCGTTTAAATAAAAATTCATAAAAGCCTCAAAGTCGAAATTAGGTATCCGTCGAAAATTTGCCGCCGTTAAAAATTTGCCGCCGTAGGCTTCAGCCTACTTAGCCTAATAGGAAATCCGCCATTGTCTTCGTAGTGACTTTTTAATATTATTAGTGAATAAATATGATGGTGAAGTGTTGTTACGTGAAATGAAGTGCAGTAAAAAAGAGCATTTAATATATTGAGAAAATATTTGAGATGTGGACGCAATAAGAAATAATATGGAGATTCTGGATAATACAGAATAGCACAGGATATACGAGTAGATGGTGGATCGAAGTTGAATGTTGGAATAATGATAAATAAAGATAAAATAAAATTTAATATCGTGTAATTACTAAAAATAACGGTTGTATTGAAGATAAATAAATTTTGAGTATACATACCACATCCATACCGGATTTGTCCCCTTTTCTTGGATTTAAAGGAGCATTAAATCCGGTTACACCATCCCAGGATCCGTGTAAATCATAGGTCATAACATTAATAAAGTCCAAATATCTGAAAAAAAATTATTTAACAAAATAATTACGTATCACTCGATCTAAACTGACTTCGAAAGTACAGGGACTTCATAATATTTAGTAAAAGCAGATTCTGAAGCAGCCACAGCTGCTGTGAGTAGATAGCCATGTGACTTGAAAGCTGCACGAAGTTCTTTGATGAGTTTACTGAAGTTTTTCTAAAATTACAATCACGTTATTGGTAATATATCTGTCAAACAAAATTCTTAATTTTAATATATATATATATATATATATATATATATATATATATATATATATATATATATATATATATATGTATATTATAACCCAAGTACAAGCCGTTCACTCATCATAGTCTCCAAATGATCAAACCATATAAACTGAACCACTCCCATTCATTCTCTTAATAATATTGCTAACCATACATTTTCATATTATTTCTAATGCAATTCCGTCTTATACATAATTTTTCTATAAGCTCGCTCACTATTGGTAATTGTTTTATTTGTAGAGGTACGAGTTTGGTTAAATTGAGCAAAATTATATCAATTTTAATTTGAAAATTGATGATTTAAGCAAAAAGAAAATATAATAAATTTATTCAGAGTATCCATTACTTTACATCCTGCACTCAATTCGTCCATCTTTCAATATAATGCTTCCTAAATATACAACTTCATTCAATTGCTCCAGTCTCATACCATCCTCTAACATGTTGTAGCCTCCGAAGCCAATTTTTACTTCCCGCGTCTTTTAAATTCTTCTTTGGTTTGAGAAATATAATAAAGTGTTTTATAAACTCAAAAGGAAATCCTGTCCCTGATTTAGAAAACGAGAAACTGGTTGGCTAATTTAGCATTTTTAGTGGATGTGGATATCACTGCTATGAACTGTGAACTGAATGTAAGCCTCCGAAGTGAAAATCAATGAAGAAATTATATTTTTGAAGCTGTGGAGACTTTTTCAAAATTAAACTGATTGAGGAAATCTCAGATTAAGAAGAATAATTTTATTAAATTTGAAACATATATTGATTGTTATGTTGTCACAGGACTTTGAAAATAGGTTTTAAGATTTTAAAAAACACCAAATGCATTTCAGCACATTATTTGTTACTCCATTTCATTCTCAGTTGACATGAACATGATGCATGTTAACTTGCATATAGAATGTTTAAAGTTGCAATGTGACGTTGATGTGCATTTTCAAATAACTTCATTATAGCTACTTAACTGAGCATCTTTAGTTACGTTTACGTTTCTAGCAATTCGCAACATTTAGTACCTATTTTATATCCTGCACTCACACTACTTAACATTTATGTTCAGAAATCATTTCAAAATAAATAAGACTATATTTTTTGTATTTGCATTATTTTTCTGTTTCAAACAGTATTAACTACTTTATACTTAATTCAGTATTAATTTAAGAGGAAACTTACCTTATCCTCTGGTTGCCCACCATGATCAGTTGCACCTGGGTACTCCCAATCTAAATCAAAACCGTTAAATTTGTACTTCTTAAGGAAATCAACCACATTTTTGACGAATTTTCCACGTAGATTCTTGCTAGCAACCACCTGTAAAATGAATTATATACCTATACAGTGTGTCCATTTTATTTTGTCCACTATTACTATCTCAAGAACTATAAGATCTACGAGGTCGATTAAATTAGCAAGCAATTTCTATTATACATACAGGTGACACTAAAAAAATGGACCACTCAAAATAACGATACCATCATGCCAAATACCAAGATTTGTGATCCCCTAAGCCTAGTTTATAAATATATATAAAAAAAATTATGAATAAAAAAGTTATTTTGAGTGGCCCGTTTTTCAGTGTCATCCTATTATATAAAGAAATAGAAAAAATGGTTCTTCTACAAAAATAATCTATTCAAGGGTCAAACTCATATTTAGTTTTGTTATTAATAACATAGGTATATAGAGTCGAACAATTTCGACTTCCTTATGTGAATAACTTTCTCATTACGCTGACGCTACAGAAAACTATTGTAGGTCTTCATGGGCCAACTTTTTTAAAAAAATGAATTGTATAGACATTTGATATAATTTCACTTGTTTACGAGTTATGAAAAAAAATTCTTTATTGTAACTTCTAACTATATTAAAAAGTAATACCAGTAGACAGAGTATTTTTTAGCTTTTCAAATATGTATAACTTATTAGTTTTATTATTTTCATGTAATGAAATATTTAAGAAGTAGTAGTAATTAAAATATCAATAAAATTAAAAGTATAGGCATTTTTTATTCACCTATCCAAGTTACTTATTTATGGTTAACCGGACAGTATGGTTATTATTTCAATATTGTTTGAGCTTCTATAAACTGTAAATCTTACTTGGGATATTGTTAAATTTTATAACGAACTTTGAAATTTACCTTTGAGAATGTAGCCCCTCCTGCACTCCAGCCACCAACAGCAACCATAGTTTTTAGTTTTGGGGCCTTCTTTCTCAAATTGTTAAATTTTTTGAAACCACCTAGAATAAGTTTTTTTATTTTCAGATTCCTGAATGCGTAGCAATAACAATTAATGTTAACAACTTTTGGTGACTTTAAAATATCTTTATTCAAAAAATTGTTGTAAATCTCACCAAGTCCTCCATTGTCTTCGAGATCATTAAAAGCGTCCAAAACTTTGATAGAACCATCGTCTCCAATTCCAACGAAAGAATAAATCAAATGGGTGCATAACTTTGGATTTATGTTATTTATACCAAATTTACCGTTGCCAGTCCTATAACCTGCCCAACTGCCATAGTAACATACCACTTTATCTAAAAACATATTCAAAAATTCCAATCAAAGAAATAAATTAAATTTGAATACAATACCTGGAGCAGCGAAAGAAGGATCACTTAGAAAAATCGTTAAAGTAAAACAAAGAAGTAATGGCGCCCTCATATTTACTAAATAAAAAATTGAATTTAAATAAACAACTATGGGTGGTAGCATGAAAGGCGATTAGGAGATGACTAGGGAGGAGATGAGTAGCAGTGTATTAAAAAAATAAGAAAAATACTTCAAATAAAAATTGCGTATAATTAATTTATAACTTTTATTAGAAGTTTTTTTTTTAAATGAATCATAAACGATTGACAGAGTTAAAATACTGCTAATCAAATCCCTCTTATTCATCTCCTAATCACCATTCATGCTACCACCCCATGTTTTTAATTTATTAAAACAAATATTTCGACGTTCTGCTTATATAACTAAAATAAACATGGAGACGTTTGTTATATTACAGAGTTTGTTATTTAAATGCCCTAGTTTTATTTATTTTTTAAAAGTTGATATAACCTTTTATAAAAAATTACTGCAATTAGAGTTTTTATAGTAAAATATTTGCATCAAACAGTAAAGCACTCCTGTAAATTAAAATTGAAAATATTTATTTGAAGATTCATAATATGATAAATACACTAATCAACAAAATTAGGGGAACACTTTTTTGATCGCCTGTAACTTTTTATAATAATGATCGGCATAAGAATTTTTTTGCTATATTGACGAATTGAAAAAAATAATTATGGTGATCTCTTTATTCGTTTTCTTTATAGACACTTCAATATAGAAATTGTCTCAAAATAAAGTAGTTTTTCATCACAAAATAAACCTGCATTACTAATCAAAGTATATGTGTGTCACAATAAACGTGAGTATTAATAGTTTCCTTGCTTGTGGGTGTAAGTCGTAAATGCATGCTTTAAGTGATTCTGAAGTGGTCAGAGATGTCGCATTGCTTGAATATGGTCCATCTATGCGTTTTGTGGCAAATCAGCTACAAACCGAGTCATATGTTTTTACCTTCCGTCACCTATAGGTAAGGCAGGTATTATCTTTAAGTTTTTCTTGAAAAAAATGCACTTAAATATCATTTTGACAATTTACGTTATTATAAATATTAAATTTCTTGGGTATTTCTTGACTGTTAGTATGATGTAAACGGTTACTGGTAAATAAATGGAGTTGCAGTCTGGTGATAAATGTTTATTAGGATTTAATTTAACATTTCCTACGTTTCGGTTCCAAATGAACCATCCTCAGAGATAGTTAATGTGTAATTGGGATACAATTCATTACAAACGAAAATTTAAGTAAAAAAGGATGAAAATGTCGTCAAAAGTATATACATATAATTCTAATTGCCATATATCAGTATCAAGTACGAATTACATACTTAGTTTGTTCCTGAAATAATTTTACTGGAAATTTAGAATCTTTTGCAAGAAAATTTAGGTATGGAATGTGTAAAAAATACACAAAATTGACGGAAGATACTGTACTGGTCACATCAGATTTCTTATATGTGCAGAGCATGGAATAGGTACCAAGAAACGGATAGATATTCTAGGAGAAATGGATAGGACCGTAGAAGACAAACTACCCATCGAGACGACTGATATATTGTCAACTCTTTTCTTCGCCGTCGAAATTCTACTATTACAAAATATACCCCAAAATGCCACTGGTGTGTAATTGTCGATCAAACTATTAGAAGAAGACTCAAAGAAGCCAATCTTGGGGTCTGTGCTTTTTACAGAAGAGTCGCGGTTTACTTCAACTCATTGTGATGATTGTGTACGAGAGTATAGATGTCCTGGAGATACACTGCCCAGTGGGCAGATTTAGAACTGGCTAAAAAGTGTTTCCCTGATTTTGTTGATCAATGTATAAATTAACTAACTTCTAAATAACTGTTTTCAAATTTCAAACGTCACAATAAATTAAATTTCAAATTTTATTGAAACTGTCAATGTTACCAACCTTGGTATTTTAATATTTCTTTCAATAATCATTTTTATTCAATTTTGACGTTTCAAACCGTCATTGTAATTGTAATTGTTTATTTGCTAGTGAATTAAAAAAAAATTAAGTCACTCTCAGAATTTTAACTCACTCTGCAACAAATAATGCATTTAAAATAACATCAGGCACGAAAATAAAACTCACCACAGTCTTTATTAGACAGATCAGCCATTTTCATTATTTTTCACGACACAAATGACAGAAAATAAAGCTTGTTTATTATGTATAAATAAACGACTTGACGTCTATCAACGACGATTATGACAATCGTTGTGCGTAACGCACAGCCTACTAATTGATTGTTTTTTTTTATTTTATCAAAATTAAATATTATAATGGTTTTTATTATTATTATTTCGTCAAAATTGAATAAAATATTGTATAAACCACTATGATTATTGCATATAATTTATAATAAAAAAATCATAGAAATAGTTTTGTCTTACCTAACTAGAATTATAACAATAATAAGTAAAATATTCGCTGAAATATACTACTTATACAAACTAAACATAAACAATTTTGTTAATTAGAAAATATAACAAAAAATGTTTTCCCGCATTTCTTTATTTTCATTATTTTTAAACGATTAAGATAATAATTTTTGTGTTAATGTATGTTTAACATGTTTATACGTTACATTTTGTAAATAATTTCTAGGTGTTGTGTTTTACAAATTCGTTATTTTCTTTTTGTTTAATGTATATTTTAACTAGTTTATATGTTACACTTAGTAAATAAATTTTAGGTGTTGTGTTTTAGAAATTAATTTTTTGCACGATCGGTTTTTTTTATGTTTACCAAGAGGGTTTCCAAGGCAGTAGGCTTTATTTACAAATTACTGATCGATAAATGATGTGAAACACTTACCGATCAGTAAGAGGAGGCGGTAAGTAAAAAAACAACGATTAAAGCTTACTTTAAAAATATGATGTGACCAACGCAATACCTCCAACCATTTAATTTTCATTAATGTAAATGTATACCTACATATTTACTAATACTGCAAACTATATTAAGTTCATTTGCATGTAATATAGTTATTGTTCTATTAATTATTTTTTTAAAAAATATCAGTATTATTATTATGAAATGATTAGTTTTTTTGACAGTGACATTTATCTGTGAGTTATTGTAATTAAAGATTGTGTTTATCTTTAAAACATAGGCTCCAAGATTTATAAAATAGATTATTTTTTAAAGTTAACTATAAAATATATACAAAACGTATTAATGCATACCTGTAGAAAATTCAATAATCTTTAATTTTTATAATATAAATTGCGAAAAAATGACATATAAAGATGTTTTTCGAAGAAAAACTATTTTGAGATTCAAGTAAGGTGTGATTACCGGTTATTTGATTTACACCAAAAACTAATGGCTTCTTTCCATATTAGGGTAAGGCCGAAATACAAGGTTTCAAATTTTTTCCAATAATAGTATTTGAGTTAGAGCGTTCAGAGGATCCATACCTACATACATAATTGTGAATATGTTAAAATCGGATTCTAGGGACCTTAAAACATGGTCATTTACTAACATCTCGATATGCGATTTTTAGCACTATCCTTATTCTCCTTTACCTAGGGTTCCGGGCGGAAAAAAGAACAAAAAAATATAATATGCTAAAATAATTTTCAAATATTACTTTTTAATTTTGTTTTGCGTTGATTGTGCAAAAAAAACGTGATAAGCATGCGGTTTGACATTTTAGCTGAAATACAAGCTTTTGTAACTTCTTTTAAGAAGTTTTTTAAAGTTGTCATTTCTCATATTTTACGTCTAATTTTTTTAAAAACAAACGCTATGATTTTTTATGACAAGAACTTAACCAAGACTCTCGCTATTTGTTGGCTAACAATGTGCAGATCCCATCAGTGGCAGCTTGTGCCTTTTAGGAATAAGGACGCAAATTTTGTACTGAAAACTATAAACTCTACTTACTCAAAAAAATCATTAAAAATGCTAAATTAAAACCCTACAAATATTTAATTTTTAGTTAGTAGTTTAAACATTATAACAGCTACCCTAAGTATTAACACCGTGAATGAAGGTCGCAGATCGCACAATTCGCATCGTTGCTGGATGCTGGGTCACTGTCACTGTTCGCTTGGAAACTGCAGATTCAGAATGCATTTTGCACTGAGACACTGACTGTCCCTACCTATACCCAAACGAACAATCTCGATGTGTAGCGAGTTACCGAGTGATGCTATTGGTCGGACTGCTTGCCTCCCATGTTATATGTTTTCCCTTTGTTTAACTCATATGTTGCATCTTATTTCTTGTAACTGTTTCAAGGTCAAAATTATCTATCTGTTTGCTTTAAAGAGAGACAAGTAGAGACAAATTGTAAGTTTGCCTCCGGTCACCCAGTTCATTCAATAATATTGATTTCTTTCTTTAAATAACGCTTGTAATGAAACAAAAAAAAACCATTAATATTGTTTTTAATATAACATATTAAACAAGTAATTTATAATATTACATTTATTATTTGTAGAGAATAAAATATTTATTAAACGCATACATTTTCTTTTTTTTTCTTAAGAGGCTGTGCCTCCTTTGCCTCCTCTGACGACTCGCTACTGGATCCCATTGCACATATTTTCTATTTCTTTTAATTGACAAATATTTTAAAATAAATATGTACTAGTGAAGTCTATATTTAGTATAATACTGTAACGTTTATTTTTCAGAGAAATTTTATTAATTAAATAAAAGTTTATTAAACGATAAATAATTGAGATAAAGATAATAAAATAACTAACACAAAGATTAAACACTAATAAACACTAATTTAAGACTAAAAATATTATTAAATACTTAAACACAGATTACTACAATATTTATTTCACTATATTTATTTATATAACTATATTTATTGATGTTTACCACTCGTAGACTACTTATTTATATCACCAACGGTTCATTCACGACGCGTGTCTTCTATCGGAATGTCTCGGTTGGTTTCCCTGCCGGGACTTATACATCGGTGTGCTTTCTCTGGAACATTCCATGTGATACAAAGGAATCAGGCCACCGGAAGCAATTAACAGGTCTAGACAACAATGTATTACATACAAACAATAAATATTACCTAAACTATTACAATTTTTTATTTAAGAACACCTTATTTATTTCAGGGGTAAATAAAACAATAAAGAGGCAGGGGAGTATGCATTTAGATAACAATTTAAACAAAAAAAAATCTGATATGGCCGACACATTACCTTACGTCAATTCTACGTACAAATTCCACACAGATTTGTATAGGCGCGAAATGAACTGATTTTATCTCGTACTGAACTGAACTGAACTGTTCTTAAAAAGAACAGTATGTTTTTTAAAATAAGAATTAGAAAATAAAAATATATAACCTAAAATACACGAGTCCTACAGACAAATAATAATTGACAGTAAATATTTACGAGAAATCGGATCGTTTTTGATCGTAGTGATTTCTGAGCAAGATATCGAAACTAATGTTACATAAGATTACGTTGACAATTTCTTACTAACTTAACGGTAATAAAAAATTATGAATAAAATAAAGTAGGCTATCCTGCTTTAAACCTTCAAACATTGAACTAAACCAAATTAAATAAGTAAGGCATTCATATCTGTTAATTATCATTATGAAACATTGTATAAAAATCTCTAACATATGGGTGTGCATATGATTATAAAAGATTGCGCTTTGGTTTCTGCATCAGAATAATGTATTCAATATTTTCAACGTTGCTGAACGTCACTGTAACGTAGTATGAATAAAAATATACAAATTGGAAGTTACAAAGTACGGCATATGCATGAAGTATATACTCTGTACGTCGGATCCACTCAGTATGAAGGAGCTCAAAATGTCGTCAAATGAACGGAAACGTATATAGTTGTAAATAGACTTCATTGAAATTTGAACCGAACAATAATTAGCTTTATTTTTAAATATATATTTAAAAAAAAAAAGGTTAATGTGGGTAGGTACGCTGAGTAATCACAGTCTGTCGTGCCCTAAATTATGTGCTTATTATCATTAATGTTCATTTTGTGCTTCACTATGTAGCATTTAAATTTAATGTGATATTATTATTAAACACGTTGGCGACAGTGTTTTGTGTTTTTTATTCTGTCCGTTGCTTAGATATTTAGTGTAATTATTGCAATCATGTTAATCTCAAGTAACAAAATATCACCAAAAATCGTTTAAGAATGAAACTCCTCCTAACATCAATATGCATGCTTTAATGTGACATTCAAATTTCAAAACACAGAAAGCTATTTTAGAGATTTACATTTCGCTCTGCTTCTGAATCATCTTCATCTATCCCATTCCACCCCTTTTACCTATGGATAGTCCATTTTGTCTACCTTTACAATGACATCAAATATCAAATAATTTATATTGTAGGCGCGCAGTCTATATAACTAACCTGATAGACCGCGATGGGTTTCACAGACGGGAACAATACATTTTTCTAAACTACTTGTCATCAACCATAATTACGATTAGGGTATGTAGATGTATCATGCTCGTTTAGTATCGAAACTATTCATGTTTACATTTTAGAAATATTTAAAAAGTCGAGCGAGTTTCCAAGCCCGACGCGTTTACTGCAGGTTTTTTATTTTTACAAATAACTTCTAAACATGAAATAATATGAAATTATATGAAATTTTTGTTTGTACTTCTATAGGACATTTTTTATTTTCTTTCGAATAACGATGCTCATTTTTTTTATCATTATTAGATTTCGATTTATGACATCAAAGTTATGATTTTTATCTTGACGCCATATTGGAAAGTAACATCATTGAAAAGGGGATTTTTTTTAGCTTTCCAGCGATACATAATGTATTGATGTTCATTTGTTTCAAACAGTAAAAAGGTAAGAATTATTAATTTTATAGGGTGAAAACAATTATTATGTCAATTAAGCAAATGAAATATTCAATTAGTTATTGTTAGCTGTTTATTTTTGTTTATTTTTTTATTTTCAATAACAATTTTAATTTATTCAGCTTTGAAACACTTTAAATTTCATTATCTACTATGATGTCCATATAAAAATATGAAAACTAATTACACCGCCAAAATGTTAGGAAAAAAAACATCATCATAGACTCGAGCACTGATACCATATAAACTATATATTATAATATAAATCAGAATGAAAATGTATTATTATTATTATTATTATTATTATTATTATTATTATTATTATTATTATTATTATTATTATTATTATTATTATTATTATTATTATTATTATTATTATTATTATTATTATTATTATTATTATTATTATTATTATTATTATTATTATTATTATTATTATTATTATTATTATTATTAATATTATTATTATTATTATTATTATTATTATTATTATTATTATTATTATTATTATTATTATTATTATTATTATTATTATTATTATTATTATTATTATTATTATTATTATTATTATTATTATTATTATTATTATTATTATTATTATTATTATTATTACTATTATTCAGTTCGTTCTATCATTGTAAGTAAATAGATCAAATAAAAACTACGTCGAATCTATTTTCAAAATGATTTGTTGTGTTTATACTTCTTGTCTGCCCATCCATTTTCAGCTCTCTTATAAAATTAATAATTGATGCATTTTTGCTATGTGAAACAAATAATTGGAGCATGAAATGAAATCCATAAAATCTTAATAATTTTTGGTGTGCAGCTAGATTAAGTATTGCTTGATATAAATCTAAAATTTTAGTCAACTTGCCCAGTTCGGATCCAAAGTTGGAAGATTTAACATGGCGGATATAGGGAAATTCAAGAAATCATCAATATAATTGCCTCTAGAATCGGGAAAACCCATAAACTTTTGACTAAAAACTAGGTGAATATAAATGAAGATCTGGAGAAAATACTAGTTAGAAAAAAACATGCATTCCCATCTGGTTTTAAAGATATAACAAATTTAATTGGAAATTCATCAGATATTTTCAATCTCTGAAATTCTCACGCGTATTTTTGACAATACTGCCGCCCACAATTTAAGAAACATCCGCGATTATTTCTAACTTTCGGCATTTTTCTTTATTTTGTTAACCTCACGATTACAATCATTGGCTGTTGCAATACCTAGCAGAATAAACATAATATGCAAATAGCCATATGACTTGAAATAGGCGGGCAACTCTTGAGTTTCTCTACATTGTTTGATACGGAATCAACAGATAGCATTGCTCTCATGAGCCAACTATTTTAAGTTATATGTACATGGTTGCAAAGCTAAAAAATCTGATGTGACCAACACAATACCTCCCGCCATTTAATTTTTATGAATTTAAATACATACCTATGGGGTCTCGTTGTCGCGTGCCTAATGTCTGATTGCGAATCTTGGGAACCCGATTCGACCCCGATGAACGCTAAATATTTTGAATTTTAAATGGCACAAAATTATCCACTGTGTTGCACTCTCCACGTAGCACACCCAGTAATGGGTAATAAGCTGTGATAGTATTATTTAAATACATACCTGCATATTTACTAAAGCTAGAAATTATGTATATTAAATTCCTTTTCATATGACTATTGTTCTCTTTACAATTTTCGGTTTAAACCTTATTATTATTAATTTGAAATTGTGTATATTAAGTTCCTTTCCATATAACTATTGTTCTATTTAAAATTTTCTCTTTAAAATGTTACTGTTATTAATTTGAAATAATTATTTTTTCGACAGTGACATTTATCTGTCAGTTACAAACATTCGAGCTGAAATGTGTAACCATGGAGTTGTGTTTATAGCATAAGTTGCGAGATATAATTTTTATAGTACTTTCTTTATAAATTTATCCATAAATTCTATAGAAAAAGTATTAATGTAAATCTGTATAAAATGGAATAATCTTTAATTTTTAAAATAACAAATAGCGAAAAAATAACATTTAAAGGTCTTTGTTGAAAAAAAATATTTTGACCTTCAAGTAAACTGCCATTTCCGCTTATTTGATTGACACCAAAATTTAATGGCTTCTTTCCATATTAGAATAAGATAGAAATACATGGTATCAGAAGTTTCTGAATACTGGTATTTGAATTAGAGTAGCCAGAAGACACACATACACACATTCATACACACACACACATACATACACACCCACATACATAATCGTGAAAATGTTAGAAGTGGGTTATAGGGACCTTAAAACGTGGTCAATTACCAGAATCTCGATACGCGATTTTTAGCACGATCCATATACCTCCCTTACCAAGGGTAGCGGGAGGTAAAAAGTAGTAGAAAAATAATTTAAAAAAATGGAATATACTTATTTTTAATAAGAATTAATAATATATATTTTTACCTTCCGTCACCTTTAGGTGAGGAAGGTATTGTCTTTGGTCAAAAAATTCAATGATGTGTTTTTAGTGAATAAGCATGTTTTAGGGTCCCTAAAATACGATTTTACCATTTTTACGATGATGTCTGTATGTATGTATGTATGTATGTGTGTGTGTCAAAAGTTCCGGATCGCATAACTTCAATACCACGATTCCAAAAATTATAATTTTTTCGTATTCCTCAAGTTTACATCCAGAAGAACAAATGATTAGATTTTGGTTATAATTGGTGAACCGGAAGTACCCTCATTTGAAGATTTAACAGTTAAATTTGATTTATTGACATTTAACGTTATTATAACTTAAAGAATATATTATTCTCTATACGATTTGATTACATTTTATACTTTATATTCAATAGATACAGAGTTAAAGAATTTTAAAGAAATTAAATTTTATAATTCAGCCAGCTATGCTAAACATGGAAACTACTAATATATTCATATAATTCAAATTGACAGACGTCAGTATCAATAAAAAGTAAATTAATGTGGCAGAGATGAGGATGTTGAAGTAGATGTTGGGAAAGACACGGAAAGATACGGTAAGAAAATAACTCTAGTGTTACAAGTTTCTAGAAAGGTACAAGAAAGACGATTACATTGGTTTGAACATGTCATGAGGAGAAATGAAGAATTATATTGGAACAAGGATGAATAGTTTAGTAATAGGAGGTTGAAGAAACAGAGGAAGACCAAAGATAAGATGGAAGGACTATGTTGCGGAAGACTTGAGAGAAAAGGAACTGAATCAGAACGACACGCTAAAATAGCGACCCCTAACGAATGGGAAAAGCTAAAGAAAAAGAAGATGTCAGTGACAAGTGCAATTTGAATAGTTTGTTTATGAAATAATTTTACTGGAAATTTACAATCTTTTGCAAGAAAAATTATGTATGGTATTTATACATTATATACAGGATTGACGGAAGGTATTGTGCTGGCCACAACAGATTTTTTTAAAATTATTTTTAGAGACAACAAAAGCAGAAATGATCTATAGTGAACCCAAATTAAATACCCATATTTAATAAAAATAAAGACCAAGCAATATTTAGCACTTCAATAAATGATAATCAATCTTTAGTAGATGGCTATATTTGGGTGTTATATCGTCATTTCTTACAGATGTAGAATTGCCAACAAAAGAGGATTCATACTTTTTAAAATACATAGCTTTTCTTGGCGGTCCCCTAATTTTGCCGGTGTGTGTAACTGTAAAATATGTACGTTGTATGTTCGACGATTTATCTATCTCTCATTTCAGTCGCTTGTAACATTACGGGTGACGTTTTTTATAACCTCTTGGTCACTCCTCAGTTATTATACTTTATGGTATGTATGTAATACCCTAGGTATTCTAAACATAGGTACTAAAAAATATTAGATACTAGAAGAAAAGTTTTTCAATAATCTTTATTAACATAAAATACTTGAATCTAACTAAACAACCATACAATTTAAAAAAATAGTAAAGTAAAATAAATAAAAAAACTAATTTAAGTGGTAATTTTTTGAGAATCTAACCAAATACCTCCTTTTGATGATAAAATAACATTATTAGGATCCATAACAATAGGATCAGGAGTCTTTTTATTTAATGTAAATTTATAATTTTTTAGAAGAACTGCTAATCCTACTTTTGTCTGCATTAAACCAAATCTCATTCCTATGCACATTCTCGGGCCTTCACCAAAAGGTAAGAAAGACATTGGGTGTCTTTTAGTCATTTCAGCTTCACTAAATCTCTCTGGATCGAATTTTTCTGGATCTGGGTAAATATCTGGGTCTCTTTGGATACCAAGAACAGAAATACGAATTATATCGCCTTTACGGATAATATAATTTGAATTTGGAAGTGGATAATCCTCATTACATTTGCGGTTCAAGAAACCCAAAGGTGGATATTTTCGAAGTGTTTCTGTAAAATAAATATTTACATTTAAATGACATATACAAGGTATATGTGTAATCATTCAATGTGCAGTTGTAAAAATAATCGGTTAACCAGTTATCCGACTTCAAAAGAAGGAGAAAAGTGGTTGATCGTTTAATTAGTTAAACCATTTCAATTAATCGGTTAACAGGTTATTGCGAATAACCGGATACTTGACTATTATGATTGGTTGGGTATGCTGCAAGTAGTTAGTTTACTGGATTTTGCTATATTTAACAAAATTGACGATAATGATTCATATTAAGTAATATATATATATAGTGTGTGCAACGAAACGTGGAACATAGGAGTTTAACATAGGATTTTAAAAATGTGCGGAAGTTGGCTCTCCTGTACATTTTAGAGCAAAAGTACAAGAATGAAAAGTTGTTTAGAATTAATTTTTACTTAAAAAAGTCCTCAATGCAATAGAATATCTCTAGCACTAGATATTTAGAAAAGAAGATATGACATTTTCGTCAAAAATCAGATAGCCATGGAAATAAAAAACAAATAAAACAAAATCTCATTCTGACAGTTCGGTTCAGTGTTATTGATGTTAATTGTTGCATTCATTGTGTCTACACTGTTGTAATCAATAAATTGCATCACTGTTCGTTTGTGCATAATAAAATGGATTTGTTCAGTACCGAAGAAAAAATTTTGATTGTCAAATTACATTGCAGAGGAAATAGTTATGAAGAAATTCGTGCCCTTTTTGGTGGCTCTTATCGTGATCGTCCAATTCCAAGTAAAACGACAATATTTCGTGTAATTGAGAAATTTAATAAAACAGGAAGTGTTTTAAAACCATGCAAGTGTCAAAAGCCAATTGCAGATGAAGATGAAGAAAGACAAGCAAATAAAATTAATGTAATTTCAGCCATTGGAAATAATAAAAAATTAAGTTTGCGGCAAATATAAAAGGACACTTCAATTCCATTTAGTACTGTAAGAAATTATTTAAAAAAAGAAAAATATAAACCTTTTAAATATGGCAAACACCAGGAATTGAATGAAGAAGATAAGTTTCTGAGAGCAACATTTTGTGAATTAATGCTGGAAAAAGCAAATGCAGATTCACATTTTATTGAAAATATTTGTTTTTCCGACGAAAGCACATTTACACTCAATAATGAGCCAAATATTCAAAATTTTAGATATTGGCGTAAAAATAATGAACATCTGTAGGTTACGACTCATACACAATATCCCCGAAAAGTCAACGTTTGGACTGCAATTTTAAAAAACCATATTATTGGGCCATATTTCATCAACGGCACATTAACTGGTCAGTTCTATTATCTGCTGATAACGATATTGGACCGGCAATTGAAGAACTGGCGAATGATCGTGAAGAATGGTTGCAACAAGACGGCTGTCCAGCTCATAATACAAAAATTGTAAAAGAATATCTTAATGATGTATTTCCCGATACATGGATTGGTAGAGACGGACCAATTCACTGGCCCGCACGGTCTCCGGATCTAGCGCCAAATGATTTTTTTCTATGGGGACATCTAAAATCAAAAATTTACAGTGATTACAAATATCCATATTTAGAATCACTAAAAAAAGATATCCCTGGAATGTAGTACTACAATATCGTGCTGCCAACTAGCGAATGTTAGGCGTTCTTTTTATGATAGATTAGGTTATTGTTTGGCGCAGAATGGAGACATATTTGAGCATTTAATTTAAATAAAACTTCTCTATTTTGCTGCTACTCTTTTCTTATTTGTATGATTTATTTTATTATTGATAATATCCCATTTTTAATATTCACCGAAATCTCAGTTGAGTTCAGTGTTATTGATGTTAAATATTAAAGTATTATGATCTTAATTGATATTTTGTTTTATTTGTTTTTTATTTCCATGGCTATCTGAATTTTGAAGAAAATGTCATAGTTTATTTTTTAAATATCTAGTGCTACAGATATTCTATTGCATTAAATGAGGACTTTTTAAAGTACAAATTAATTCTAAACAACTTTTAATTCTTGTACTTTTTTGCTCTAAAATGTACAGGAGAGCCAATTTCCGCACATTTTTAAAATCCCATGTTAAAGTCCTATGTTCCACGTTTCGTTGCACATACTGTATAACATACAGGTGAGTCTGAGAAGACACCCTTTTAACTTTTTTATTATAAGAAACGGAAAAAAACGGCCCATATAAAAGTTTTATTTTAAATATACTATTTGAAGGCAGATGCAGATATTTTTCATAAAGTCAGGTTTACAAGATACAACTATAATATATAAACCGCCATTTTATTCTCTTTTCAATGATGTATTAGTTTTTATTAATGTGTTTGAAAAAATTCGAGAAAAATAAGATAATTGAGAAATAATTTTTATTCAAATATTATAGGTGGCTCTGTGAAAATAAACAAATAACAATTTGAAACAGTTAAAATAATATCAAGAAAGTACACATTTGCTTGTTACTTATTTATTATTTCTTGCATATTATTTAATTTATTTGTTATTTATTTTCAAACCACCTAGAATATTTGAATAAAATTTATTTCTTATATATCTCAATTATCCGATTTTTCTCTATTTTTTTTCAAATGCATTAATAAAAACTAATACTTCGTTGAAAGGACAAAAAAATGGTGGGTTATATTTTAGGAAAATAATTATAGGTTGATATTTAAAAAATAAAAGTTGATAGTTGTGTCATGTAATCCTGATTTTATAAAAAATATCCACATCTGCCATCAAATAGTATATTTAAAATAATAACATTTTTATATAGGCCATATTTTTCTATTAAGTAATACTTACTTTTATTTAATTACTTTTTTATTATAAGTATAATAAAAAAGTGAAAGGGGCAAACAATTTCTATATCACAAGAAAAGAAAATAATTTTTTTCGATTAGTCGTTCTTAAAATACGGTTTCCGAAATATAAGGCAGTGAAAAATGAGTTTTTCCTGAGTTTACCTCTGCTATCACGAAAACTATAGGTTACGACTTCGACTAAATGAGATTTTCTGTTTGCCTTTAATAGGTCATCTTATATGTGCTTTTGTTTTATTTTTAAAATAAAAAAAATGTACTATGTTAAATGCTGTGGCGGTCTTGGTCAATATTTAATTTTCCAATAACTTTATAACTATTAGAAATTGAGAAAAATGTTTCTTATAATATTTTATTGTTTTTTTATAGTCTATTTACTGACAGACAAAATTTTGTTCACTCATTATCTTTGGCAGTTTTTCTTCGATTTTTCGTTTTTCATGGAAACAGCTGAAGATCGGATCTATGTTGATTAAGCTTTTTTTACTCATTTTGATCAGTACTATATGCCCTTAAAATATTTTACAATATTTTTAAAACACCCTGTATTTTTAATTTGCTCATTTGTTAAATAATTTAATTCTGAATTCAGTGATATAATATTTTTATATCCTTACATTACGATTTTTTTTGAGAAAAATGCATATAAAGTTTTATATTAATTTGATTAAAATATGGCTATAATAAGAGTGTTATGAATGGGAAAATTGAATAAATGTTATTTTTTTTACATAGAATTAGAGTGCCCTGACAGAAAGAAGTCAATATTTTGTTCATTTAATTAATCATAAATGTAAACGCAAACGAAATATTCACGTATTTTTTCATGACATTCTAATTTTATGTAAAAAATTAAGACGTATTAATTTTTTCCATTATTATTATAGCCATTATATACTTTTATCAAATTTATATAAATACTTAGATGCATGTTTCTCAAAAAAATAGTGTAAGGATATAAAAATATATCACTGAATTCAGAATTAAATTCTCTACCGAATGAGCAAATTAAAAATAAGTATATGTTCTCATTTAAAATAAAAAAAAGTTAAATCTCGTATTTTGAGAACCACTGCTCGAAAAAAATAATTTTTCTTTTCTTGTGATATAGAAATTGTTTTGTTTTTTTCTTTAAATTTGTGTTGTGAAATAAAAATTGTTTGAACACATGTATGGAGGTGAATACTAGAAGGACATAGCCTGTTAACACGGAAAATCGTTTTTCGCAAATTGTTGCTCCCCGGTTTAACTGATAACAATGGTTGCGGTAGCAATAGAAATCAAATGACACCAAACACATGTAAATTATGTCATATTTACTCCCATAAATTAATTATTAAATTTATTCAGTTCGTATTATTAGTAAAAGTCATATAGCATTTGAACAAGATAAACAAATGTTTGTCAATTTATCTGTCAAACTTCATTATAACCTACAACTTGTGCAAATTTTATTATGTTTAAATTAATGAGGTGTTGCAAAAAAAATTAACATATCTTTTTTCTTCTGAAATTCAAATAAGTACCTTCTACAGTATTATTAAATATGATTTTCTGTTCATATTTCTGTATATATTAAGTGCAGTAGCAATTTGAAAGTATACTTTTTGAATTGGCGCCAAATTACTCTGCCTGTGAGGTTTAAAAGTTACTAACCAATGATAGAACTGATAAGATGATGAAAAAAAAAACAAAAATATCAACGTCAATGATTGCTTTAATGACAACTTTGTGACATATGGTCTGACAAAGTGTTGCGTGATTTTTAGTTCTTTACCGAAATTCTTAGTTATTTATTATTATATATTTCATAGTTTAAGGTAAGTTAACTTTAGTTTAGATAAATTAACATATTTATTAATGTTTTGTTTGTTTTATGCAGTACACTGAAGATAAATATATTAAATAATATGTCAAAATATCATGGATAAACCTTTCGTTCAGGCTTCTTTCGATAATTTACCATTTGTTGATAAGCCCAGTCCTGTTTACAATAATCATGAATAAAATTATGAAGGATTGCGATATCCGAATCAGAAAATTACGCTTAGGATAGTTAGGATATCGAAACTTACAAATAACAAAAATATTAATGTGCGCATTCGCAGACGACGTAGTAATTCTGGGAAGCACTGAAGAGAAAATGCAATTTAATATACATAAATGTCTGGAATTAATTAAACCTATCAAAGTACGGTTTAAAAATTAACACAAAAAAGACTAAGAACATGGCAGTACCCTTAGAGCTTGAAACAATAAATTTGACGATAAATTCACAAAAATAGAGGGAGTATACAAGTTCCAATATTTAGGAGTCCAAATTGAAAATAATGGATTACAAGAGGCTAACATAAACGTCAGAATTCAGAAAACAGCAACAATGAAAAGTAAAATTCAAGCACTTGAAATGAAATATTTAAGAAGAGTACTGGGAGTTACACTACGAGATAGAATCAGAAATGAAATGATTAGAGAACTACAATATAAATCTGTACTGGACTTTATCGAGGAGAGATGGCTAACTTGGTGGGGACACATGATCAGAATGAATGAAGATAGACCGATGAGATAAATATGGATGACGAACGTGGTACAAAAAAAGAGACCGACGAAGACCTAAAGACAACTGGGATAAGGTAATACTGAAGATCTTGAAGAAAAAAATACGACTGTTCAAGACGCTAGGAAGATAGCATCGAATAAGAAGCAATGGGCGAAATTTGTACATTAAACATGTGTAATGCTACACTTTATGATAAAAGGGTTTCTGACAATATATATAAAGAATAAAAGTTTTTCACTATTCTCTGTAAATATTTTTTAGTTATGTAAGATTAAAAATAAAACAAAATATTTTTCAATATCTTCTTAGCGTTGTCCCTCTGGTGCAGCATCCGCTGTTTTGATATATGCACGCCATTTCACACGGCATCATCCACAGGCAAATGCAGAAGTCTGTGTGCTGATGGTGTCTTGCCAACGTTGCTTAGATCTTCCACGTGGACACTAGCCATCAACTTGAAAACTGAAGGCGATTTTAGGGACGTTATACACCCGTAACTTCTTCTCAATCAGTATTATTATATAACACTCTGACCCAGATAATTAGTTGTTCAGCGACGCTATAATCACGAAGCGAATACCAAATCAGCTGGCCAGGTACACGATCAAAGGCCTTTTCTAACTCCCCCGGCATCATTTTCCAGCTATAAATTAAAAAAATATTCAATAGTTCTTATTTAATTATAAAAATATTTATACTTACATCAAGATGATTTTCATAACAAAGAATTTTGAAAATATTTTTATTTTTACTTGTGACAACCATTACATTCTTCTTTCTTCATTTTGAGGCACTACTAGAAATATGTTTTCACTATTATCAGTTTTATTTGAGCACATTGGCACAAAACACTTTTTTATAACTATGTTTGATTATTTCCAAATACAAAAAGCAGTTGTAATAGTTGACAGCTGTCACGACTGTCACTCATTTAAATTCCGTTAGCGGCAAATGTAAGCCACACCCTCATTGGTTAGTGACTTAGTTTCGAGAGTTAGAGAGCGGGAAATTTAAACCTTATATTTTCATCGACATTTTTCTCATGAATAGAGAGCAATATGAACAAAATAAAAAAATGGGTAAAATATTTTTTCTTATTCTTTCGATTAAAGCAAAGAAAAATAATTCGTGCAACACCTCATTGTAAAATGTGACATAATTTACATGTATTTTGTGTCATTTGGTCACCTCGTAATATGCAAACAATTTTGTTTTATTGTGAATATTACTCGAGATAAAAAAAATTGAAAATGAGACAGCTGTACATCAAAACAGACGTAAACACTACAATAATTATTAACTGTTAATCACAACGACCACACGTATTTGTGATTGTGGGTTAATCAAATACTCGAATTTTCAGTATTACAGCATTATTTTTTTTATCTAGAATATCTAGGATGTAGGTACCTACAGGAGTGTATCGAAATGTCGGTTGTGTAAGAAAATAAATTAGAGAAATTTCCCATATTTACTACAATTATTAATTATAACAAAATAGAAAATAATTACCATTAATGCATTTCTCCATGTAGTGCATTTCCATGATAGCATCGTAACATAATTTATTGTTATATTTTTTCAAAACTCTTACAATTTCTTCACGAAGTTTTTCTTGAATATCAGGATTTCTGACAAGTTCGTATAAACAGAATGTCATGGTAGTTGATGATGTTTCAAAACCAGCTAAGAAGAACACGAAACATTGGGCTGCAATTTGTTCAATTGTTAAACCTTTTTTATCGTGTGTTGTCCCATTATTAACAGTTGTTGATTCGTCATCTGACAAAGACTAACATAAAAATTTAAATTAGATACAGAATTAAAATTAAAACAAGGATATACTACCGATTCTCCATTCTTGAGCTGAATTAAAAGTTGCATAAAATCTTTTCTGTAGATATTGTTTTGTTCTCTGTATTGTACAGTTTGTTTTACAACACCCATGAAGAAATCGCTTACATCTTTATTAATAAGCTTAATTTTAAACAATCTGAATATTCTAGGGAATAATACTGAACAAACTCCTCGAAATTTATCAATAAATTTAACTGGTTCGAAAGTTAGTAAGCCATATTTTCTGAAATCTGTATTTGGGTCCTTTAAGGAATTACAGTCTAAACCAAACGCACAAGTTCCAATTACATCGGTGGTGAATCTTGCTAGGATATCTTTAATATCTAAAGGATCGCCTCGTTTGGAATTCTCATTTAAGATGTTATTTAATTCATCTGAAGTAGCTACTAAAGTATTGAACATCATCTTCATTTTTCCTGAAGTAAAAGTTGGCGTAAGTTTAGCTCTTAAGTTTTTCCACTTTTGTCCAGTAATTGAAAATAAATGTGCGGTTAAAGGGTCATTCTCTTCATCAGCAAACGCTCCTCTATCAGTGAAACAATGAAAATCTTTTATTAAAACTTGTTTGATTATGTCCAAGTCCATCAACATCAATTCAGGACGGTAAGTGAAGTAATAACCTCCAACGGGTACTTTCCTAGCTTTAAATTCTTCATATATTTGTGAAAATGTAACTGCCACATTTTTTTTTTTCAACATAAGATCTGCTGTATCTCCGAATGGGAAAGAAGGGTTAAGTTGAGTGATATTGTTCCTAGCCCAGTATTGGTAATTATATTTAAAATAAACGTAAATGGTTGTAACAAATATTACAGATGCTAAAACAAGGTCGGTGAGAAAGGATTCGAAATACATCCCCATTTTGAAGAACTGAAAAAAAGTTAACATGGTAAATGGACTAAGCAAAAATATTAACAAATCATAGAAATAGGCCATAATGATGAAGAAATTTTTATTTTTTTTATGAAAAAAAAAACCATGGACCCCGGAGGGCTTTGTAACCTGGACCTTCTCATATCTAGTGAGACGCTCTATCTAACTGATACAGAATATCCTATTCCATTGAAGTCAATGAATCTTTGACAAATATTTTTACAATTTTCGTTAGAGAGTACACTCCGCTAATCAGGGTAGATGAATACTCAGCGCGAACAATGTGCTATAATTATTGTTGTATAATTTTCGCGTTCACTGAAATTTTTAATAAAGTTTTTTTTTCATTAATTTAAAATTTCCTTAATCATTAAGGCCTGCTCCTATAATTTCTACGATTAAAACATCTATATGTGTATATATGATCAGAAATAATTTTTATCAATCAATCTAAAAATATTAATAAAAATTAAAGAGAATAAAGAGAAGAATTTCCTAGTGTGTAACACAAATATACAATGTATTTTATTTAAATTTATTTCTGAATATATGTGTAATGCGCGAAGTCCACAAGATATGCAGGTCGATATTGTCCGGGAAATATCAACTTTACAAAAGGCTATTAGATTTCATTTACTCATTTTCTCAATAGGTTTTGAACATTTTCAGTTTACAACTTTTCTACGCATATCTTAACCTAACCTAATTCACATGTTCCAGTCGTTTTTTGTGTTTAATTTTTAGGTGTTTGCAAAATATAAAAATCTGATGTAGCCAGCACAGTACCTTCCGTAAGTTCTATGTATTTTATACAAATACAAAATGTTTCTTGCCAAAGATTCTATATTTCCAGTACATAACCTTTCCTTAGTTATGTGTATTTTGTACAAATTCCATAGGGACAGGTTCTTGCAAAAATTATATATTTTCAGTGAAATTATAACACAAACGTATTATGTAAATTACACTTGACACTGACATTTGTCACTCAGAATTATCTTAATATAACTGTTAAATCTTCAAATGATGGTACTTCCGGTTCACCAATTATAAACAAAATCTAATCACTTCTTGTATTGTATGTAAACTTGAGGAATACGAAAGAATTATAATTTTTGGAATTATGGCATTGGAGTTAGGTGATCCGAAAGGATCGACACACACACAGACACACATACATATATACATATATCATCGTGAGAATAGTAAAAACGTTTTCTGGAGACTCTAAACGTGTTTATTCATTAAAAACTCACCACCGAATTTTTTGATCGGAGAATATAGTTTATGTTTCTTGTAGTGTTTCTTTCGAAGTAACAATCGATAAATTATTGTCTCTTTCTATTTGTTACGAATATGTGTATAACAGAAGAAGAGACACAATAGTTTGTCGATTATTACTTCGAAAGATAATGACGTAGAGAACACCACAAGAAAAATAAACTGTACCTTCCTTATCTATAGGTGACGGAAGGTATAAATGACTATGATGGCTCGAATATTTTAGAAGTGAATTTTGTGAATTAGGTTTGGTTATGTTAAGGTGTGTTTAGAAAAATTGCAAGCTAAAACGTCCACATTTTAAGATATATATATATATATATATATATATATATATATATATATATATATATATATATATATATATATATATATATAATTGGGCGATAATCAATTGGGCAATGTTTAAGTATGCGATGATCATCTGGAAAAAGAGTTAAAAGTGGCGTGTTGATGTTTCTAAACATACAATTTTGTAATTCTACATATGTATTATTTTATCGCCCAGATATCCGGTGCCAATTTGGCTATCGCCCAGTGTTCGCAATGTTCTGCTCTGTCTGAATCATATTGTTTTTACCTTCCATCACCTTTAGGTAAGGAAGGTAGGTATTGTCTTTGGTCAAAAAAATTGGTGTTAAGTTTTTAATGAATAAGCACGTTTTAGGATCTCTATAATACGATTTTACTACTGTTACAATGATGTGTGTGTGTATGCGAGCGCGCGTGTGCTTGTGTGTGACTATAATTTCGGGCCTTGGTAATTCCAATACTAGAATTCCAAAAATTACATTTTTTACGTATTCCTCTTCCTTACATCTATATATGCAGACTTGAATAGATGCTGGTTATAAATGGTCAACCGGAAGTACCCTCCCTGCCTCTCTTGAAGGTTTTAACAGTTTTTCTTGAAAATACGCTGTTAAATATCATTTTTTCACATTTAATGTTATTATAAATATTAAAGAATATTTTATTTCTATACTATCTATATACTTTCTTTGTTCAAAATAAATAGAACTGACTGAAGGTAATGCACTGAAAATATAGAATTTTTGCAAAAAAAAACTTTCTGTGTGGAATCTATATAAAATACATAGAACTAACGGAAGATAATGTGCTGGCAACTACAATTTTTTTATTTGTGAAACAGAACTTCGAAAAATAAAATTCAATAGAAAGCAGCCTGTATCTAATATAACCTAACCATTAATTATTTATTTAAATTATTCACACTCCTAAATATTATTTTAAAATATCTAAATCAGTGCATCCTCATATGTCAGTAATAAATGCCACTTATATAAAAAAAGGAACAATGAGTCGCATGGCTGAGTACATTAAGTAGTTGATTGTGATTTTGATGACTCGGTTGCGAATCAAATCGAAGTCAAAAATTAGAAAAGTTGCTCCTGTGATGGCCTCTTCACAATAATTTTCAACACTTGTACGATGACACTAATTGTAAGTAAACATCCTCTCTTGCATCCTTTACATTACTACCCAGTAGTAACGTTGCAAATTATGCGCCCTACATGGAGATTTCGAGAACTATAAGAGATACGAAGTCGGTTAAATTTAAATAAAAGTTACCCCATTATGAAACCATTCTAGTAGTATTTCGTTATTTCAGACAAAATGTATAGGTCACTACTTAGATGTGGCCGAAAATATAAATTTTGCAAATTTTAGTTTTTAAACTTCCAAATGTGAAATAATACTGGATTTTGGATTGCACCTCTTTGGAGCAATATTTTTACCACTGTTGGATTTCGAGTTATGATGACAAGTGTTTTAATTTTTATATGAACGCCATATTGGAAAATTACATATTGAAAAGATAATTATTTTAGCGTTTCGATAATGTATAAATTGTCTATTGTCATTTGTTGCAAACGGCGAAAATACAATAATTATTAAATTTATAGGTTAAAAACAATAGTTTCTATCAACTTCAAACCCAAAATCATTTTCGAAATGAAGAGTGATTTTCCAAAACCTGGTAAGTCATTGTTAAGCGAATTTGCGCTATATGATGTTTTTAGTTTAAACTGAACAATGAATCTATTAGTGAAAGTGAATGTTTAGTACATAAATTGCATATGGCTTAGGTCTGTTTGAATAAAATCAGTATACCCGTTGAATAGAGTTTGAAAAATTGAACAAAATAACATCAAAAAAATAAATTTCCTAAAAATATAACTTAGAACGTTTTGGAAAATCACTGTTTAATTTTAAATGGTACAAAATTGCACCTGTGGTGCAACGGTGCTATGGCTACTACGGTGAGCTCTTCACGCTAGCAGATTAACACTTCCAGCAATAGATAATGTGTCGTGATTAGTATATGAAACAAATTCTTTTTTAACAGATGTACGCTAACGAGCCGATTTTACATTTTTAAAATAGTATTTTAAATTAAAGTTTATGCAATATTTTTCATAGTAATAAAAAAACGTTTTTTTTGTAAATAATTAAATAAAAAAAATTGGCACTAAAAATTGTCATGTAAAACAATATACAACACGTCATTTTTAGCCAGTAGGAAAACAATTTGTCTATCAATCATGTTATTTATATAAACAAAAGTAGGCGATAGTTTATCACATGCTAAGCTTTATCAATTTTGACGTCACATTCTGTTTCATATCACTTTTTCAAAATATTACACAAATTTTAATAATTAATTGTAAAATATCTAATGGATGTTTCGTGATATTTTCAAATTTGAAGCTATTTAAAGAGTAATATTTTTAAAATTTAGTACTTAGAAGGCATATAAAAATGTCTAGCCCTATTATCTTGTAATATTGTCTTTTCTAGTGTTGTCAGGCTCGAAAAATAAATATCCGTAAAAATACAAGGAAAAATCCGTAGAAAATCCGAAAATCCAATACCATAATTTATTTATAAATCAAATATTATACTGGTTAATATATTGCAATTCTTAGGAAATTAATTATTTATTTAATTGTCACAAGACATAACGTATTACACTACGTATTTACGTCCAAACAATAAAAAAACTACCCATATTTTACATATATTAAGCAATTCACGATAGCAAGAGAATTTTGAAGTAACTGCGAGCCCAGTTAAATTGATTCAATTCAAAAATAAATTTTATATTAATATACCTTATAATAGGTTCAAGGACAGAGTATTCACTCAAACTACATAATTGATACAACGCGATTCACCAAGGTCATATATTATGAAATTGTTGGTTGTAAGTTGTAATATCACAAAGAAATTAGAAACAAATTGTTAAAAAATATTTTTAAAAAATCCGTTGATTTACGGATAAATCCGTACGACTGGCAAAACTGGCGTTTTCACTGTGTTTTGTTAATTTATACTATACCAAACCGGTAACAAGAAAATAATTATCTTCCATCATTAATGTCAAAAATAGAAAGCTCATCTACTTGTATATAATAAAAAGTCAAACTATACGAAATATATATGTTGTTTAATCGGCAATAAAGCAACTTTGTTCAACCAAATGTTTTTTTAAGTACTATGCACATATCTGGTGTCCCAAGCAATCCTTGTCATAAGTCGTTTTCGTAAAGTCGATCGGATTGATCCAATATAATGTGAAGCGTTCGTAAAGTCAATCAGGTTAATCTGACGCGTTCGTAAACTCACTCCGATCAGTCAGATCGAGCGATCCGACCAAAAATTTTCTACCCTGATTCATGTGCAGGGTTAGTACAGACTGTGCGCGTAAATTTAAAGTTGTAAACATTTGTGTTTCAGAAAATGCATTTATTTAAATGCTTCTGATTATAAACATTGCAGTACTATAACAAGTTCTAAAGAAAATATGACATTTCGCACTTTGTGAAGATTTTATGAGTTATTTCAAAAAAATAAATGACCATATACCACATGAAACAATTTCTGATCGAAGTAATGTAATCTAATTAAATTATTTAAGTGTCCCTTCAGTTTCACTTGAGTCGTCGTATATAAAATTGTGTACAAATACAGAAACAAGAACTATTTTCTTCCTCATTTTAACAAGTTAAACTTCTTCTCTAACTTTAGATTTCAATTTCAAAATCCTATATAGATCTGACGCGTTTATAAAAGCTTTGATAATCGGATGGATCTGATATATCTATGACGTCATCGGATAGATCCGTCGGATAGCTCCGACTGACTTTACGAAAACGCCTATGGGCGTTTAACATAGGAAAACAGTGTTTTGTAAATAAAGTGTCTGGCTAAAATTAAGCATGATAATGGTAAATTACACCCTATACGTTATTTAATATTAATTACTTTATTATTATTGCATAAATTGGAATAAATTATAAAATTTATACTATTAGAGAATCGAACCCCAATCATCGAATTTAGAGGCAGCCATGCTAACTGATATACCAAAGAGACATTTGAAGATAATTTCATATTACATAATAAAATATTAAACAATTATTTATTTGCAAATTTTTATAAATTGTTCCAATTTATGCAATAATAATAAAGTAATGTAGGTATTATTATCATGTTCAATGTCATGGCTAAATTTTTGTCGGACACTTTTTATTTACAAAGAAACTGTTCCTCATGACGCATATGTCAAGGATTGTTTGGGATACGCGATATAGCGGAATAGGTTCCGGTTACGCAAATTTCATTTGAAATCATCTTTCATTAGCGAGGTCATTGCTTACTACGACGTCCATATTACAATTAATTGTAATATCCAAAATTATATAAAATTTTAATAACTAAATTTTAATAACGAAGTTAATAATGAAAATAACTAAATTATTGTTTTTATTTGCGTTTTTCCATTGTTGCATTGCAACAACTAATGTTTTTAATTTTTTTTAACCAGAATTTACATTCTTGATGAAGTGAAATCAGTAAAGGCTCCAAATTATTTTACATAAACTGCAATTTTAAACTTCATATAAAATAATATTTGGGATGTACTCGTAAATGATCTGAAAACGACTCAATAAAACAATCACTATCAATTTGCTTTGTATTAATCAGGGTATCAAAGCCCAACCCAAACCGCACCAAAACCGAACCAAAAATGGAACCAAACCATAACATTTTAGCGAACCCAAATTCAAAACCGAACCTCAGATATATTTTCAATTCGACCCGAATCGGAACCAAACCATGTATTAAACTTCGAGTCCAGGGTGTAGATCCGATTCAGGTTCATTTAGTTTGTGTAATTGTAATAAAGCCGATCGTCGACGCCTTCTGCGTCTGTGTTGATGTATTTGTTGACTTTTTGTGTTCATGTCTTGCGTTGCATTATTAATTCCGGTTTACATTGTAAATTATCTCTAATATATAAAGATTGTTATCCAAAAAACATTAATTTAATTTCTATTTGGTCGAGCCGAACCTGATCCCGGACAAAACCACAAATTTTATTGATTAAATCAGAACTGCACGCGAACCCATCTCTCAAAAAATCTAATGTGATCAACACAATACCTCCCGCCATTTAATTTTTATTAATTTAAATACATATCTATGGGGTCTCGTTGCCGCGTGCCTTTGTCTGGTCGCGAATCTAGGGAACCCGATTCGATCCTGATCAACGCGAAATATTTCGAATTTTAAATGGCACAAAATTGATCCCTGTGGTACACACACGCCAGCAATGAGTGCCCATGAGGTGACACTCGATAAACGCCCGCACGATACTAATATCATTACCGAAATTTGTGTACAAAGCATATTAGCACACCCAGCAATGGGTAATATGCCGTGATAATATATATATATATATATATATATATATATATATATATATATATATATATATATATATTTAAATACATACCTGCATATTTACTAATGCTAGAAATTATATATATATATATATATATATATATATATATATATATATATATATATATATATATTGAGTTTCTTTTCATATAACTATTGTTTTATTTACAATTTTCTTTTTAAAACGTTACTATTATTAATTTGAAATGATTATTTTTTGACAGTGACATTTATCTCTCAGATACATACATTTAAGCTGAACTGTATAACCATGGAGTTGTGTTTAAAGCATAAGCTCCGAGACATAATTTTTATTTTTATAAATTTATCCATAAAATATATACAAAAAGTATTAATGCAAACCTGTAGAAAATGGAATAATCTCTAATTTTTATAACAAATTGCGAAAAAATAACTTTTAAAGGTATTTTTTCATCAAAATTTAATTGCTTCTTTCCATATTAGAATAAGGTAGAAATAAATGGTTTCAAAATTTTCTGATAGTATTTGAGTTAGAGCGCCCAGAAGATCTACACTCACACACATACACACTCACAGACATCATCGTGAATATGTTAAAATCGGATTGTAGGGACCTTAAAACGTGGTCATTTACCAAAATCTCGATATGCGATTTTTAGCATGATCCCTATATCTCCCTTATCATGGGTTGCGGGAGGTAAAAATTATAACCTAAATCTGAATCGAACCCAGTTTTTGGCGGGGTCGATGCCCTAGTATTAATCTCTTTAACTTCTTTAACCATATATTTAATCTTATATCTATGCTGTTATCAAAATCAGTCACCGTATAGAAATAAGTGTCCCAATCTACTTTTACTCATACATTCTTATACAGACGATTGTACCATACGTAGAGGCAGTGAGGACTCTTACCAGCCGTCACCTCACAGACACACAAAGCTGGGGGTCACATTGATATAACTTGAAAATTGAAAATAATTTTCATGTTTTATCACAGTCGAATTAAAATCATAACTGGTATTTAAAGCACTCAGCCGTGAGCCCGATTAAAAATATGATCAAACTATTTTTTTTCAAGTGCATCCAGTCTCATTCGTTCTCACTTGTTTTTAAACAAATAACCAAACTTATTTATTCGTACTTACTTGTTTTTCTACAGTAAGAAACTTTTAATTACTCATCTATTCTAATCCACAGTCAACTTGACACTGAGTTCTGAAACAGGTTAGACCTGCACGAACGTATATAATTATATATGACCGTGACGGTCTTGAGTCACAAGATAATTTCACTGAATACTACAAAAGTAAATAATATTTTCTCTTATCATGTTGATTTGTAGTAGTAGTAACAAGCGGTATTAAACATATAACTTTTTAATGATGCAATGTGATGTAAATAACTATTGAATTTTTAAAACTTGTAATAAATTGAAAATATAATATTTTATATCAGAAAATTCTGTTGTGGCACAGCACAATACCTCGCGGCAATTTTGTGCAGAGATTTGCCCAGTAGCAGAAGCAAGAAGCCCGTGTGCAAATTACCTTTAATTCAACCACACGCCATATAATTTCTTTTTAAATAATTATAGCATATATTATAAAAAACATGCAAAGTTCGTTTTTCGATGCACACATAACATTTAGATTAACAGTCATTTTAAGTAAGACATAGTCACTATTGGACGAGGGCGTTTGGGGGATGATCAACTGGGCCAAGGTGAACTGGATACACACACACACACACACACACACATATACACACACCCACACCCCTCCCGGCTGGCGATTTTGCGGGGCCTCGGGAACATGTTATTAGCGGGGCCCCAAAATATTTGTAAAAACAAATTGTAATCAAATTTTCTTAGATATTTGAATATGCGGGGACCAAGGTTTCCATTAAATTAATTATTTCCTCTAATAAGTCTAGGAAATGTCTGCATTAATTATACATTGTATTGGTCATGTTAGAAAGAAAGTAGGTCCTTTATATCTTGGTATAATAAGAAATCAAAATTGAAAAATGAAGTAGATAAATTAAAAATTATTTCATAGCAATCTAGTTAATATTAAAGTTTGTTTAGAAAAATTAGAGCTTCACGTTTAACAGTTATCTCTGTTGTAAAAAAATCCACCAAATTGTATGTGTAACATGTGTGCAAAAGTTTCTGTCCCTTTCCCAGTTGACTATCGGTCAGTTGTCCTTCGTCCAGTCTAGTTTCAGTACAGGCCTGTTTTTGATTAACAGTTAAAATGTAAATTTAAATTTTTATCTTAAAGTATACCTAGTTAATTACTTAATTTTTATTAATTAAGCAAATGAAATTACTCAAATTTATTCTTTTGAAATCATGATTATTGAATATTTTGTAAATATCCGTTTCACCATCAAGGAATAAATTATGATGTATTACTGAATTTGTTGTAAAGTTGCCATACAAAGTTTAAAAAATCTGTTGTGGACAGCAATATACCTTCCGTTATATGTATTTTATATAAATTCCACGTCGAAAATTTCTTGAATTTTCAGTAAAATTATTTCGCAGACATATTATGTAAATTATACCTGACAATGACATCTGTCAATTAGTAATATTGAATTACTGAAACTTTTTCTATGGTGAGGTAGCAAAGATTTTATTTATTATTACACGTTTCTTTCTACATTGTAGTATTTAAGCGGTTAAGGAGTGCGGTTTTCTTCGATTTTTTCTTCATCATTGCTTTTACTATATATTTTTTCGATAACAATATAATATTATGTATGCAGTCTTTATATAATGTGACAAATATAATATAAGAATAAATCGTATGTTATATTATTAAATACATATTTTATACAAATAATTATATTAATTTACAAAATTTTATAATAACGTTTATCTTCTCAATTTTCAAATTATCGTACAGAAATATGACTTCATATGATAACTATGTCAAGGTAAAGATAGCAAATACAGTATAATTTATATAATTATAAGAAAAAAACCTTGCAATTTTACAAAAGACACTCCCCGGATCTGTAAATACATGAAACGAAAGGGACGAAGAGAGCGTAGATAATACACAACTAGTTTTTGTTCCTATAATTTTCTTGTTTTGGTTTCTCAGAGAATATCCTGATTCACGATGAATATGCAGAATTTTTCGTGTTGTTTAATTCATAAATACTTAAGATCATTACTTCATTTAACAAATAAATACAGGATAACTGTTGTGATTAACTATAGCAGAATATAATAAATGACACGGAATATATAATATAATAATGCAGATTTAATATAAAGGTAACAAAATACATATAACTTGTGACAGGTTGTCAATCAATTTACATATTTTTAAAAACTGAACTATATACAGAGTGTTCCATATTCTATTAATTTCAGCAAACAGTTGTCATCCTCAACACTTCCTCCCAACTTTTACTGAATATTAATATACATTTTGACGAACATTCATATAATCTCGAAGTTTCTCAAATCGTAGTCGACCCAGTGGCTTCGTCATTATATCTGCAATTTGAATTTCGCCTTCCAAATGCTGAACTTTAAATACTCCATCCAAATACTTCTCACGCACAAAATAATATCGTACTTCAATGTGTTTTGAGCGTTTATGGAATTCAGGATTTTTAATAAGTTTTATAGCACTTGCATTGTCTATAAATAACGTTGGTACTTTGTCCATCTTTGTGATTTCATTTAGCATACGTGTCAACCAGATTGCTTCCTTAGCTCCTTCGCTCGTAGCAATGAACTCAGCCTCAGTGGTTGACAGAACGACAGCTCTCTGCTTCTGACTGAACCATGTAATTGCTCCTCCACTATATTGATAAACCATACCGGATGTTGAACGTTTTGTTTTGTTATCCCCAGCAAAGTCGGTGTCTGTGTATACCTCTAACGTACCTAAATTATTTTATTTATAAAGTATACCATGATCCTGCGTACCTCGCAAATATTTAAAAATTCTCTTAACTGAATTCCAGTCTGATTTTGTTGGTTTTTCAAGTTTTTGAGAGGCTTTACCTACTGCGAAAGTAATGTCCGGTCTCGCTGCTATCATGAGATACATGAGGCTTCCCACAGCTTCTCTGTACGGAATTCCTATTGCAGTTTCCTGTTCATCTTCAGATGCAGTCTCCTCCCTGACAGCAGGAACAGCAACCCTATTTGCCTCATCCATTCTAAATCTTTTTAAGATTTTTCTAGTGTAGTTTCCCTGGTGTATAAAAATCGAGCCATCTTCATTCTTACAGTTTTGAACTCCTAGAAAACAATCTAAAGAATCAAATTTTAATTTTAAATTCTTGTTTGAGTTCCAACATAAATTCGTTGACCTGTTCTTCATTAGTTCCAGGCACCAGACCATCGTCTACATAAATAGCCACTAGCAATTTTTGACCATCTTTTTCTCGAATAAACAAACATGGATCTGCACTTGAAGCTTTGAGTCCGCAATTTTTCAGAAATTTAACGAAGCGGTTGTTCCAACACCGGGGCGCTTGTTTAAGACCATACAAGCTCTTCTTTAACTTGCACACTCGACCTGATCCATCGTTGTAACCCTCTGGTTGTTGTATGTAGACTTCTTCCTCTATTTTTCCATAGAGAAAGGCTGTAGTTACATCAAATTGCTGTAACTTTAATCGCTCACTAGCTGCAATACTTAGCAATGTTCTCACTGTTTCAAATCTTGTAACAGGGCTGAAGGTTTCATCATAATCTATTCCTTCTTTCTGAACATAGCCTTTTGCTACTAGTCTGGCCTTGTATCTATTAATATTGCCATCCGTCTTAATTTTGATTCGTAAAACCCAACGACTGTTTACAGCTTTCTTACCTTTCGGCAATGGAACTAAATCCCATGTATCATTTTCATATAAAGATGCCATCTCTGCATCCATTGCTATTTTCCAATTTTTCCAGTTTTGTGACCTCTTTGCTTCATCACATGAGTCCGGATCATTTTCGGTCGTGTTTGCAGCAAGCATACCCAAATAGCTTTGTCTCTTGATCTTACTTCGATCACGCAAGGTATAACCAACCTCCTGCTGTATATCTTCATTGGAGCTATCTTCTACCTCAACTGATTCTTTAATTTCTTCCTCCTGATCGCAGATCTCTGATCGATGATCATTTTGAACAGTTGCTGGAAGATTTGATTCAATTGCATCTCTTGACTGAAGAATCTTGTCTGGAGGGAATTCGACATCCCTGCTCAAAACCACCTTATTCATTGATGGTATAAACAAACGATAACCATCTTTATTGTCACTGTATCCAATTAGTATCGCTTTAGTGCTTTTAGGATCTAGTTTCTGGCGTTTTTCTTTTGGAACATGCATATAGCATTCTGAACCAAAAATCCTAAAATAGTTGATGTCAGGCATATCTTTGCTATACCACAATTCATATGGACTTTTCTTATCAATACTAGTCTAGTACGGTTTAATATACAGCTGTATTAACCGCCTCAGCCCATAATTTCTTAGGTAAGTTCTTTGCATGTATCATAGATCTTGCACATTCAATAATAGTGCGATTTTCACGTTCTGATGCACCATTCTGCTTTGGCGTGTACGGCATAGTCATTCGTATATTTATTCCACGCTCTTCAAGAATTTTATGTACATATATGTTGTTAAATTCTTTTCCTCCGTCTGAAAGAAATTTTTGTGTTTCAAGAAAAATACTCGCCGGAACTTGGAAATGTCATCCTTAAAGCATAAGAAATAACGTGCTCCACCTAAGGATGTTTCAGACATTGGACCACACACGTCTGCACTGATTTTTTCACCTGTAGTCTTTCCTCGGTCCTTTCGTGATCTGAAACTTTTTTTGTGTTACCCATCAAACATCCTACACAAAATTCTTCTGAATTTGCCTTGTCATTAATACCTCGTCGTGCCAATTATTTTCTTATATGCTTTTTATTTTGATGTCCTATGCGTTCATGGTATAACTGCAAACTATCTGTTGTAGACGCTACGAATACTTTAACTGGATCATCTGAAATCTTTGCACGCATGTTCAATATCATTAAACCATTTATTAACTGACCTGTTAATAATATTAGTCCATTAATTTTACATTTAGTTCCATCCATGTCTGTGCTCCACGTGAATCCCTTGTACAATGTTACGGACTGTGAGAATATGTTTGCACCAACTTCAGGTACATACCATACTTCCTCCATATGGTTACTTGTCCATGTGCCTTTTATATTTACTTCAATATTGATTCTACCGCAACCGTATGCTTTCATTGTTGTTCCGTTGGCTATCTCTACGTCTCTTGGAGTTAAAAATTCGTCATACGTAGCAAAATACTTTTTATTAGCCGTCATATGCGCTGTTGCACCACTGTCAAATATCCATTGATGACGATCTACCTTCTTTAATTCATTGGTAAAACAAGAACATACAAATGCTTTACTATTCTTACAATGAGTTGACTCAACATCATCAGAAACATTGTTGACAACTTTGGCATGATCTATATTGGGACTGTTAGGACAATTGCTTTTATAATGCCCCATCTTGTTACATCTGTAACATTTAACATTTTTTATTTTAAATTTTTCACTTTTATTTTGCTTTCTTTTGTTGTATTCTTTTACGACAAATGCATTAAATGAGGTTACTTCAGTTGAATCATGTATTTCTACCATTCTTAAATGCTCTATCAATTTCTCCATTGACCTTTCTGCAAGCAAAGTTGCTTCCCAAACCTGACAAAAATTGTTGTATTCAGGAGATAGTGTAGAAGTAATTCGCAACATAAGTAACTGTTCTGGTAAAGTAACATTCAACTGTTTCTTCATTTCATCATTTAACTCGTGAAAATTCCTTTGCAAAATAGAAATGTGTTCTAAATTTTTTATCCCTGTATCTTTCTTTGTAGTAAAGAATTTTTCTTCCAATCGATCAAGACGATGTCCTGAACTTTGTTCATAAATTGATAATAATCGCTGCCATACTCCAAATGACGACTCTACAACACCTAACATGTTGAAAACATTATATGACAAAGCATTTTTGTTATAAGCAACTGCGCGTGTGCATTTCTTCTCAAATGTCTCAAGCATTTTTGCATTTTCTTTCGACGTTCCTGCAACTCTTGTAGTACATGAACTACTGCCGCCTAACAAAGATTCGCTAACTGGACGACGAATAACTCCTGTCACTATTTCTAAAAGACCATGGCATTTGAGCAGAAGAGACATCTGCTGCTTCCATCTTGTCCAATTTTCTGAACCAGTTAACTTAATTATTTGCACCTTCAAGTCTGACATTTTGATATTCAAAAAAAATTCCGTTTTATGTCAAAAAATTTACAGTTTTAAACGCTCTGGGCCTCATAACCTGTTGTGATTAACTATAGCAGAATATAATAAATAACACGGAATGTAGAATATAATAATGCAGATTTAATATAAAGGTAACAAAATACATATAACTTGTGACAGGTTGTCAATCAATTTACATATTTTTAACAACTGAACTACATACAGAGTGTTCTATATTCTATTAATTTCAGCAAACAGTTGTCATCCTCAACAATAACAATGATCCAAATCTCGCACATCATAACGTAGAGTATCGATTGAGTACCACCCTACTAAATTATGTGTGCGATAACGCTGATTCTGCACTGCACTATGTAGTATTGGAACTTCAGCAAAGTGGAACACAGCTCATCCGATTGTAAAGAATCTGCAAGGAGACATTGCTATCCCTGCGGCGAACCTGACGACACAACCCGTACTTATCCGAAATATTCGGGAATCGCTTGCGCTAAGCGGTCGTACCCCGTCCTCTAAGTTATCGGCCAATTATAACATGTAAACAAATACCGCTATCGTTAATTATATATTGTCGTACTTAGTAAATGACTAACGCCTTTGCCTACAAATATCAATTTTTGGTACTAAATTCCTCGAATTACTTGTTTCTAGCGCCATATGTTCAATAATTGGTAGGGAAGATCAGGAGTCATTAGAGAACTTAGATTTGCATTTATAAACTACAGATACACCCTTTTGTCAAATTGTTAATGCTAAAACGTGTTTGTCAATTGGTTCAATTATGGTTCCGGTTGTACCCAATGGAAATTAAGTTTTCCATCATTCGTTTTGTCGTCCTTGATGTCGCGAGCCCTATTATTCTCGGTATGGACTTTTGGTGCTCCATGGATATTGTATCTGACTTGAAGAGTGATGAATGAAAATTTTCTGCAGCGACAGCTACTGTTAGCGTTAATTTCACCGTAGTATTTCAAACAGAGTCAACCCCTATACAATAGCAAAGGCTTGAGGATTTTGTAAAAACTGAATGGGAACGAATAAGTAGTTCGCTTGGATGCACTTCCAAGCTTGAGCATGAAATTATCACGGACTCCAAGCCCATAAAACAGCGTTATTATCCCGTCAATTCGTACATGCAAAAACATATAGATGTTGAACTCGATAAAATGATAGCGGATGATTTATTGAGTCATTGAATAACCCCTCGCCAATGTTGCTAGTCCCCAAAAACAATGGAGGATTTAGTTTTTGTATAGATTTCAGAAAGCTTAATAAAGGGACCAAAACGAACGCATACTCTATTCTATACGTCTCTATGATTCTCGACAGATTAAGAGGAGCCCGATATTTGTCATCTCTCGACATTAATTCAGCGTACTGGCAAATTTCGATGGCTGAGAATAGTAGAGAATATACAGCATTCATGATCCCTAAAAGAATGTCATTTCGATTAACCAATGCACTGGCTACATGACATAGCCTTATCGACAGAATTCTTGGCCAGGATCTTGAATCCCATGTATTTGTTTATTTGGATGACATTGTGTTGTATTAAGATTTTGAGGAATATGTGAGTGTTTTACAGAAAATTGTCAATAGATTATTTAAATCAGGATTGACGTTAAGTAAGGAGAAATGTCAATTTTGTTGGCCAGAACTAAAATATTTAGGCTATGTCGCGAACAAGAGCGGATTGAGAATAGATTCCGACAAAATTCGAGCTATTTTGAATATACCGACTTTTTCTTGCGTTTCAGATGTTAGACGATTCCTAGGTATGGCGTCATGGTATCGGCGTTTTGTGAAAGATTTCTCTACAATTATCTCTCCTCTTAGCAACCTTTTGAGGAAGAAATAAAAACTGCAATGGTACAGGAATACTTGAGTTCAGTTCCTATTTTAGTGTGTCCGGAGTTTTCGAGGCTATTTATCGTGCAAACCGACGCTATTAATTATGGGTTAGGAGCTGTGTTAACGCAGAAAATCGATGATGATGAGCACATGAACATGAAACACGTGTAAAGTACTTCTTGTGTAATAAAATATTATCCACAAGTAAACTGTTTTAATTAAAATCACTAGTACCCCATGTAACATGGCGCAGCCGGAAACCATGTAAGTTATATAAAATTGAAAAGAATTAAGAAAACATATAACCGATAAAACCAGTAAAAAAATCTATTCTGGCCAGCAAAATACCTCTCGCCACTTCCGTTTTAAAAATTATGATATTTGACATGTATGTACATAATTACTAGCTATCATTCTGACACGGGGCCACTTATCTGTTTGTTAAGGCCAAAAACATCACATAAATACTCGCGCCCTATTGTATTTAACATTTCTTATATACCTACATCCTACACTTTACCCTAAAAATTGTATTTATATCTATTCTTTATATTTAGATTTTTTAATTTTAAATTTATTCTATGAAGAAATTTTGTCCTACTCTTCTAATTTTTCAAATTGTTTCCAATTCATTGTCGGCATTGACAGTATTTTTAAAGGATATGTGTAATACACCTGTAATTTTAAATATTTAACTACTAAGACAATAAGAAATTATATAATGTATGTACTTCCCAAAAATAATCTTCAGTAATGTCTCTGGATTTTTGACACTGACATTTATCTGTCATAATTTAGACGCTGAAAAATTTGGGCGCGGTGGAATTTAGACGCAATGAAATTTGGGCGCTCTGACATTTAGTCGAATGGAACATGGAATGCTTCGGTATGCAAGATATTCATTTTAATCGGTCCACTACTGCTATCTCGAGAACTATAATAGTTACGAGGTCGGTTAAATTAGTAAACAATTTCTATTTTATAAAACTATTTTAATGGACATAAAATATATTTTTTTCAACCAGTGGATCACAAACTGCGGACACCAACTTTGTTATTTTAAATGGGGTTATATATTTTTTATTTGTTTATTTGATACAGAATGTTTAAATTTATATTAATTTTGTTTTAATATGGCTGAAGTAAGTGTGCCATGGACGATACAAATGAATGTGAAAAACTGAAAAACAATTACTTTACCACATAAATGAACAAATTCTGCTCAAATAGTCTTCCATTTTCGGTCACAAGTCACAACAATCTAAAATATGAATTCATATTCACTTGTAAAGTCCATGGCACACTTAATTTAGTTATAATGAAAGAAAACTAATATAAATCTAAACATGAGTTTTTGTCATAAATATTATTATCTAAGGGTATGCAAATATTATATCATTGAATTCAGAATAAAATTCTCTATCTAACAAGGAAATAAAAAGTATATGGTCCCATTTAAAATAACAAAGTTGGTTGCAACAGTTTGAAAACCACTGGTTGAAAAAAAATTACGCATTAAAATAGTCTTGTAAAAAAGAAATTGTTTGCTCATTTATTCAACATCGTAGCTCTTATAGTTTTCGTGATAGCAATAGTAGACAAAATAAAATGAACACCCGGTACAGTAGCTCATAATCATTCTATTGTAATTTATACTTCTAACTATATGTAAGTACAATATTTTACTGAATTATACCCTATTTGATCTTGATCTTGTACAATAGATGATTTGATTTTTACCTTCCGTCACCTTTAGGTAAGGAAGGTATTGTGTTTGGTCAAAAAAATTGATAGTGAGTTTCTAATGAATAAGTACGTTTTGGGGTGATTTTACGATGATGTCTGTATGTATGTGCGTGTGTGTATGTGATGATCGTTCCGGATTGCATAACTCCAATACCACGATTCAAAAAATCTGTTATGGCCAGCACAATATCTCTCGCCACTTCCGTTTTTGGTTACATAAGTAGAGGGCATGAGCAGTCATGTGACATTGTTAGCCTTGACAAGCAGATATGGGGCCCGTGTCAGAATGACAATTAGTAATTATGTACATAGATGTCAAATGTCAGAATTTTTCATTAAAAATTTAAAGATTTTCTAAATTCACCTACTTAATTTATCACTAGGAGTGTCGAATTTACTTGTTGAGGAAAATAAACTAAATGTAATTGGAAAATCACTAAATATAGAACGAAAAATTATGATATATGACATCTATGTACATAATTACTAGTTATTATTCTGACACGGGCCTCCATATCTGCTTGTCAAGGCCAACAAAGTGACATGACTGCTCGCGCCCTATTGTATTTAACATTTCTTGTATACCTACAATCTACACCAAAAATTTTACTTACATCTATTATTTATATTTGGATTTTTTAATTTTAAATTCATTCTATGAAGAAATTTTGTCCTCGTTAAACAAATATTAAGTATTATAGTTTTTGAGAAATCGTCCTTCCAACCGACTCACACACATACACACATACACACACACACACACACACACACACACACACACACACACACACACTGTTACGTTTGAATTTTATTGTTGGCACTATTTTGCGTTCCTTTTGTATTTTCTTACCCCTTATGACTACTTCCCACTATTCGTATATGTTGCTGTAGTAAAATAAACAATTTAATAACTATAAAACAGAGATAGCGTCAATTTTTGCCTGGCCAGACTTTTTCTGTCGGCACATTCTTGTCTGTGAGTTCCGCGTGCAATGAGCAAATTTGTGTGTTGAATTATATTTTGGCTTGTTGGAAGTTTTGAATCAAATTTATATTTGGATTACTGCTGGCGTTGCACGGCGCATAAAAATTATTTTGATATATAATTTTATCGAGGATTTTCTCGGATCTAAAAGGACTCACTTTTCAACTAATTAACAGCCGCCTTCCAACTCAGGTATAATTAATTTCAGTTCTCAATTTTTATTTTATTAAATGTTAGTATAGATATTTTAGTTCTTTTGTTTGAAAATAATGTTGAATAAATATAACATGAATTTGTATTTATACATATAAATTTAAAATGAAACTTTCATGACCCATAAGGTCAGCGGCATATCATTACTAAAGTATCCTCTTTCAGGCTGTTTTTTTTCCTGGTACATGTTTTTTGGTACTATTCTTGTTACTATCATTAGTACTGGCACGGTTATTGCTACCGTTGTTTGAGACAAGTACTATTTCTCTACCCTTCGTTTTATACCATACGACGTGACGAGCAAACCATTTAAATTTTGGGGGCAAAATTTTGGAGACGACCATCCTGGTTTCGCCAACTCGACAATTTTCGTTCTGAGGGAATAAGCAGCCGATTTAGCCATTTTCTTCGCCGCCTTACGGACTAGCTTCATGCAACCACCGGCTACAACCCTATAGATCCAGTTACGGACAGGAGAGCTCACGTTAGGGACGTAAGCTTATTTTTTTCCCCTTTTTTATTGTTCGCATTTTGTACCATTTGTCTTGAATTAGGCATTTGAACTTTTGTATATGGTTGAATGTCCCAAAATTTATTTATTTTTGAATGCTGTAATTTTGTCGCCGACACTTATAATTTTTTTTGTTAGGTCTGATCACCTCTGCTAAATTTAATGTTTTTTTGTACATGTTTGTACTTTTTATTTTGCGCTGCGCATTGATTAGCGTGTTGTGCGCCGTTTTAGCTTTAGGACACGTTTTTCTTATTTTACATGGTTACGACAGAGAATGTCGAAAAACTGACGTAAGCGCTGGTATACCAACGGTTCACGCGGTTCGTATTTGCGTTCCTACCTTTTTGCTAACGCCTCGTCCTGAACGCTCGACTAGCGCCGGCGGGCTAGTGCTCTACGCGGCGTCTTTTATTGTTTTGTTATATTTTTGCTTTATTTTTATATATATTTTTTGCCTGCAATTTTTGCATATATTTAGGGTTGATCCGACTAATTATTTTGTGTCGAACTATAGGTTTCGCCGTTTATATGTATAATTTTTTTCTATTTAATATAGTGCCAACTCAAATTACATTGATTTGTTTTTGTTCGAATTTCCAAATTTTTGCGCATGCCTTGTTGCCTTCCTCTCTATCCTTTTCTCCGCAGGCTTGTTGACCAGCCCTGGTTGAGCGTCCATTGGTCAGCTGGCGCCCTCCCGATTTTATTAGGTACTAATCCCAGAGGAAAACTTACACCCACACCCTCCTCCACTGTTGTTAGTCCGGAGCCCAACATTGTGCGGAATTTTCGCCACCCGAGGTGCAAATCTTGTGACAACACACACATACATTCACACACACACAGGCATCATCGTAAAAATATTAAAATCGAATTGTAGGGACCTTAAAACGTGCTTAATCATTAAAATCTGGATATGCCATTTTTAGCTTGAATCCAATACCTCTCTTAGCGAGAGGCAAAAATTATAATTTTTTCGTATTCCTCGAGTTTAGATCCATATGCAGACGTGATTAGATTTTGGTAATAATTGGTCAACCGAAAGTAACCTGATTTACAACTTTTAACAATTTTTCTTGAAAAAAACGCAGTTAAATATCATTTCTTGATATTTCATGTTATTATAAATCATGGAAACTGCTAATATATTCAGATAATTGTAATTGACAGATATCAATGAAAAGAAAATGAGGATGTTGAGATAGATATTGGGGAAGACACGGAAAGATAGAGGAAGAAATGAAAGGATAAGGAAAATGACTCGAGTGATAGAAGTTTCTAGGAAGATACAAGATAATAATAATAATAATAATAATAATAATAATAATAATAATAATAATAATAATAATAATAATAATAATAATAATAATAATAATAATAATAATAATAATAATAATAATAATAATAATAATAATAATAATAATAATAATAATAATAATAATAATAATAATGTTTATTATCCAACAGGAAAAAAAATACATCCCTTTTACAGAATAATATCAACAAAAGGTTTTACATAAGTGAGAATAAAATTATAATATAATACAGACATAGAAAATGCTACATCAAAAGATTTAATTTATCTTTAAATTCCTTATAATTAAAACAAAAATCAAGTGCGAAACAAACTGAATTATACAAACGACACATTTTGTTAATGGGTGAATTGAAATGGTAATTTGTTCTTGAAAAATTACAGACAAATGTGTTTTCATTCCTAGTGTTACAATTGTTTACAAAGAAATTGAGTTTCATCAATAAATTTGTGTCATCAATCATATAATTTACAATTTTATAGAGGAAAAGTACTGTGTCTTTAAAACGTCTGTTTTCAAGAGATTCTAAATTAAAATGGTTTAACAAAGAGTTGTAATTACATTCGGGCCAGTGGTGGAATAATTTATAATAAATAACTTTACAGTACTTTTTTTGAATAGCCTCAATAGAATCAGTTAGGTACTTTTGTGATGGATTCCAAATAACTGAGCCATAATTCAATTTGCTAATAATAAGTGAATTAAATAAAAAAAAAGATGAAGAATATATTGGAATAATAATGAATAGCTTAGTAACAGAAGGTAGAAGAAACAGAGGTGGATCAAAGATAAGATGGAAGGACTGTATTGCGGAAGACTTGAGAGAAAAGGCACTGAATGAGGACGACACGCAAAACAGAAATGAATGGAATAAAAAATAGCGACCCCTTAACGAATAGAAAAAGCTAAAGAAGAAGATGTCAGTGTCAAGTACAATTTGCATGTTTTGTTTATGAAATAATTTTACTGGAAATATAGAATCTTTTGCAAGAAAATTTATGTATGGAATTTATACATAATAGACAGGATTGACGGAAGGTGAGTCTTGTTCCAACCACGGTAGGAGACGGACGAGTTTAATTGAGCTCCGTAGTGATTGTATAATTTCGTTATATTAATAATATGGTAATGAAGTGTAGTGGGGTGAAGTGAAATATGATGATGTGAAGTGAAAATGTGTAATAATTAATAAACATATCAAGGTATTATTAAGGACCTAGCCGAGATAAGGAATTTAGTTGAAGATTTATGCAATTAACATAGAACAGGATAGGATTCATTTCCAGACGGTAAAACGAAAATGATAAGTGAAATGATCGGCATTAAATTGAACTACATAATAATTAAAGACAACATTAAATTTAATATTGTAGGTACATTTTAACTACAGTCCTTTTAAGGACTTTTTCGCTTTCGAATATTATTATTTTTTCAGGCTTATTATCTAATTGTAACAGCATCAACAATACGAAGAAAAATCAGCAATATTTCAAAGCCGGAGGAATACACCAAAAATGCAAGAAGAAATGAGAATAACAATACCGAAATAAAACTGGATATCATGCTTCATATGATATCAAAGGACAACTTTAAAATTAAGAAGGCCATTCGGGATATGCAATTCAGCTAGATATCTTTTAAATTCGCATCCATGTTTAAGGACAATAATTGGAATGCTACAGGACGTAATGACAAAATCTTCACAGAGTTCAAATACATGCATGTGGTAGAATCTAACGTTAAAAAACTCACCCAACATAGATTTCCATTTAGAGAGTTGGGAATCTACGGAACGTTACACAATTTTTTATGTTTTATATTTGTGTTTGTTGACTAGTGTGCTCTTCACTAGTCCGAGTCGTGTCCCGAGCAGGGTCGGCTGCTAGTGTGTATCCAAAAAAACCTGTGGCTGGGTAGGAGTCAGTATTACGGGGTAGTTGACTTGGTTGGAGTGTCAAGTCAAGGCAATACACAGGATTGAAGGAAAGTAATGTGCTGGCCACATTAAATTTTGTACAAAGCAAATGTACGTTTTTTCAACTAAATTATGTTTAAATTACATTCAATATTCACTTTTGAGAATTTCTCGAAACTTATTTTTATATTGCGAGTTGCATAAAAATTTGATATATCAAAAACAAGTTTTGAAACTCATGTGCACTATTTTATGTATGGCGTAGCACTTCAGATTTGTGAACAATAATGAAAAGTAGTAGACGAATAGTTTTTCAATAATCTTTATTAACAAAACATATAAACCTAATAAAACCGTACAATTAAAATAAACTTCTAAGGCCCAATCTTACAATCTCTGGTTAAAATTTTAACTACCAGTTAAATAAACAATATTAAATCGGATTATTGACAGCAATTATAAATTTGTCATTTGACAGTTCATTTCGTTTCGGTTTTGTTTATTTAACTGACAGTTTAAATTTTAACCAGAGATTGTAAGATTGGCCCTAAGTAAAATAAATAAAAAACAATTTAAGAGGTAACTTTTTGAGCATTTAACCAAATACCTCCTTTTGATAAAAAAATAAAATTATTAGGATCCATAAGAATAGGATTGAACACGAGAGCATGAGCGAAATTCTTAGTTTCTTCACTCGTATTGTAATATAATATTAATCATGTTTGTACAATAAATAATTCGATTTGTGACAAAGCAGTTTTGTTAGTTGTATCAATTACATATAAATTTCATTCCATTTGCCTTTGCGAGCCACTCGAAATTTTAATCTTGCGGGTGGTATTAAACTTTGATGTCAAAAACAAAGTTTTGAATGACATGTGTACTATATTCTAAAAAGTACAAATGTAGAGTAACTTATGAAGCACTTAGGTATTATAAATAATAACTGAAAAGGTGTAGAAGATTAGTTTTTCAAAGATCTTTATTAATGAGACATAAATCTAACTATATAATCAAACAACTAAAATAAACATATAAGTAAAACAAATAAAAATATAATTTAAGCGGTAACTTTTTGAGCATCTAACCAAATACCTCCTTTTGATGACAAAATAAAATTATTAGGATCCATAACAATAGGATCAGGAGTCTTTCTATTTAATGTAAATTTATAATTTTTTAGAAGAACTGTTAATCCTACTTTTGTCTGCATTAAACCAAATCTCAATCCTATGCATATTCTCGGACCTTCACCAAAAGGTATGAAAGACATTGGGTGTCTTTTAGTTTTTTCAGCTTCACTAAATCTCTCTGGATCAAATGTTTCTGGATCTGGATAAATCTCTGGATCTCTATGAATACCAAGAACGGAAATACGAATCATATCGCCTTTGCGAATAATATAATTTGAATTTGGAAGTGAATAATCCTCATTACATTTACGGTTCAAGAAAGCCAAAGGTGGATATTTCCGGAGTGTTTCTGTAAAATAAATTTAATCTTTAAATTTTATATAAAATGTGTTTTTACCTCTCGCTAAGAGAGGTATTGGATTCTAAAAATCACATATCCAGATTTTAGTGAATAAACACGTTTTAAGGTCCCTACAATCCGATTTTAATATTTTTTACGATGATGTCTGTGTATGTATGTGTGTGTGTGTGTGTTCTCAAAAACTGTAAGACTTAATATCTATTTAATTACGTATTTCACAATCGGACTTTAATGGGAATAGTTGAAAAGATTTCGGTAGCAATTGGACAACCGAAAGTACCAGAATTAAAAAAAAATCTAAATATTATTTTTTGAAGATTAAATTCTCTATTTAATACATGTAAATATTTTTTATATCTTTTATTGATTTATAGATAAAAGTATATAATACATAAAATAATGTGTTGTAATAAATCTCACAGCCCAAATAATGCCGTAGCACTACTAAAACTATTTTTTTTTTACCATTATTACTTCTACTTATTTATCTAATTTCAAGATTTTCTAAATTCACGTGGTCAATTTGTCACCAGGAGTGTGGAATTTACTTAACGAAAAAAATCATATGGAAGTGGAAAATCACTAAATTTTGAATGAAAAATTATGATATTTGACATCTGTGTACATAATTACTAGCAATCATTCTGACACGGGCCCCCATTTCTGCTTGTCAAGGCCAACAAAGTGACATGACTGCTCGAGCAGTATTGTATTTAACATTTCTTCTATACCTACATTCTATACCAAAAATTCTACTTACGTCTATTCTTTATATTTCGATTTTTTAATTTCAAATTCATTTTATGAAGAAATTTTGACCTCTTCTAATTTTTCGAAATGTTTCCAATTTATTGTCGGGATTGGCAGTATTTTTGAAGGGTATATTAATAAAAAATAATATAATGTATATATGCACTTTCCAGAAAAAATCTTCAGTAATGTCTCTAGATTATTGACACTAACATTCATCTGCCAGTTACAAACATTTTAATTTTTCAATTGGTTTCCATGACATTATTTGGGCTGTGAGATTTATTACAACAGATTATTATATACCTTATATTTATTTATCTCTAAATCTATAAAAGATATAATAAAATATTTATATGTACCAAATAGAGAATTTACTCTTCTTTAATAATAATAATAGAAAGAACAAAAATTTTCAAAAAATAATTTTTACAAGATTTTTTTTGAGAATCTGCTACTTTAGGTTGTCTAATTATTACCAAATCTTTTCAGCTCTTCCTAGTAATGTCCGATTGAGAAATACGTAGTTAAACAGATATTAAGTATTATAGTTTTTGAGAAATCGTCCTTCCAACCTCCCCACACACATACACACACACACACACACACAAATATATCCACACACACACACACATATCATCATCGTAAAAATATTAAAATTGGATTGTAGTGACCTTAAAACGTGCTTAATCATTAAAATGTGATTTTTAGCATGAATCCAATACATCTCTTGGCGAGAGGTAAAAGCATCCAACATGAGGCACCTTATATATTACACACACACACACACATAATTGAGCATTTATAGATACCTTCGCGTTACCAGCAAACTAGAACACTCAATACATCGTATAATTATTTCTCGAATTTAGAAAAATTAGTTAACTATTAATTTTCATAAAATAATTACCATTAATGCATTTCTCCATGTAATGCATTTCTATGATAGCATCGTAACATAATTTATTGTCATATTTTTTCAAAACTCTTACAATTTCTTCACGAAGTTTTTCTTGAATTTCAGGATTTCTGACAAGTTCGTATAAACAGAATGTCATGGTAGTTGATGATGTTTCAAAACCAGCTAAGAAGAACACGAAACATTGGGCTGCAATTTGTTCAATTGTTAAACCTTTTTTATCGTGTGTTGTCCCATTACTAACAGTTGTTGATTTGTCATCTGACAAAGACTAACATAAAAAAATAAATTAGGTACAGAAATAAAATTAAAACACGGATATACTACCGATTCTCCATTCTTGAGCTGAATTAAAAGTTGCATAAAATCTTTTCTGTAGACATTATTTTTCTCTCTATATTGTACAGTTTCTTTTACAACACCCATGAAGAAATCGCTTACATCTTTATTAAGACCTCTAATTTTAAAGAATCTGAATATATCAGGAAATAAAGATGCAAAAATTCCTCGAAATTTATCAATGAACTTAATTGGTTCGAAAGTTTGTACACCATATATTCTGAAATCAGCATTCGGGTCCTTTAACGAATTACAGTCTAAACCAAAAGCACAACTTCCAATTACATCGGTGGTGAATCTTGCTAAGATATCTTTAATATCTAAAGGATCGCTTCGTTTGAAACTTTCATTTAAGATGGTATTTAATTCATCTGAAGTAGCTACTAAAGTATTAAACATCATCTTCATTTTTCCGGAAGTAAAAGTAGGCGTGAGTTTAGCTCTTAAGTTTTTCCATTTTTGTCCACCAAGTGAAAATAAATGCGCGGTAATAGGATCATTCTCTTCATCAGTAAACGATCCTCTATCAGTGAAACGATGAAATTCTTTAACTAAAACTTGTTTGATTATGTCCAAGTCCAGCAACATCAATTCAGGACGGTAAATGAAGTAATAACCTCCAACAGGTAAGTTTCTAGCTTTAAATTCTTGATATATTTTATAAAATGTTGTTGCCATGGATTCTTTGCGCAATATAACGTCTGTTGTATCTCCAAAAGGAAAAGAAGGGTTAAGTTGAGCGATATTGTTCCTGGTCCAATATTGGTAAATATATTTAAAGTAAACGTAAGTCGTTGTAATAAAAATTACAGACGTTAATACAAGGTCTGTGAGAAACGATTCGAAATAAACCCCCATTCTGAAGAAACTGAAAAAAATGTAACATTGTAATTTGAAAAAATAAGAATAATTACAAATATAAGAAGACAAAATATAATTATACAGGTGTTTCCTTTAAAACAGCTAGCGCTTTTTTGGGTGAATTAATGATTAGAGAAAAATGTTTTATACAAAAAATGATTAATAATAAGCGACTAATTTATCAATGATAACAAATCGAAAATTCAACTAGTGGTTCTCAAACGGTAGAAAAAAATAATATATTTTTAATTCGTATCCTATGTAATTTTTTAGACAATTAGAAAGAGATTTTTTTCTGATTTCAAAGATGTAAACTTGTGTAGGGTTGTATAAGAATTATTTCAAGAAAAATGGTATTCAAAATTAAAAATAATGTTACAATATTGCAATAGGCTACGATAAGTCTGTTACCCAGGTAAACACACACTAGTAGTAAAGCCATTTGTATTACGTTGAGTATAGAGTAAGGCCTTGGTGATCCAGATTTTTAATATTCTTTATTTATTTCAGAACATCGGACGTTTCGAACCAAAGTGGTTCATCTTCAACATTAATAAAATTTGTATGGAAAAATCCAACGTCGGTTAACATTTTGTCATAACTATTAGAAGTTATAAATATAAAAAATCTGTTGTGGCCAGCACAATACCTCTCGCCATTTTCATTTTATGCAGCATAGGGTGCGAGCAGTTATGTGACTTTGTTAGTCTTGGCAAGCAGATGTGGGGGCCCGTGTCAGAATGAGAGCTAGTAATATACATAGGTGTCAAGTATCATAAGTTTTAATTCGAAACATTATGATTTTCCAAATCCATGTGGATTATTTTCCTCGACAAGTATATTCCATATTAATGGATGACAAATAAACATCAGAACATTTTGAAATTTTGAATGAAAAATTATGACATATGACAATTGTGACATCTATGTAAAAACTACTAGCCGTCATTCTGACACGGATCCTCATCTGCTTGCCAAGGCCAACAAAGTCACTTGTCTGCTCGCGCCCTATAAGTACACACAAATAATTGAAATTGTTTCTCTTCTTTCGTTCTATAAGAAATTTTATCCTACTATTCTATTACGTTCAAAATTCTTCAAATTCATTGACGGTATTAGCGGTATTTCTTAAGGATATAAGTAATATTAACATATCTGTAATTTAAATATATAATTAATTAATAATACAATAATATATATTAAATGTACTCTTACCTCCTAGAAAAATCTGACACTGACATTTTGCATTTACATGTCAATTACAAAAATTTAAATATCGCAAATGTTTTTCGGGCAACGAGATTTATTACAACAGATTATTCTATATTATTATATACTATATCTCCAAACCTATACGAGATATAATAAAAAAATTAGGTGTGTCATATTGAGAATTTAATAATCTTTAATATTTGTAGTAACAAATTTTCAAAAAATAATATTTAGAATTTTTTTTTTAGAAACTACCACTTCCGGTTGTCCAATTGTTACCAGAACCTATTCAACTCTTCCCATTACTGTTAGATTGAGGAATCCGTAGTCAAACAGGTCTTTAGTCTTATAGAATTTGAGAAATCGTGTCTCCAACAACCTCACACACACACACATACACACACACACACAGACATCATTGTAAAAATGTTAAAATCGGATTCTATGGACCTTAAATCGTGCTTATTCAATAAAATCTGGATATGCGATTTTTAGCATGAATCCAATACCTCTCTTAGCGAGAGGTAAAAAGTAATAAAGTAATATAATAAAGGTCGAAAATGCAATACAATTTGATAAAAACCGCACCCATCTTAAGCTTATGAGTGACTTAATAACACTGTAAATTTTATTAATGCTGAAGATGAACCACTTTGGTTCGAAACGTCCGATGTTCTGAAATAAATAAAGAATATTAAAAATCTGGATCACCAAGGCCTTACTCTATACTCAACGAAATTTCCAACTGATCCTTCTCGACTCAACAAATCCATTTGTATTACATTATTTCTAATTTTGAATACCATTTTTCTCGAAATAATTGTTATACAACCCTATTAGTTATTTATTATACAAGATAATAAAGCAATACTTTGTCGACAAGTAGAAGCAGTGAACTATCCTCCAAGAGTCGATAAAAAGTCTTTATCGTCCTGTATAATAAATGATTTTATTTTGTACCTGATGTTTTCGATATTAAAATGTCAAACCGCAATTTTATTCCTAAACTTTCTATCACTAACGTGGGTTTGTAAAAATTATAAATTATATTTTTCTTTACATTATGCATTATTATTTTTATTAATATTTTTATAAAGTACAGATAAAAATTGAAAGTGTAGATAAAAAAAAATATCTACTGTTGATGTAAAATTGTTATTTTATCAACAAAAAATGAACGCACAAAGTCTACTTTTAACATTAGGTACATGATAAACAATATTTATGTCGTTGAATTCTCTATGTAATGGACTAAAAATGTTATAGTGTCCCATTAAAAAAATATATAATTTTGTTCTACCGTTTGAGAACCACCGGTTAAATTTTCGGTTTGTTATTACCAATAAATTAGTCCCTTATTCTTAATCATTCTTTGGGCTTAACATTTTTCGCTATAGTCATTTAAATTTTAGATATGAACATTTAAGTACCTACATGGAGGTTATGATGATTATATATTTTTTTTTCTCCACTTAGTTAAGATTAGGAATGTAATTATGATATATACTTACTGTTTTAACAATACTTTTGTTCGGAATTAATGTTAGTAAATCGGTTGAATTTTTAGATATAAGCACTTATGTAATTGTAAGTTACCATTGTTCTGGTTTATTTTCTCTATTCACTTAGTTAAAATGTTAGTATGAACATAATTTTGATTATATAATTTACTGTTTTCAAATATTTTTACTTCAAATTATTTAATTTAGGTTAATAAACCTGTAAATTTATTTTTGATATTTTAGAATATTGGCATGTGTGTACATACTTGTAAGTTTATATTCGTACTATGTAATTTTCAGTTTGCACTGTTGATACTAACAACCTGTGTTCTATCATTTTTTTAAATTACATATGTATATAGTAGATACCAACCATCCTCTTTGTTCGTCCAAAAAAGCACTGGTTGTCTTAAAGGAAACGTCTGTATATATTTAATTTAAATTTATTTCCCTTACTTCACGAGTAATTAGCAACAGGTTTTTTACAAGACTACCCGGGCAATATCAACAAGCACAACGGTTCTCAATATTCGAAAAATTTTAGCTTACAACTTTTCTAAACATATGTTGACATAATCTAACTTAATGTACAAACTTAAGGCCTGCAAAACTTCGATCTTAGATTTTTGTGTTTAATTTTTAGTTTTTTGTAAAATGCAAGAAAAAAATAATGGGTCTAGTTTTGCGGCTGTGAATTTTCTGCGTTTGGTTAGATTATGAATTATGGTATGTTTAGAAAAATTTAAAGCAAAATTTTCAAATTGTGAGAAACACAGTAAATAAATGCTGACATTGCTCGGGTAATGTCAGCTATGGGCAATGAACATTTTGTCCAAATATATGCTCAAATGCACTTCTATACAGAAGAATCAATGAGACGTGTGGCTTAGTGCGTTAAGTTGCTGACCTTCGTTTTAAATACTCGGTTTCGATTCCAACGATCACAATTTTAAAACTAGCCCCTGTGATGCACTCTCCATAATAGTTTTCAGTGGCAAGAATGGCACACTCGACAATAGATAATAATTCCTAATGATATAATTATTGTTCTAATATTGGAATATCTGCAGAAAAGAAATGAATATTTGTCTAAATTAAATAATTAATTATCTTAATGGCATTGTAAATTGTATTGAATGCTAATGTTACCCATTATTGATAATAGGGTCCTTAAATAAAGTAATGAATTAGAACATTAGTAATTTTTTTTTCGAAAATTTTGTTATGTAAGAGTATAAAATTTTTATATTGTTGGATTCAGAATAAAGAGCTCTATTGAATGAGCAAATAAAAAATATATGTTTCTATTTAAAATAAAAAAGTAGGTATCCATATTTTGAGAACCACTGGTTGAATTACTTTTTTCAGTTTATTATTGAAATACCTATGTAAAATAGAGATTCTTTACTAATTTAACCAACTTCGTATCTCTTCTAGTTCTCGAGATCGCAATGGTAGCCACTTAAAAATGAACACCCTGTATACAGGATTGACGGAAGGTATTGTGCTGGCCACAACATTTTTTTTTTAATATTTTGATGTTAAATATTTTTTTATCGGAAAATGAATTTTCAAGAATTTCCCGCGTGGAAATTATTCTTTTAGTTAACAAAAGTTAGTTTAGAAAACAAGTAACGTTTTGTATCAAAGGTAACATTAATTCTTGTCAATATAATGCATTGAATTTATGTTATTACAATATTATAAAATAAATTTCATCTTGATGACTGAATTCAGACTTTGTACAGAATTGAAAAAAATAACAATATGTAAGCTATTATCTTCAATGCTACTTCTAGCCAATCCGAAAGTAATAATCTACTTTTAAATCCGTACTGAAAAAAAATAGATTGCTCCGGTTTTAATATTATTATTAATTACCTATATCTACAGGTAATTTTAGTTTTTTTTATGTATATATCAATGTTTTAAATTATTTTACCTTAACTGCAATTTGCAACTTATCTAACAAATAATTTTTGTATATATATTTAACAGTTCTAATAAAATAAATCTGTCTAGTTTTAAGTAAAGTAAATATTAATTTATATTGCCATAAATTTGTATTTTATATATCTTGGACGAAAAGTGAATTTTTAAGGTATGAGAAGTTGTTTACAGCCGAGGCGGCAGCCGAGGTCGTAATTGAAGACTCTGGTGCAAAAAGGAGACAAATTAAATTTTCAAGTTTTATTCTAGGTCAAAAAAATGATTTTTAAAAAAAAAATGGTTCTTTTATATCGCAAATTTAATGTATTCTTACTAGTATACTGTTTTGTTTTATTATAACTTAATTCTTGAACTATATTTCACTATTTTAACATTTCGGCGCATGAAGGAGATTTGTGCGAATAAATCCGGCAAAACTAAACTGCTAAGGGGACATGTTTCCTAAAGTTGTAGCTCCCATATGCGACATATATGTACCGTTCTTGCAATATAAACTATTTTAGATCAATTTTCTGCGCCAATCTCTATTTTTCAAATAATCTACCTTGTTCCCTTTTTGCACCAGTCTTCAATTACTTGTGAGTACCTTAAAGATACTTTCGTCTGAGGTACATATATAATTTTGTCATACTGGTTTTTAGTTATTAAATTATTAAAAGAATTATGCAGCAATTTGTAGCAATATGAGTTTTGCATAAGTAGGCTAAAACGCAATTGTTCGAAAATCCTAACAAAATTTTGACAGATTGAAATTGAATATTTCTGGTTTCGTTAACATTCTTATTCGTTATAATTATTGAAAAATACATTCCTCGAGATATTGTGGATGAAGCTGCTGAGGTGAAGAACAATTTAATACTGCATAAATAAAGGATTCAGTATGGCATTTTAAAGTTCTAGAACTTTAATGTTTCACTTTTTGGATGAAATGAATGTAATTATATTAGAAATCATTGTTGTCGCTAAAAAATCTATAAAAAATGTCTCCATCTGCTTTTATTTGTACATTTCTGTAGAAATAATTGTATCGTAGACCTACAGGGCACTTACCACGCGTCATCTATCATGCATTCGAAGCTGTTGTAGAGAGTGCATCGCAGAGGTTACTTTTGCTCTACTAGAAAATTGTAAATAATGAGCCCATAAACCATAATTAAAATACAACAAATTTATATAAAAATCTTAAAATACTATTAATAAATACTAGAGCTAAATAATTTTAAAATACATTCTTCAGTAAAAAGTTATAACGAATTAAACATTTTATAACGCGTTGGATATCAATTTCATTCTATTAGCTAGAAATATGAAAGCTAATCCCGACTATAATTTTAGAGCGCACCGTTCATAGACTATAAATTTTATAGTTCCATTTTAGTCAAATTTTAAAAAAATCATACATATTTTGCTTAATATATGGATTTTTCATGTCAAATTTTCATTAATGGTCAAATCTTTGTACAAAGTTTCATAAAAAAAAATATATATGGGATGGCCCCATTATCAAGTTTGACTACAGTTGAACTAGAACCCGGGCCATCAGAATCATAACCGGCAATCGGTTGGTTAGTGCACTCATTTATTCGTTATTTTTTATTCGTACTTACTTGTTCTGCTATAGTAAACAAAAACTTTTAGTTATCTATTTACTTTCAATCACAGTCAACTTGACACTGACACTGAGGTTTGTACTGCACGAAGGTCTTATACTTATATCAACATTTTGGGTCACAAGATAATTGCTCTGACTAACACAGAAGTAAATAAGAATTTTTCTTGTCATGCTGATTTGTAGTAATTTTAAGCAGTATACATAATATTATTATCTTATTATATGTATAATTTTTACCTTCCGTCACCTTTAGGTAAGGAAGGTATTGTCTTTGGTCAAAAAATTCAATGATGAGTTTTTACTGAATAAGCACGTTTTAGGGTCCATATAATACGATTTTACCATTTTTACGATGATGTCTGTATGTATGTGTGTCTGTGTGTGTGTGACAAAAGTTCCGGATTCCATAACTTCAATACCACGATTCCAAAAATTATAATTTTTTCGTATTCCTCAAGTTTACATCCAGAAGAACAACTGGTTAGATTTTGGTTATAATTGGTCAACCGGAAGTAGTCTCATTTGAAGATTTAACAGTTAAATTTGATTTATTGACAATTAACGTTATTATAACTTAAAGAATATATTATTCTCTATACTATTTGATTACAATTTATACTTCATATTCAATAGATACAGAGTTAAAGAATTTTAAAGAAATTAAATTTTATAATTTAGCCAGCTATGCCAAACTTGGGAACTAGTAATATATTCATATAATTCAAATTGGCAAATGTCAGTATCAATAAAAAGTAAATTAATGTGGCAGATATGAGGATGTTGATGTAGATATTGGGGAATACACGAAAAGATACGGTAAGAAAATAACTCTAGTGTTACAAGTTTTTAGAAAGATACAAGAAAGACGATTACATTGGTTTGAACATGTCATGAGGAGAAATGAAGAATTATATTGGAACAAGAATGAATAGTTTAGTAATAGGACGTTAAAGAAACAGAGGAAGACCAAAGATAAGATGGAAGGACTGTATTGCGGAAGATTTGAGAGAAAAGGAACTGAATGAGAACGACATGCAAAAATAGCGACCCCTAACGAATGGGAAAAGCTAAAGAAGAAGAAGATGCCAGTGTCAAGTGAAATTTTAATAGTTTGTTTATGAAATAATTTTACTGGAAATTTAGAATCTTTTGTAAGAAAAATTATGGAATTTATACATTATACACGAGAATGACGGAAGGTATTTTGCTGGCCACAACATTTTTTTTTAAATAATAATGCAAATACAACGTAAACAAATATGTAATTTTGAAAACTTGTTAAGTTCAATTCAAATTATGTTTAATAAATGAGTATGTATTTTGATACTTGCAAATATATTATAGTATATCAGAAAAAAAATATTATGGAAACTTAAACTACCTCTTGCAAATTTCATTTTATTTTACATAAATTCCGCATACAGGGTGATTGAAAAAATAAAGACAAATGACTATTTTCTTTATTATTAATTTTATATCTATAGGTTAAATTAAAAAGTTGAGTGCGAACTGGAGATTGTAAGGCTGGCCATTAGAATATTGTAAAACTGTTTGAATAATTTTTCAAAAACAATATAAATTCACATCATCTTTATACAGGGACAGAGTGTAACAGCGAAAAACGACCACCGCCATTATTTTCTTTATTATTATAGTTATAAAAAATAATATAGAAGAGGATATCCCATTACAGAAAATAATTTAAAACAGTGGTTCTCAAGTTACAGCATTTTTTTTTAATGGGATGTCACATTTTTTAGGGCAAATCGATGTTTTTATTTGAATTCAACCATGTAATCATTTTATATCTTTAAATAATAATAAAAATATTGAGAAAATTTCTATTGAAATTTAAGTAAATTTATTTTTATTGTTATTTTTCAGTAGGCTATGTACGAAAAACGATTGTAGTAAAATCAACCAAAAAGAGATAAATCAGTTTCAAACAGTTGTTAATCCAGAGCCTTTTTATCTTGCGGTATCAGGCTTTTATCCTTGAGTTGGGCTACTTTTCCAGTTTCTTCTTCCAGACTTTTTTCTATTTGATTCTGTCTGTAGTGAGTTTTTTTAGCCTTATTCCAGTCTTCGTTACGGAATTCTATAGCTTCTTTAACTTCTTGTGTCCATGTTTTATTTTGTTGTCCTCTTTTTCTTTTTCCAGTTGGTCTTGCCTCATATATTTTTTTGGTTATTCTATTCTCGGGATATTTGTTCACGTGTCGAAACCATCGTAGTTGTTTTTCTTATATGGTTCCTTCTATTGCTTTGAGTTTAGCTGAGTTCTAAATATTTCGTTTCGTATTTTATCCATTCTGATTTTTCCTTGTATTTTCCTTAGAAATATCATTTGCATGCTTCATAGTTTACTATTGTTCTTCTCTGTTGTAGTCCAACGACTCGCAACTGTAGGTTAGTGTATAGGTGTGAATACTTTTTTAAAGATTTATGATTTTGCTATTGTTGGGATTTCTTTCTTACTTAAAAATGTGTATCTAATTCTGGTAACTAATCTTCCTGCAGTCGTTATGCTTTCGTTTATGTCATCTTTAGTATTTCCCGTGTCGTTTACGATCGTTCCTAAATAATTAAATCTCAACCTGTTCTATATTCTTCCCTTCTATGCATATCTTAATTTTTTGTTAGAGTTACTATCATGGTTTTGGTGTTTTTAGCGTTTATTTTCATATTTTTCTTTCGTAATGCCTTGCTTAATTTTTCCATATTATGCATAAGATCGTTTTCAGAGGTGTATAACACTACCATATCGTCTGCGTAACATAATTCCGTGGCTTGTATTTTGGTCATCTTATAGTATCCAACAATATATGGCAGCAGTTCTTTGAAATGATCTCTTCATTGTTTCATGATCTTGTCTTCTTCATTTAGAAAGTTACTATTTTTATCTTTAATATTAGGTAAGGGAGTGCCTTTTTTGTTTTTCATGTTTTTTATCGCTCTGTAGAACAGTTTTTGGTTTGATTCATAAGCTTCTCTCATTTTGTGACCGAACTGAACCCAACTTTCTTGTTTGGCTTGTTTCACTGAAGCTTTAACCTTATTAGTTTTTTTATATTCTTCATAACCTATTCGTGATTTGGTGCTTTGATATTTTTTCCATTTTAGTTGTTTGTCTTTGCTTGTATTTTCTCCTTACCTCAAATTTCTTCTGTTGCGCTCAACAATTTTTTTTAAAGGTTTCCAATTTCACTGTTAATCTTTCTACTGCTTCCATTTTTTCATTTTTTATCTATGATTTCCTGATATCTGCAGATTGGCACGCCCAGAAATGGGTAATATGCCGTGATGAAATATTTATTTATTTATTTTATTTCCTGATATTTCAATCTCGTTTCATCTTCTGTTAATCTGTAGCTTTTAATTGTAAACTTTGTGACAGTGTTCCGCTTTATCTGTTCTTATGGCTTTGTTTCTACCATACGCATTTTTTTTTATTTCTAGGTTTGGGATAAAGTGATCAATCACTGAATTGGCTATAAAAAGGTTGTTTTCTTAGCATGGTTCTATAATCCTGCCTCCATTATTATTTCTCTTGTGTTTCTTCTTCCTTGCCTAGGTACTTTTCAATATTCTTGTTTTCATTCTCTACTCTTCCGTTTAAATCTCCTAATATTATAATCTTTAAGTTCGTATCATCTATTTTCAATTGCAATTCCTCATAAAATATGTCTTGTTTCCTTGTCACCATAGACAATTAAAAAGGTATATTCTTGGTGTAGTCCTAATTTAATGTCGATTTTGAGTATTCTTTCGTTAACAAATTTTTCTCTTGTAACTTACTTTGCATATTGTTCTTTTTATATTAAACCCGCTCCTCCCTCCGCTCTTCCCGTTATTTCCACGCCTGATCAGTACAACCAGTAATTCTCATTAAGTTGTTTTAATCTTTTCCCTTTTTTCTTGGTATTAGTAAATTCTAAAATTTCCACTTTTATATCATTTATTTCCTCGACTAATTCTTCTTTTCCATTTATAGACCTTACATTCCATGTACCAATTTTAAGTATTTTTTTGCAACTATAATAATGATGCTCTTACACCCTGTATAGGATGACAATGTCAAATATATTGTAATAATAAATCGTATGTTATTAATCTTTTGAATAAAATATTTAATTTTTAATTTTTTCTGTCTTCAGATAAACTTACAAGATACCTATATAACTTCAAGGTAAAGGTGGCAGATATAGTATAATTTATATAATTACAACAAAGTGTTGAAGAAAGCACGCAATTTTACAAAAAAACACTCTACAGATCTTTAAGATACATCAGACGGGAGGGACGCAGAGAGTGGAGCTAATAAAAAACTACTGGTTTGTCAGAATACATACGATTCACAATGAATGCGCACAATTTTTGGTTTTGTTTAATCATAATAAATAATTACTATTCTATATAATAAATAATACATGATAACATTAAGTTCTCGGTAATTTCCCAGAAGAAAATTATCTTGATCCAAGAAAAATTAATATTTGCATTTAAATAATGCTGTAAACTTCTATAGAATAAATTATACAATCGTTTGTTAAGCTGTAAAATTAATAATAGACCTTTTCAATTTACAAAAAGTTGCTTTTATCTCTGTACATATAAAGTATAAGACCGCGAACATAAAACAGCGAAATTAGGTTTTTCGAGAACTTCGGAGACCAGTATTGAAAATAATCTCATATTTTTGTTTATTTTATCAGCTTTTCTATGCTATATAATATGTTTACATTATTTTGTTTTAAACATGAATAAAACACGAATTATGAATTTTTGGGGTGAAAACAGAAAAATATGAAACTTAAAAAAAAAACTCTATTACAAATCATCATTTGTTTCATTCTATATCTATTAATTATGTACCTAAAATTTTTCTTAATTAATTTCTTCGGGTTACATAAATTATATTTTATCAACTTTATAGTTGTTTTGGCACAAATCGTAAAAGTGGTTAATATTGAAAATGAACTGTGACGATGTGAATCTGTCACAAGTTTTGCGGATTAAATAGTTCAAAGCCGTGTAACTCAGCCCTTATTAATCCGCGAACCGCGAAAACTTTTCTCCCCGACAATTGGGATAAGGCGCGTAATTTGACCGAGAAATAAACCACATAAAGGGTCGGCAACACCGTGTTCCATTTTTATCCTATTTGCCCTGTTCTTTTATGCAGTTTTGCTACTAGTAAACAAACTTAAGCTGGTTTAATTAGTAGGGCTGTATAAAAGCAGGGCCCGCGTTTGCAGAAGACAGTGGTTGACTGCGAGTATTCCTTTCAACAACTAAAACCGATTGTGAGTATTCCATCGGCTCTTGATTGCGAGTATTCCGTCAAGACTGCGAAACCGATCTCCAGGTGAGCAATATTTTCATATTTCCGTTTTCCTTAAAAACCCGTACCGTGAGCTCTCCGTCCGAGTTATTCAGTTGTTTGTTGAGAGTCCGTCTTAGTGTCTCGTTGTGAGCTTCAGACGCCCAACGTCGCAACGCTTGTTGTGCGTAAGCCAAAGCATCTTCGAAGGGCGTATTGAAAACATCCAGAGACACTACGACTGACGCCGGCCGTAATCATCTCCGTAGAGTAAATTCACCAGTTGCGTGTGCCTAGCCATTTTACAGTGACTCGTTGCGAGTTTTACCGACTTGACGTTTCGACGCCGCCGGCGTGTAAACCCGGGCGTTACAGACGTCAAGTCTGCGTGTTTATCCAGAGTTACTGTAAAACGGCCCGTTATTCCAAATCGAGTATTTTAGCGTCCATCGGCCCAAGTGCGTTTTTCCGACTCTGCGTCGCGACGCCCCAGTGCGTAAGCCGGGGTACTCGAGGCCTAGAGTCTGTGAGGTTTGCCTGGGTCGACTTTCTCGTCGTACGCCGTATCATCGATCTTCACGTACTCCGCGAACAACCGGTTACAAGTATCAGCGTCGCGACGCCCGGCGTCGATCTGCCAATTATTGCAGAATCGCATAGCTACACCTCGTCCGTCATTACTGCCGTTAACCACCGAACCAACGCGACATCAGCGTCGCGACGCCCGGCGTCGATCTGCCGATTATTGCAGAATCGCATAGCTACACGTCGTCCGTCATTACTGCCGTTAACCGCCGAACCAACGCAACATCAGCGTCGCGACGCCCGGCGTCGATTTGCCGATTATTGCAGAATTGCATAGCTACACCTCGTCCGACATTACTGCCGTTAACCACCGAACCAACGCGTCATCAGCATCGCGACGCCCGGCGTCGTTTTGCCGATTATTGCGAAAACGCATAGCTACCCTTCTTCCGTCATTACTGCCATTAACCGCCGAACCAACGCGACCTCAGCGTCGCGACGCCTGGCGTCGATTACACCAAAACCATCCGAATACATTCCTAGACAGATCCTTAAGATCACCGTATCTACCGTTTGTCCGCCACCGTCACCGTCGTCACGACGCCTAGCGTCAATCACACCGAAACCGTCCGAACACATTTCCATCTACATTTTTGGATACCCGTGCATCTACCGTTCATACACCGACATCATCGCCGTCGCGACGCCCGGCGTCGTTTTTCCGAAAACCGGTAAATCGCATAATTCGCACACCCAGCATCTTATTGTACCCATCAGCGACCATCATACTATTTTGTACAACGAACTACCATACAATAAAGTTGTCTTGTATCGTTTATTACAATTGTGTTCTTCATATTTCACCCTATCTCCAAACCTGCTATCCGACCGTTGGCGCCCGAGCAATCTCACGCCAACTTTCTGACCGCTATCCCCAAAATAGCGTTACAGAACAAACCGTGATCTGTAATAGAGTTTTTCATTTGTTCCAAACTTTTTAAATTTTTTCATTCCAAAAAATTAATAATTCATGTTTTATTCATATTTAAAACAAAAGAATTTAAATTTGTTATATATCATTGAAAATCATATAAAATAAGCAAAAAGGCGAGACTATTTTCAATAGGTACCTACTAAAAAAAATATATTTTTTTTTATATCTCGAGAATTAATAAGTTTTCAAAAAATCGAATTACGGCATTTTATTACATGTAAAAAACCGTACAAAATTTGTCTAAACATTTTTTCTCTATCATAATATATAAGATAATTTCGAAATTAGTGAGAAACGAATATTTGCCTGTAGCTCAAAAACAAATGAAGATAGAAAATTCCTGTGGCGATTATTAAACTTGATTAAAAAAGTTGACCGTGGTATGTGCAAACGGTTTTTCTCTATCGTTTATATTATCAGAGATATATAAAAAAACGTCGGAAATGAGATACTTGTACAACCGTGATATTCAAAACAATTTTTACCTTCCGTCACCTATAGTAAGGAAGGTATTGTCTTTGGTCAAAAAATTCGGTGGTGAGTTTTCATTGAATAAGCACGTTTTAGGGTCTTTACAATACGATTTTACTATTTTTACGATGATGTCTGTATGTGTGTGTGTGTGTTCGTATGTGCGTGTGTGTGTGTGTATGTGTGTATGTGTGTGTGTGTGTATGTGACTGTTTTTTCCTGCACGATATCTCCAGTACTAGAATTCCAAAAATTACAATTCTTGCGTATTTCTCTTCCTTACAACCATATGCAGAGTTGATTAGATTTTGGTTATAATTGGTCAACCGGAAGTGTCCTCATTTGAAGATTTTAACAGTTTTTCTTGAAAATATCAGTTAAATGTTATTATAACTTAAATAATATATTATTGTCTATACGATTTGATTGCATTTTATATTTGATATTCAACAGATATAGAGTTAAAGAAGAATAAAGATAATAAATTTGATATAAATTTCATAATTCAGCCAGCTATGCTAACTTAACCATGGAAACTGCTAATTCAAATTGACAGATGTCAGTATCAATAAAATGTAAATCAATGAAAGAAAAAGGGAAGTAACTCTAGTGTTAGAAGTTTCTAGATATGAGAGACGATGATTACATTGGTTTGAACATGTTATGAGGAGAGATGCATATATTAATAGAAGGTGGAAGAAACATAGGAAGACCAAATATAAGATGAAAATGCTGTATTGTAGAAGACTTGAGAGAAAAGAAACTGAATGAGGACGACACGCAAAGCAAAAATAAGTGGAAGAAGAAAATAAAAAATAGCGACCCCCTAACGAATGGGAAAAACTAAAGAAGAAGAAGAAATCAGTGTCATGTGCAATTTGCATAGTTTGTTAATGAAATAACTTTACTGGAAATATAGGATCTTTTGCAAGAAAATTTATGTATGGGGCGCGTGCAGTAACATGACTTTGACCGTGTCAAAATGACAGCAATTAATTATGTCCATAACTGGCAAGTGTTACAATTTTTCAATCAAAATTTCATAATTTTCTTATTTTATGTGGTTTGCTTGTTATCAGGAGTATGGAATTCAGTTGTCGAGAAAAGGAATCACATAATACCAAAAATTTATAATCTTTTGCAAGAAAATTTATGTATGGAATTTGTACATAATACACAGGATTGACGGAAGGTATTGTGCTGGCCACATCAGATTTTTTTTAAATACCTTTGTATTTTGAATGCTAGGCCCTTAATTTTTTTTATTTTATTTGTAACTGTATAAACTACTGCTACTGAGTTCCCACATCAAAATAATTTATTATCATGAATCAATAATACTAGTAATCTTTAACTTTTACGGTTATTTAATCTTTATCTTAAATAATAATAATAGTTTTATTTTCATTGACATAATACATGTATAGAAATCGTCACAATATATAATATAATACACATAAGTAACACATATAAATGAGACATTCATGAGACAGCGACAGTGCAATTTATGCAAAGTTTTTATTAAAGAACTCGTTTAGGTCATAAAAATTACATTCATGTAATAATTTTTTTAAGTTTTGTAGAAACATTTTATTTGAATCACAATTTTGTATACTGACAGGAAGGTGGTTGAATATTTTTAATCCTCTCACATGAGGAGCGTTTTGCGTTACTTTATATTATATTTCATCATGTAGGTAAAACAAGAGAGATAATATTCTTTTCTTTTTTCGGAAACTATAATTACACATCATGATTCATAATATGGCCTGTGGAAGATCACACAACAAAATAAAAAAAATCTACTTGTTTAACTGGTACGAAATTCGAAGTTCATCGACTTCGTACTTGTCAGATCACCGGGTCAAGTGCAATTTTCATAGTGAGCTTAGGAAATAATTTTACTGGAAATATATATTCTTTTGCAAGAAACTTGTACATGGAATTTAAATAAAATACATAGAAGTTTATGGAATTGGCAGAAAGTAATGTGAACCAGATTTTTTACCTCTCGTCAAGAGAGGTATTGGATTCATGCTAAAAATCGCATATCCAGATTCTAATGATTAAGCACGGTTTAAGGCCCCTACAATCCGATTTTAATATTTTTGCGATGATGTCTGCCGTGTGTGTGTGTGTGTGTGTGTGTGTGTGTGTGTGTGTGTGTGTGTGTGTGTGTGTGTGTGTGTGTGTGTGTGTGTGTGTGTGTGTGTGTGTGTGTGTGTGTGTGTGTGTGTGTGTGTGTGTGTGTGTGTGTGTGTGTGTGTGTGTGTGTGTGTGTGTGTGTGTGTGTGTGTGTGTGTGTGTGTGTGTGTGTGTGTGTGTGTGTGTGTGTGTGTGTGTGTGTGTGTGTGTGTGTGTGTGTGTGTGTGTGTGTGTGTGTGTGTGTGTGTGTGTGTGTGTGTGTGTGTGTGTGTGTGTGTGTGTGTGTGTGTGTGTGTGTGTGTGTGTGTGTGTGTGTGTGTGTGTGTGTGTGTGTGTGTGTGTGTGTGTGTGTGTGTGTGTGTGTGTGTGTGTGTGTGTGTGTGTGTGTGTGTGTGTGTGTGTGTGTGTGTGTGTGTGTGTGTGTGTGTGTGTGTGTGTGTGTGTGTGTGTGTGTGTGTGTGTGTGTGTGTGTGTGTGTGTGTGTGTGTGTGTGTGTGTGTGTGTGTGTGTGTGTGTGTGTGTGTGTGTGTGTGTGTGTGTGTGTGTGTGTGTGTGTGTGTGTGTGTGTGTGTGTGTGTGTGTGTCGGTTGGAAGGACGATTTCTCAAAAACTATAATACTTAATATCTGTTTACGTATTTCTCAATCGGACATTGCTGGGAAGAGAAGGTTTTGGTAAGAATTAAACAATCGGAAGTAGCAGATTATTAAAAAAAATCTTCTAAATTAAATTTTTTGAATATTTTTGTTCTTGCTAGTATTACAGAAGAGTAAATACTCTATCTGATACATAAAAATATTTTATTATATTTTTTTTATAGATAAAGAAATATAAGGTATATAATAATCTGTTGCAAAAAAAACTCACAGCCCAAATAATGTCATGGAAACCAATTTAAAATTTAAAATGTTTGTAACTGACAGATAAATGTTAGTGTCAGAAATCCGGAAACATTACTGAAGACTTTCTGGGAAGTACATACATATATTATTTTGTATTGTATTAATAGTTAAATATTTAAAATTATAGGTATATTACGCATACCTATAGAAATACTATTAATGCCAAAAATTAATTGGAAACATCTCGAAAAATTAGATGAGTAGGACAAAATTTCTTCAAAGAATGAATTTAAATTAAAAAAATCTAGATATAAAAAATAGATATAAGTAGAATTTTTGGTGTACAGTGTAGGTATACAAGAAATTATAATTATTGTGGACCCCACTAAATGTTTAAATCGTAGAAATGGGCTATAGTAGGTCGAAAGAAGTTGTGAAAAATTCTTTCTTCGTTTATTTAATTTCTCCACGACCTACTATAGCCCATTTCTACGATGTATACAAGAAATGTTAAATATAATAGGGCGCGAGCAGTCATGTGACTTTGTTGGCCTTGATATATATGTCAAATATCGTAATTTTTCATTTTAAATTTCGTGGTTTTTCCAATTCCATATAATTTATTTTCCTAGACAAGTAAATTCCACACTCCTGGTGACAAATTAACCACGTGAGTATAGAAGACAGTAGATTAGTTAAAAAGTGTACGAACTTCGGTGACGAGGTGAAAGAAGCAGTGCATTTAAAGTAACATCCCTTTTTACCTCTCGCCAAGAGAGGTATTGGATTCATGCTAAAAAACGCATATCCAGATTTTAATAATTAAGCACGTTTTAAGGTCCCTACAATCCGATTTTAATATTTTTACGATGATGTCTGTGTGTGTGTGTGTGTGTGTGTGTGTGTGTGTGTGTGTATATGTGTGTATGTATGTGGGGAGGTTGGAAGGACGATTTTTCAAAAACTATAATACTTAATATCTGTTTAACTACGAATTTCTCAATCGGACATTTCTGGGAAGAGCTGAAAAGGTTTTGGTAATAATTGGACAACCAAAAGTAGCAGATTTTTAAAAAGAATCTTCTAAATATTATTTTTTGAATTTTTTTGCTTTTGCTTGTATTAAAGAAGAGTAAATTCTTTATCTGATACATATAAATATTTTATTATATCTTTCATAGATTTAGAGATAAAGAAATATAAGTTATATAATAATTTGTTGTAACAAATCACACAGTCCAAATAATGTAATGAAAATCAATTGAAAAATTAAAATGTTTGTAACTGACAGATAAATCGCAGTGTCAAAAATCAAGAGATATTACTGAAGATTTTTTCTGGGAAGTACATACATTATATTATTTCTTATTGTATTAATAGTTCAATATTTAAAATTATAGGTATATTACATATACCCTTCAAAAATACTGTCAATCCCGATAATGAATTGGTGACAAATTACTAAGTGAATTTAGAAAATCTTGAAATTTTTAATGAAAAATTCTTACATCTATGTATAAAATTACTAATTGTCATTCTGACATGGGCCCCCATATCTACTTGTCAAGTCCAACAATGTCACATGACTGCTCGCGGCCCTGTACTTATGTAATCAAAAATGGAAGTGGCGAGAGATATTGTGCTTGCCACAACAGATTTTTTATATTTAGTATTAATTTTTCATTCATATGCAGAAATCTTTAAAAAAATTAAAAGTGTTTTTATTTAACATTTTATGTGATTACAAATATTTTTTCCTATTTCCAAAAGTGGCTCCTGTGGTACTCTTTCCACTACAGGTTTGAGTCTATGAGATAACGTCTGATAGCTTATTGACATAGCGACTGCATACAAATATTGAATTAGCTCGAAAAAATATACATTCTTCAATATTAATTGTACGATAACACGATATATATTTTTTGAGAGCAATTTATACGGTAGCTAATTATCAAGTGTCGAAAAATACTTGGTTTGTGAATGTGCTGCCAAGTGCGGAAAGCTGTATGTGCACTTAGTCTTTTTCGACACGTGTCATATACAAGATTTTTTTTACAACTGATAATTTAGATAGAATATAACTAAAATATTATCAGGATTGATGTAATTTTGACGTAAGTTCCGTGATATATTTATTTTGTTGGAAATATAATATTTTTGTTGATCGTTATAAAGAAACCATCTATTATTTATTCTGTATCGAATCAACAAAGATTATATACAACAATATGGAAATTTGATGAGATATTGACTTAAGATGAATTATTAATTTCTTGAATTATTAAAAAATCTTTCAGAACTCATAATACAACCTTTTAGTTTTTGTTTTGTATTTTTATTTTATACCCAACGTTTGGGCAGCATATACTGCTGCATTCTTTAGCAATTTAATTTATGTATTTTCTCTAAAGAAGGCAGCAGTCTATGTTGTCGAAACGGTGGCTATTAATATCTTGATAATTAAATTAACTCACCAATTTTTGATAATAATTAGTAGGTTTATTAAATTGGTAATCAGCGCTGAGTTTACTACATTTGGTGGCAGCTTAAGAGATAGTATAAAATTGATTTTACTACATTTGTTGCTATTTGAGATATTAATTTCACATTTTTAAATTTCAATTGCACGTTTCTATATAATAAAATAAAAATTGATATAAGAAAAAAAGTAATCAAGAAATACCTTATCATTGATGCGCAATATTATATATTAATACACATTTTATGCATTACTCATCGCCTAGCGTTAAGAGATACTTTGTTTTCTTAGGGGATAATTGAAACAATGATAAATTTATCAATTGCTGAGGTTGTACATACCGGGTGGTCGTACATAATAAAGAATTTATTGTGCGTAATTTGATATCCTTTTAAATTAGTATTAAAAACTATGTAAGAATTACTTTTCGGTGGGACGCCACCGGGTTAGAAGTGCAGGGAAAAAGACATGCAGTTTCCTGTAATTAAAAGTGAGCGGTAAAACTCACGTTATTCTAATTACTGCACAAGTATGTCGTTCAGGTGTAGATCACCAGATGCTTGATTGTTATGTACACTATTTGTGTATTTGATACGCATGGTATATGTAAGATATACATTTGTATTATTTGTTTGTGGCCGCAAACGTATGTAGTATTTTCCTCATTATCCGAAGAGTTGTCTGGGGCAACTTTGGGTACATGGAGCCATGTGCTCTGAAGGTGTGAGAAACGCCAGATATGAGAAACACCGAATGAGAGGCCGAAATACACGAGAACGTCCGGAACGTAAAGGATAAACCTGGGGACCTACGTGTGATCGCAAGCTAAGCTCTCATAATGGGTCTGGGACCCATGGACCTGTAATGTGTACATTAATTATTATTTAATACTGGTTATATATTATATCATAATTTTTGTGCTACTTTCTCGAAATATTTAACAAAGATCGGTATTATATAATTTAAACGCTTATTATAACTTCATGGAAATGAAAAATAAAATAACAAAAAATTATTACAAGTTATGAAACTTTTAATTTATGTATGTAGGAACAATATTATGTAAAATGCATCATTTATATTAGCGATTGCGATATCGATAAGATTATGATGCTACTGACGCTTCTATACACTTATGCCTAATTTCCAGCATATAATACGAGAGCAGTACCACACCATATGAAACCATTTTGTCTGTTGTGTATATTGTGTGATTCAAAAAAATAAATAAATTGGCGCAGTGTATGTAAGTACTAATACAATGTAATATCTTTAAAATTTTACAATATTTAAAAAAAAGTAGAACTGTCTAAGAATTTCTATTTGATTTTAACTAATTGAACGTAAAAGTTTTCTAATCCTTATAATATTCTTAAAAAATTATCAGCTGTTTAAAACAATTGCCTAAATGTAAATCTTGAAGCAACTTTATGCAGAATTATAGCGCTTAAAGCGCCTAACTGTCGGCATCAACATATTTATGTATGTATATGTGTATGCATTCGCTAACGGAAATGTAAACGACAGAAAAGTTTGTCATCACGTTAAATGTCCTTCCTTCTATATCCGTTTATAACGCGATCGGAACTCTGATTTGCAATTACATAAATTGATTTTAGGTTATTGATGTTCACAGTCTCTTTACATGCTCTATTTTCACTTCAATAACTTTGAGTGTTGCATTACTAGGATATCTACTTATGTTTCATAAGTAAATATATTGCTGTCAACGTTTATACAGCAACAAATTCCATTCTCCAGAGCTTTGTTCCATCGAATTGTCGTTCATTGTATTTCAACTACCAAATATATTTTAAATTTTTCATTTAAATGCATCGGATAAAAGAAAAATAATGTTCAACTTTCTTTGTACTCGTACTTCTAACTTCTTGTTTTTATACAAATTTTGAAGAAAATTACAAAGGTTCTTTGTTTTGCTCTTTTTCCAGTACTCTTTTCTGTATATCAGTGAAATAACAGATCTGTAAGCATAAATAGTTTTCCTGCATCAAAGGTTTACAGAACGATTGATTGTAAAGGCGATGGTGTTTATGAATAATTTATTTTTGCATGCAAGTAAATGAATGAATTACTTCATACTGAATTCAAATTCACATATATGTGAAATATTATCATATTACATGTTTTACATATAAATTTGTAAATAAACTAAATGCAAACAATACATAAAGAAATTCTATCGCATTTTATTAAACTTGCTTATGATTAATTTGCAACTACTTTTTTCAGTGTTGAAATGAAGTATGCCATGCGTTATAATTTATAATCTTTCAGATATTAAATGCTATCCATCAGGGCTGCTGCCCTAGACAGATTTCAAACTTTGCGCCCCATAGTAAAAATAAAAAACTTTGCTAAAAAAATTTACTTATAAAACTCGAAAATAATATATCTACGTATAATTGAAATCAAGAAGAAACAATAAATAAAGTGAAACATTTTTTTTTTATTTTAGTTTTTATTTTCTGGCGAATTCGAGTCCTATGCATTTTCATAAACAAATCTTTTCTTTCGCAGAATCCCATTGATTTTTGTCTGTAAATGCCTTAGCAATACTCCGCTTTAAGACATACTCCCTCCCACGCAACACTCAGTAAATTTTTTCAAAGATGTCCGATCAAGGTCATCTGTATCACGAACGAATTAACAAATAGGCATACATTTATCTCTTTCTTTTGCAAAGGCTATAAGAGTGTGCGATAAGGATGGATATAACACGCTTGTCTTTCAAAAATTCATATTGTTTCGACTAAGATAGGACATTCCATTTTGAAACGATGCTCGTTAGTGATAATACTTTCGCTGTAACGTAAGTTTATTTATGTATTCAGATACATTACCTTGATTCATAGCCGTACGAATAACGTTATTTCGTGTCAGACTGACACTGACATTGTGTCATTATCTTATTTTTAACATATTTGGTTTTACATTTACTTATAAACTTACCAGTTGACTTATTTTTGAATTTTGAATGCTTTTACTGTAATATATATTTTTATAATAATAAAATAACAGCACTGAATTTGTCATAATGGGCGGAGTAAAAATATGAATTCATACAATTCGTAGACAACCTTGATCGGACATCTTTCAAAATTTTTACTGTACCTACATGCAACGGCTCTGCCTGTATATTATAAATATGTATATGTATGAGAGATGTTTAACTAATAACCGGCATTTCTTGTCATCGTTTTTTGACATGTTGTTGTAATCAGATAACCAGTGGTTCATTTGTATAATAAAATTGTTGAATATTAAACATGAACGTTTCAAGTTCTGTTGCATAAAGAATTATCATAATTTTTTTTGTTGGAGAAGAAGAAAAACTCTATGAAATTTTGTGAGACTTTTAGCACAATTTGGGGAAACATGTTTATCCAATCACAAATTTATAACTGGTTCAAAATTTTCAAAAACCATGGTACAGAATATATAACTTACAAGCCGCGTAATCTGCGTACCTTCACCTCTGTGAATGAAACCAATATTGAACGAGTTGAACGATTAATTCGTGATAATCGATGAATAACCGTAAGAACTATTGCTGATATTCCTTTAATAAGTGTTGGAAGTGTGTCCATGATAAACTGCAGTTTAACAAAGTCAGTGCTTGCTGGGTTTCCAAATAACTGTCCCCTGAACAGAAAGTCCACCGATTTCAAGTCTGCGTGGTTTTACTCCGACAGTGAGAAGTTTTACCATATCCACCTTATTGCCCATATTTGACGCTATGTGGTTTTTACCTGTTTGATCTCTTGAAAGAACACCTATACTGTAATAAATTTAAGTCCAATAATGCTGTTATCGACGCTGTGCATTTCTGGCTGCAACACCTAAAAACCTTCTATGAAGAAACAATCAGAAAGCTAGCGAAAGGATGGCCAAAAATGTATCGCGATAGAAGAGGATTTGTAACGTTATTGTTTTGTTTTTCTTAATAAAATAAAAATTCCTGTTATTAGCTGAAAATCTCTCGTAATTAAAATAATTTATAAATATTTCTCTTTAACTAGTGCGGGCTGTGGCGCTGCGGCCCTAAATTTTGGCGCCCTTGGCGACTGGCCAGTGCGCCAGAACTCGGGCCAGCCCTGCTATCCCCTATAAATGTGATGCCTCTTTAGTGTCTTAAGTGTTGAGTTATCCTACCGCCAGCGACGTAAGGGTGAAATGTATATTTACTTTATTTTTAATAAATAAAATGTCCAATTTGCGATTTTTTCAAGTTTCCCAATTGATTTTTTTTAAAGGAAATGCACATTATCCATCGATGAATAAAACACAAATCTAAATCTTGTTCATAATTTCATTTTGAATACGCCTCAGGGTCCCGATTCTTGAAATCATGCGGAATTTTCCGCACGCGACAAAATTCGTTTGGTATGTTTCGTGCACGAACAGTACTGTACGCGTGAGTGGTATTCTTGAATACCAAACGTAGTATGTTGCAGCCAATCAAAACGAAACATTTGTATCACGTGAATGCTTCATCATTTGATTGTTTTTTAACTGTCACTGTCAATAAAGCTGTCAGCGAAGCTGTCATAAATTATAAGTACCTATTGTAATTTCAATATTCAAAATTTATTATACGTAAATTATTTTGAATAACGTATTATTTTTCTAAAGTTATAGTATGCACGTACACACAATATGGCAATATTAATATGCAAGTGCTAAGTAATATTAAACATGCATTAATAATTTTGCAAACCTTTTCAGGTTTGGATTTCAAAACTTGTTAAAAGACGCCTAAAATTTTATTTTAACAATCCGTTGCGTCGTTCTATTAATGATACTCAAAGTGTATGGAGACCCTAGTTTTATAATTGGCGTCAGTATACATATAAGATCATAAAACGTACCCGGAATTGTTTAAAATCATAATTTGATTTATGTGACCTGAGTAAAACTAATACACCATACTCAAATGATAGTGACAATGTGACCGATACAGTTTCGTGTGCTAATGATTAGTGATTCATACCCATACGATATAATTACACACGGAATTATTGCGTACGACCACACGATTTCGATTCGAGAATACCAATATGCAGTTCGCATACGCATCTCTCCCACTTACGTATTCGTGATATTTCATGTATCGGGCCCCTGGGGCTTGATTCTTGAAACCGCGCGAAACTCTACGCATGCGAACAACATCGCACGGTCCGGTATCGCGTGCGCCCAAACCATTTACGAAAAAGGTATTCTTGAGTGGTGTGCGATACTGGAGGAGCTGTGCGCATGCGAAGAAACGAGAACAAACGAACGCATTTCTTACCAACCAATAATATGCTTTCATTGTGTGTATCATGTGATGTTATTATTTTCTACTGTCAGAATATTACATAGGTTAGGTCTCATTAGTTTGTTTTAAAACAAAATTTGTTATAAATAATGGCTAAAAGAGCAGGATACGTAAATAATGAACAGCGAAATATGCTCATTGAATATTTAAGAAATATCCGAAGTTAACAGAAGGAAAATTCAGCAACAATTTTAGTTACAAAGATAGTCAAAAACTTTGGGAAGAAATAACAAATATTTTAAATTCAGTCCCAAATGGTGGTTCAAAAAATTGGAAGCAGTGGCGAAAAGTAAGTTTCATAGTGTTTAATTTACCTACCTAAATATTTAGATTCATAATGTTTTCTTTCATTTTTAGGTCTGGCAGGATATAAAAACAAAAACAAAATCTGCCTTAATTAAAAGACATTATAATAAAACTGGTGGTGGACCACCTCCAGTAAACAATTTAAACGATACAGACTTATCCATATTGGAAATATTAAGTCCTACAGCAATAGAAGGTATTGAAAATGTACAGGAAACCGCTGTGCCCTCCTTTGATGATATAATTATTGCTCAAAGAGAACATTTAGTCACTGAAAACATACCTAAAACGTCAACTGAAAATAAATCTGATTCTGAGGCGTTAAGTTTTGAAGGTACGAGTATTAATCACAGAGTATATTTAATTTATATTTCATATTTTTTAAAAAACATTTTAGTATCAGAAGTAGAAGACCCTGATGAAGCTGATATATTATCTGTACTAGAAGAAAATGTATATAATAGCAATAATAAATTAAATAATACAGATACAGTGTACTTATATAAATGACGAATAATATATTTTTAATAAATTTATCATTATAGAATATACACCCGCGATTTAAGAAAAGAAAAGCAGAAAGGATAGAGAGAAGCTTAGCCATATCGGACAATTTAACAAATTTAACAGAAAAAAAAATTAGAATGAAGGAAAAGAAAAAAATAAATTTGTACGAACAACACATTAATATTTTAAAAGAGGATCTGGATGTTAAAAAGGGCATTTTACAGGAATTAAAAGCATTAAAAAATATCGATAGATTAATATAGAGTGTATAATGTAGAATATACTCGTATTTTTCGGGAGTTTATTTGTTTTGTATGTTCATATGTATAGGTATATCAGAATGATAATTTATTTTTTATTTATTTTTTGTAGAATTTATATTTTATTTTGTTTAAATAAACTGTTACTTATACAATACATATTGCCAGTGATTTAATGGTAACATCCTGAATAAATAATAATAAAAATACACGTAATTTACTGGGTGAAATACTTATTAATTAAATTTTTTTGTACAGCTTTTCCTTTGGCAATTTCTGGATTTACTCGTCTAACTGCTTGCTCATCCTCTATTATGAATTTCAATTAATCCAAAGTCAGTATCATCTTCCGTTTCGTCAAAAGCAAGTTCTTGCACTTTATGCTCAATACACATGTTATGTAAAACTAAACATGCGTTAATAATTTGACTTGCAATATTTGGCTGGTAGTGTAGGACACGGTGCTTCAATAAACATCTAAATCTCATTTTTAGTAAACCATTGCATTGTTCAATTAAAGCTCTTGTTTTCATCTGACTTTCATTATAACGATATTCCGGAGTATTAGGTTGAGGCTCTAGATTTATTATCAGAGTCATCATGTATGATCTCAATGCGTAGCCAGAATCTCCTACAAAATACATAACAAAATTTTTATGATACACAACATAAAATTTAATATATCAGAATTTTTAAAGCGACTTACCAAGTAAAAAATAGTTTGTGTTGCCTCTTGAATGAAGATCAAAGAAAAATTCTTTTAAGCTACTGTTGTTCCATATAAAACTGTCATTAGTGCTTCCTGGGTAACGAGCATTTGCATGAATTATTTTCATATTAGAATCACCTACCTAAAATTTATAAATATAATAATATGATTCCGGTAAATCAAGGAAGCATATTTGTCATACCAGCTGAACATTAATAGAATGATATTGCTTTCTGTTCACATATAAATTTTCTTCATTTCGTGGAGCAATTATTGCAACATGCGTGTAATCAATTGCACCGACTACTCCCGGAAATTAAAATTTTTCAAAAAATCTAAATCAGTATTGTCAGCTAATTAGGGAATATATGAATTAATTTATCTGTTTTACCCAGTACGAACAGCACGCAATTCTTCAAGGTTTCTGGGAAATTTGACCCAATTTTGAAATATTTCAGATCGGTTTAGAGCTTCACTGATTCGGTAACACATCGGCTAACTGAGGCTTGACTGACAGCAGTATATATATATTTAAAGCTATGTCTGTCTGGTAACTTTCCGATGCATAAAACCTCAGTGCAATCAACATCTTAAAAAAATTATGAGCAAGAATGAATGAAATGTTCATATTACTTGTTATATAGTACCTTCGTTCTTATGCTAAGAGCTGAAATTCTACTTGCGGGAATTAAATATGGTTGAAGCATTTCAATTAAATTTTCAACTAGATGTTTTGGTAATCTAAATAACTTCATAAACTGATAGTCCGGTAAGGTATAATTTATTTGAATCAATTCTTCTAAATTCGCCATAACCTATAATATATTATAATAATGTATTAAAGTATTAGGTAGGTATAAGACTATTTAAAATACGTTTTACTAACCTTTGTTTACTTTAATTTTGAATAATAATTATTATTAGCACATATAATTCCAGTAATAACTCATGCGATATATGTTTCGAATGGTTTGGACCCACTCTATGTTATCATATCATATGCGAAATTGTCATATCTCCCCACTCTTTTCGTACTCAAGAATACTATATGGAAGTCCGTATGCGCCAAAAGTATAAAAGCGCATACGATAAATTTCGAGAATCGAGCCCCTGGCATTTTGTGGGAGGTTAGTTACCCGTTCCTACCAAGACATGGCGAATTAGGCGTTGTTTCAGCCGATAACATTGCAGTCGCCAATCTAGATAGTGTTTTTTTGGTTTGTGGACAGCCTTACTGGACGTACTAAACTCGACCGTGTAGAAACGGCATGAAAAGTTTTCTCAGTGTATGAACTAGCCACAATAGGACGATAACTACAACTACCTTTGTCGCCTATTAAACTATAGATGGCTGCATTATTATTTCTGAAATCCAAATGTTTATTAATATTTTAAATATTTTTCAGCATAAAGTCGTCTAGTCAATATACCTACTCATTATATAAAAATATTTAAAATAAACATGTACGGATAAAATAACTCTCACATCAGAATATTTGGGCTTGATACATTAGGGTGTAATCGTTTGTACATAATTGCACAATAGGAAAACTCGATAAAAAAATTCCGCATAGAATATATTTTTTACAAATTTTTATTCGTATTGTTTTTAATAGGTTTTTTCTTTTTGCTAGTTTGCGTCCGGTTTACTGCCGCGCCCATACAAACCGTATGGACACAACAGTAAACCGTAAACGCAAAGTAGCGAAACGAACATGCCTAATAATGCTATAGTATATTGATATTTATTTATCAGAAAAATGACACCCAGGTCGATTTAAATGATATAATGAGGCCATAAAAAGTGTATAAAACGATTATTAATGTATACAAGGCGACAATGAAAAACGGGCCACTGAAAACAACTATTTTTTAATTTTCTTGATATGTTTGTAAACTAGGCTTAGGGGTTCACAAATCAGGGTATTTGGCATGAAGGTAGTGCTTACGGTTTAACCGAAAGTGAGATTAACGTAATAGAGAGTCCTGTTAAGCCATGATTGAAAACAGTGGACATAATATTGAGTAATATTTAAGTTAATTGCTTAAATAGTAAGTTATTTTTGTAAGATTTCTGTTTTGTTGCAAAAAATAATCAATTTGTTATCACAGCTTACCTGATATGGCCTATTAGGATAATTATTCATAATATTGTCTTACGTTTTTGTACTTTAGTTTTTCAATAAAAATTCACGAACAATTAAATATTAGTATTAAAGTACAGAAATTATAAAAAAGAATACATTTTGCTTGTAATTATTATAAATGTTATTTTTTATAAGCGAAAAAAATATGATTCAATATTCACGTATTATACCAGATTTTTTATAATTTTGTTCCATAACCCCAAACTCAATAATCCACATAACGTATTTTTTCCAATAAAATTAAGTTAACATTGCAATGTTTTGTGTTGTAGGGTAAAGTCGGTAGAGATGGCACATGTTTTGTGAATGATCTCTAACAATTTATATTCGTACGAATATGCATACAAACAAATCATACAATAAACTTTACATATACAGTGTGGGATTGAAGTATGGAATATTAAAAAAAGCAAACTCAACCATTTAAAAAAAAACGCTGAAACACGTCGCTTTTAGTTTTTAAAAATACAGAATATATGTGCGATTCACCTTCCGAATTTAATTTGTTTTTTAGTTATGACGTCATCACAAAAAAATTAAATGATAATATAGACTTTTAGTAGTGGAATCCGATAGTGATTTTTCTTACTTTTATGATCATGCAAATAAATCAGAAAGTTGCATAACAAAAATTCTGAGAAAAATCGAGCTGAACATTTAATAATAATGAATAATCAAGATACCTATACGTTGCAATATTGTTAAATTAGCCATGATAATTTAGTAGAATATTATTAGAATTCTACAATAAAGTACAGTAATTATGTCTAGAGCGTTGAAGATTGATAGAATGCTTGTATGGAATATTTCGCTAGATTTTTTTTTTATCAAAGTACCTTTATGTTGCAATAAAGTCTTTAAAAATCAACCATCATAATTTTAGTCAAAACATTGAATATATGCATGAAAAAATTTAAGGCATAGGAAAATATCATCCCTTATATGCCAATTAGTAATATTTTAGAAATAATTCATCTTCGCCATGTCAGCTACTGCGTCTTCTCCTCTGCTTTACCCTAACTTTGGTAATGAAGATATGCCAATTTAAATTATTTTTTTCAAATTTATTTTATTAATAATATTATGATTGGTGCATCAGAGGGAATAATGACTATTATTATCACATATTTCGTTTTGAAGTTCTGTTCGCCAAGGGTATCTAGCTTGTTGTAGTTCGCATTTTAACCACTAGGGAGCTGACACATACCTACGTATTATTATTTATTAGTTGCAGATAAAATAATAAATATTTAGATTTAAAAAATACTAATTTTAGAAACTTTAGAACTTTATGGAGCCTTGTGGCTGTGTGTCTAAGTGTCTGGTCGCGAATCTGGGAATCCGGGTTCAATCCCAACCGACGCCAAAATGATTTCGAATTTTAAATGGCACTAGAGTGACCCCTGTGGTGCACTGTATGTCATCATCTCCACCAATATCTGCACAAAGCAGATTGGCACACTCAGTATTAGGTAATATGACGTGATGATATATTTTATATGTATTTATTTAATTTAGAACTTTTGGAGCGTACTAAAAAAATTGTGGTGATAACTTTATATCGAGCTATAATGAGTACCAAATTAAAAAATCTGTTGTGGCCAGCACAATACCTTCCGTCAATCCTGTGTATAATGTATAAATTCCATACATAATTTTTCTTGCAAAAGATTCTAAGTTTCCAGTAAAATTATTTCATAAACAAACTATTCAAATTGCACTTGACACTGGCATCTTGTTCCTCTTTAGCTTTTCCCATTCGTTAGGGGTCGCTATTTTTGCGTGTCGTTCTCATTCAGTTCTTTTTCTCTCAAGTCTTCCGCTATACAGTCCTTCCATCTTATCTTTGGTCTTCCTCTGTTTCTTCAATCTGCTATTACTAAACTACTCATTCTTGTTCAAATATAATTCTTCATTTCTCCTCATGACATGTTCAAACCAATGTAATCGTCTTTCTTGTATCTTTCTAGAAACTTGTAACACTAGAGTTATTTTCTTACCGTATCTTTCCGTGTCGTCCCCAACATCTACTTCAGCATCCTCAACTCTGCCACATTAATTTACTTTGATTCTGACATCTGTCAATTTGAATTATATGAATATATTAGTAGTTTCCATGTTTAGCATAGCTGGCTGAATTATAAAATTTAATTTCTTTAAAATTCTTTAACTCTGTATCTATTGAATATGAAGTATAAAATGTAATCAAATCGTATAGAGAATAATATATTCTTTAAGTTATAATAACGTTAAATGTCAATAAATCAAATTTAACTGTTAAATCTTCAAATGAGGGTACTTCCGGTTCACCAATTATAACCAAAATCTAATCACTTGTTCTTCTGGATGTAAACTTGAGGAATACGAAAAAGTTATAATTTTTGGAATCGTGGACACACAGACACACAGGCACACATACATACATACAGACATCATCGTAAAAATGGTAAAATCGTATTATAGGGACCCTAAAACATGCTTATTCACTGAAAAATCATCATTGATTTTTTTGACCAAAGACAATACCCTTCTTACCTAAAGGTGACGGAAAGTAAAAAGCAAAATGACACAATATGTAAATGGTATTTTCGTGTTTAAAATTTGTGCTTCAATTCTTAATGAAAATACAATTTTGTAGAGTTATCACAGTAATTCGATTAATAAAAACATTGTAAAAGAGTACTGCATTCTCTCCAGAGACAACAAGTAATAGGACGTAATAAAAAAAGACATTGTACACTTATCTTACTCACCTTCGACCTTGTGCGATCGTCCCATTTCATTACATGAGATTCACCTGTAAAGAGAAGAAATATTAGACTTTTTACCGAACGCCATTTTTTACTTTTTGAACGTGGAGTACGATAGTGCAGTTTTTGCATTGTAAAATATTCAGGAATAGTCTTGTGATTTACGATGCCAATATAATGGGAGGAAACAGAAGGATTATGTAGAATGCGAAAATAACATGCAATTTCGTGAAATGTGAATTTAATTACAGCTTTAAGAAATTTTTGTACAGTGAAGGATGATACAAAGAACATAAATAACATTGAATTATCAATTTTATTTCCATACGAAACCGATTTCTTCGACTAGGAAGAATTGATTGAATTAATATAAGTTCGTTAAAGTGTATTTAATTGTTATACATACAATTTTATTAAATAAGACTGATTGTAAATACCCACAGCGGCAAAATTAGAGGAACATAATAAACACCACATTTTTGTGACATTTTTTGATGATCCATTTGACCATTTGAGTGAAGAATCTAAATTTTAATGAATACGAATTAAACTCTCATAGTTAATAAAACGAAATACCGACGAACACGATACAAGATAAACCTTTATCTTGGAAGTTGAATTGTATCCTACATAATAGTTTATTTTGATTTCATTGTATGTATTTGCAAACGAAAGTAGATTTTACATTTTCCCAGACTCGAACTGGTCGTTCACAGGAAAATAACGAAATAAATAAATAAACAAAATATCAATTGTTCTTTGTTTAATGTTAGTTTTTGTTGTATACTTAGCAACAATGTCATATGTGTATTAAAATAAGAAATATAATATTTAATTTTCAACTTGAAATAACGCTTTTATTTTAATTTTAGCGGCATGTGATAATGAACTTTTATATTCAGATAAAAAAATATTTTAAATGGTATTACATATTTTCAATATGGCATTCCATTTTAAAAAAATATTATTTTGTTGAATAAGTCGCGTATTTGATGTTCATATGTTTTTCAATTTTCACCGTTAAATTTGTCGTATAATATCGCCCAACTAAAACGTGCTTATTCATTGAAAACTCACCACCGAAATTTTTGACCAAAGACAATACCTCCCTTACCTAGAGATAACGGAAGGTAAAAAACAAATTAAGAAATAAAATTACGATTGATCATTTGGATCAATGCTTGTGATTACGTACGTGTACCTGTGTATTATGTACACATTCCATACATAAATTTTCTTGCAAAAGATCCTATACTTCCAGTAATATAATTTCATAAATAAACTATGCAAATTGCACTTGACACTGACATCTTCTTCTTTAGCTTTTCCCATTTTCTTTTTCCACTCATTTCTGTTTTGCATGTCGTCCTCATTCAGTTGCTTTCAGGGCCGGATTAAGATATTAGTGCGCCCTTAGGCTAGTGAAGTTTTTTTTTTTAGTCTCCAACTCCATATAGGCGCCTCTGGTTGTTGTTTATATGATAAAAATCTGATGTGGCCAGCACAATACCTTCCGTTTAATTTAAATTTATTCATGTAAATACTTACAATTAAATTTTAATACCGGGTTCAACCCCGACCGACACTAAATATTTCGAATTTTAAATGGCACAAAAATGACCCCTGTGTTGCACTCTCCACTCCAGCAATAAGTTCTCGTGAGGTGACACCTGGTAAACGCCCGCACGGTACAACGCAGGACAACGCACCTGCCCATAACGCGCTGTCTGTGAAGCGTTATTTAGCCGCTAGAGACACTCCAGTGATCGAACACGCGCCGTACTCGCCTGATTTAGCACCCTGTGACTTTTTTATGTTTCCGAAGATCAAGTTTGTCTTAAAAGGAACCCGGTTCGAGTCGATGGAAGAGGTGAAGCGAAAATCGGCGGAGCTCCTAAACGCTCTTACAAAAGAAGACTTCCAACATTGCTTTGACCAATGGAAAAAACGAATGGAACGGTGTGTGGCGAGGGGAGGGAAGTCCATTGAAGGGGACCATTCACTTATAAAATAATTTTTAAAATAAAACTCTTTTTCATAAGCAGTCTCGTTATTTAATAGCCATACCTCGTATATCATAAAGAGAGATCAGCCGTTTTGTCATCCGTTAAAAACTTCGTAAATAAGATTTTACTCGTTTTAATGTGAAGAAGGACAGGAAGGTATACACATATTCTAAAAATAATATCCATATTTGGAAAAGTACGAAAAGAATTTTTGCTGCTGATTATTTGTAAACATGTTAGAATTTGTCGTCAAAATGCGAGGGAAATGCTAAGATTTTGACTATTTTATTTTTTGTGTGAAATTAGCAACGCTCAGTGGCTGTGCAAGGCGATACGGTTTCAAATGAGTATTGTCATATAGAATTAAGGAACAAATATTTATTTTATTTGAATGTACATTCGTAATATGTAGGAGTCGGATAATACATATGCAAATGCGTGAAATGAATTTGAATTAAAAAAAGTCGGGTTTGGCGCCTATTTCCTTTACGGCGCCCTAGACTTTAGCCTAGTCAGCCTATTAGATAATATAGCTCTGACGCCATCCGATACCACGCTGCGTTACTTTTCAAACAAACATTTTTAATTCAGGAATCATGGCAACTAGTAGTTCCTCTGATGAGTGCGAACAAGAAATATAATGTGCAGAAACTTTATTAGAGAGAGAAAAAAATAATATATTGGGTGCATCAAGGCGGGGGGGGGGGGGGCAGCTGCCCCAAAATGGAAAAAAATTAAAATGAAATATTTTAAATCGTAGAAATAGGCTTTATAGATAAATAGATCACGGAAATTTTAAATAAACGTAGAAAGAAATTGTGAAAAATTCATAAACCTCGCTGGGATATGAATCCTGGGCTTTCCTGTATGTAATAGGATGCTCTAACCATTTGAGCTACGAGTTCCCATCGAAGTCAATGAACATTTCACAAGTCTTTTTACAAATCGTAACGAGTACACTCTTCTAAATGGAGAGATGCATACTCAGCTCAAACAATGGTCATTATCGCATATATATGAATTATTGTGAACTTTTAATCGTCACACATACGTAGATAATAGAAATGGGTTTCATAGATCAAGGAATTTTTAAATAAACGAAGAAAGAAATTGTGAAATATCCCAGCGTGGTTCATGAATTTTTCATAATTTCTTTCTTCGTTTATTTAAAATTCCTCGATCTATGAAGTCCATTTCTGCAATTTAAAACATTTAGGATGAATCACAAATAATTATTAAAATGAAATAGAAGTACAAATAACAAATTTTTGAAAAATTGATTAACTGGTTTGCTGTTGTTCTTTAAATTTTTTTAAAGAAACTCGTACAATCTGTGAGAAGAATTTGAATTTTAATTTTTTTGACCTCATTGTTGTTTTCCTTGATGCAAGTTCAGATAAACAAGACAACAGTTCCCTGTCAGTAGGTTTTCGCGAATAAGGAACAGTTAGTGGAAGCTGTAATTAATAAATTTGCAGCTAATTCTCGCAAACTATTGTTAAATTATTTTTTTTTTTAATAAATGGTGTTGTTTTCTTTTGTTATTGTGTATTATAGTATGTCATTCCATATGGACCCTCCCCCCCATGAAAAAAGTTGAATTAAAAAATCTGCCCCCCTTCCAATTTGGATACGCCCATGTGCATCCTATAAATTTAGATCACTTTCGTGCACCTTCTTCCCTGGCTCCTCCTCTCATATTGTGGTAACAGTTGTATATTGTACTTGCTTTCCATATTATAAAGACATTCATGGTAGTATAGAGAGGTATAGAAACATCCTGTATACACAGTGTCCGATCCTTCTAGTGTTGCGTCAGATGGCGTGGTACAGCGTAGTGTGGTATCGCATCAGATCAAACCCTATATTTATACTTTCACTTTATTTTATTTTCATTGTGTAGATCGTTACATCTAAGGTTTGTTATGATTCATAATATCCGTGTTTTGATCAATAGTTTATCGGTTTCAGAAAGTTAAGATATCATTAATAAATATTTTTTAAACATTTTCATTTTATTAATACCACTTTCAGAATGTTATGATAAACAGAACAATTATTTTGACATATACAAATATGACAAATATTCTAATTATGTGCTTTATTCCTCAAGTTTAATTTTTTAGAATAAAGGTAACTGTGTAAAGGATACACTAACATTATCTGTATGTATTAATAAAGAGCATTATATTTTCATTTTATTTGTATTTTGTAGACTGTTGTTGACGTCAGTATGGTAATAATATTACCGTACAGATACAGTTATTATTTAGTTACCAGCCTACTTTTGTATATGTAAACAAAGGCTTTCCTGAAACCGGTAAATGCAATTTAACAGTCATTTTAAAATTGAACTAAAATAGTTTTCAGTTGAACAGCGCTCTCGAGATTCCTATATAAAGACGTTAACAATATTGAGAGCTATAAAGCTTTCTAGGAATAATGGCAGTGAAAAGAATCCAATATGTGTCTGCCGTTCATCGAAATTGAAATTTAAAAGTACTTTCATAGTTTTTGTCCTTTCAATATTTTACATTTACGATGAAATAGATATTTCATAGGATAATGATATAATATGAATAAAGTACCATTTGATTTAAACGCTACACTGTTTGCATTTTAGCATAGGTCTGATCTTCATCTTTTTCCGAGAAAAAGGCCATTTTATATTAGAATCGAAGAAAAACTGACAAAGATAGTGTTTGAACAAAATTTTATCTGTCAGTGAATAGACTATAAAAAAACAATAAAATTTTATTATGTAACATTTTTTCTCAATTTCTAATAGTTACGAATTTATTTGAAAATTGAATAATGGCCAAGTTGCCACAACATTTAACTTATATAATTATTTGGTTTTTTTTTTTTAAACAAAAGCACGACTTAGATGACCTCCGCAGAAAAAGTCTCATTTAATCGAAGACGTAACTCTTATAGTTTTCGTGATAGCAGAGCCAGGAGAGGTAAACTACTGCCTTATATTTCGAAAACTCTTGAAAACCAAACCCACGTTGATTAAGCTTTTTACTCATTTTGGTGAATTTGAACTCATAATATACAGTGTGTACAACGAAACATGGAACATAGGAGTTTAACATAGGATTTTAAAAATGTGCGGAAATTGGCTCTCCTGTACAAAAGAAAGAGCAAAAGTACAAGAATGAAAAGTTGTTTAGAATTAATTTTTACTTATAAAAAGTCCTCATTTAATGCAATAGAATATCTCTAGCACTAGATATTTAGAAAAGAAGATATGACATTTTTGTCAAAAATCAGATAGCCATGGAAATAAAAAACAAATAAAACAAAACCTCATTCTGACAGTTCAGTTTAGTGTTATTGATGTTAATTGTTGCAATCATTGTGTCTACACTGTTGTAATCAATAAATTGCATCACTGTTCGTTTGTGCCTAATAAAATAGATTTTTCAGTACCGAAGAAAAAATTTTGATTTTCAAATTACATTGCACAGGAAATAGTTATGAAGAAATTCGTGCACTTTTTGGTGGCTCTTATCCTGATTGTCTAATTCCAAGTAAAACGACAGTATTTCGTGTAATTAAGAGATTTAATGAAACCAGAAGTATTTTAAACCATGCAAGTGTCAAAAGCCAATTGCACATGAAGATGAAGAAAGACAAGCAAATAAAATTAATGTAGTTGCAGCCAATGAAAATAAAAAAAATTAAGTTTGCTTCAAATAGAAAAAGACACTTCAATTCCATTTAGTACTGTAAAAAATTATTTAAAAGAAGAAAAATATAAATCTTTTAAATATGGCAAACACCAGGAATTGAATGAAGAAGATAAGTTTCTGAGAGCAACATTTTGTGAATTAATGCTGGAAAAAGCAAATGAAGATTCATATTTTATTGAAAATATTTGTTTTTCCGACGAAAGCATATTTACACTCAATAATGAGCCAAATATTCAAAATTTTAGATATGGCGTAAAAATAATGAACATCTGTATGTTACGACTCATACACAATATCCCCGAAAAGTCAACGGTTGGACTGGAATTTTAAAAAACCATATTATTGGATCATATGTCATTAACGGCACTTTAACTGGTCAGTCCTATTATGATCTGCTGATAAATGATATTGGACCGGCAATTGAAGAACTGGCCAATGATCGTGAAGTATGGTTGCAAAAAGACGGCTGTCCAGCTCATAATACAAAAATTGTAAAAGAATATCATAATGATGTATTTCCCGATACATGGATTGGTAGAGACGGACCAATTCACTGGCCCGCACGGTCTCCGGATCTAGCGCCAAATGTTTTTTTTTATGGGGACATCTAAAATCAAAAATTTACAGTGATTACAAATACCCAGATTTAGAATCACTAAAAAACAGAATATCCCTGGAATTTATTAAAATATCGTGCTACCAACTAGCGAATGTTAGGCGTTCTTTTTATGATAGATTAGGTTATTGTTTGGCGCAGAATGGAGACATATTTGAGCATTTAATTTAAATAATACTTCTCTATTTTGCTGCTACTCTTTTCTTCCGATTTGTATGATTTATTTTATTATTAAATATTTGATAATTTTCCATTTTTAATATTCACCGAAATCTCAATTGAGTTCAGTGTTATTGATGTTAATTGTTGTAATAATTGTGTCTATTATAATTCAGCATTAAATATTAAAGTATTATGATCTTAATTGATATTTTGTTTTATTTGTTTTTTGTTTCCATGGCTATCTGAATTTTGATGAAAATGTCATTTTATTTTCTAAATATCTAGTGCTACATATATTCTATTGCATTAAATGAGGACTTTTTTAAGTAAAAATTAATTCTAAACAACTTTTAATTCTTATACTTTTGCTCTAATATGTACAGGAGAGCCAATTTCAGCAAATTTTTAAAATCCCATGTTAAAGTCCTATGTTCCACGTTTCGTTGCACACACTGTATAATGTATAAATGTTAAAATATGCAAATATAATGTAAAACATTTTCCGGAAAATAAAAAGTTTTCACAAAATATATTTAATATTGCTTTAGATGTTATATAATTTGTCTAACAAAAAAATGGTTTAAGTGAATTATCAACCTGAAGATCTGAAGCGTCGTCCTCACTGATGATAGAATTAGATTCATAGAAGAATAATTTCCTCGCTATCACAGTAAATGATCTCTCCATAAGCAGTAGCTTTAGGTGGACGTCTAACATCTAATGCATACAAATTACAATGCAAATATCAATAGAGCCCACGAAGACTGTTTAGGTACTGTGAATTAAGAAAATACCATCCCTTATCCCCCAAATAACAAGGGTAATTTCTCAAGTTTTGTTAAATTATTGGTAATTTCTTTGATAATTTACGATAAACAAAATTTGATAATTTGGCTTTTATATCCCTGATAATAATAATAATTTTACGCGTTACTAGGTAACATCTTGAAATTGAAAGTACAAAACCTCTGCACTACATACATACTATAACAATATAACATACATCTAAAATTTTATGACAAAATAGTTATTTGTGTCAATGTTGTACAAAAGGACTTTTAAGCCGACGTGCGCAGAACATTTTTTAGGTGACTATTACAAATATATGCATATTTTATATTTGATTGGCTCGTGTCACTTGTAGATAAAGTGCCATGTTGTCAACTCACAAATCACAAAACAATTTTTTTACTGTTGAAATATATTACAACCTAAAAATGAAAATAAAATAACTACAATAATTAATTTATTGAGCAAGTAGATTAATGAGCGACAGCGATAAAACGAATTTTGCAATATTCCCACTTAAAATTTATGAAGCTGCATGTAATACAACACTAAATTTATTTGCTATTTAAACAAACGTTTGACAGTTCAGTTCGTAAAGTAAATACGGCTGTATAGTAAAAGCGGCAGTGAAATAATTGCAGACGTAAAGTAGGTTTTGACAGATGTCAAAATAATAGTGATACTTTACGGTTGCCAAAGAATACGTAACAATTGCTTAAAAATATATTTTAATTATTTTATAAAATAGGGAGGGGGTGCAAATAAAAAAGGGGGCACGCGACCCCCCAAAATTACAATAATTAGTTTACGTAGATCAAATGAATGAATTAATGACAGTTTTCAGGCCTGCGCAGTAAAAAAAAATGGAAAATGTACTGCAACTATTTGTGATAGAGCGGTGTTTTGCTTGTCAGCAGGTTCAAGGACAGCATTCTGCTCTGACCAAATTTTGTAAGAAAATATTAAGATATTGAATTTTGCACAATACGATTTTAAAATTGATTTTTTTCATTGTTATTACTAAAGCTGTTTGCACCGCGCCAGCGCATTCATTCTCATGTAAATATTCCTGAACCGAAGACCGAAGATTTTGTTTGTCAGGGGCGGATCTACATAGGGACTAATAGGGCTTTAGCCCTGGGCCCGCAAAGTCAAAGGGCCCATAAAAATTGAATTATCATAAATTTTTAATACTTTTTTACTAACAATAAAATGTTAAAAATAATATATGAAAAACAGTTAGTAGATACATTTCCGAATTTATATACAATTTAAAAAAAATCCTAACTCTCCTAATTGCAAATTGTGAGGCAGGAATATCTTTCTCCAGGATGACCACATAAAAAACAAATATATTTATTGTATTTTATAAATAAAATGTTTGTTTATACGTTTTTGTTAATAATATTTCTCTATTTTTTTATATAATATAAAATGTTTGTCTTTCAACACCATTTCATAAATAAATATACGTCAATATTAATTTTGTTTGATGTTATTAAAAATGAATTTTAAACCCCAAAGATCTATAATCTAACAAAAAATTCCCCCCCCCCCCCCCTGTACTTAAAGCCCTAGGCCCCGAAAAACTTAGATCCGCCCTTGGCTTGGCCACTATTTTAAGTCCTTTATTTTAATTTAGTTACTTAAGTTTGGAACTCCTATCTAAATATATAAATGCGATTCAGAATTTTATGGCCATATACTGTGTATCCGCAAATTTTCCTATGTATACACATTTTTACCTTCCGTCACCCTTAGATAAGGAAGGTATTGTCTTTGGTCAAAAAATTCAATGATGAGTTTTTAGTGAATAAGTACGTTTTAGGGTCCCTACAATCCGATTTTACCATTTTTACGATGATGTCTATATGTATGTGTGTGTGTGTGTGTGTGTGTATGTGTGTGTGTGTGTGTGTCTGTGTGTCTGTTTGTGTGTGACGAAAGTTTCGGATCGCATAACTTCAATACCACGATACCAAAAGTTATATTTTTTTCATATTTCTCAAGTTTACATCCAGACGAACAAGTGATTAGATTTTGGTTATAAATGGTCAACCGGAAGTAGCCATATTTGAAGGTTTTTAACAGTTTCTCTTGAAAAAACGCAGTTAAATATCATTTATTGACATTTAACGTTATTATAACCTGAAGAATATATTATTCTTTATACGATTTGATCGCATTTTATACTTCATATTCAGTATATATAGAGTTAAAGAATTATAAAGATATTAAGTTTCTTAAAATAGCCAGATATGCTAACCATGGAAACTGCTAATATATTCAGATAATACAAATTGACAGATGTCAGTATCAATAGATGCGTTCATTGAAGTAAGCAGTTCAAGCAAATACTAGGTAAGCAAACGAGACTTGTTGCTTAGTACACTGACAGATTTGCTAGCTATATGACGAACTGATATTCCCAAATGTCATCGAGAAAATTATATAGTTGTCAAATATAACAAGTGTATCTCTCATATCCCTTTTATTGGTTTGGAAATTTATACAAAATGAATTTATAGGTAGGTACAGTTATTTGCAGATAGTAAAATTAATTTTGAACATTTTTTAGGCCTAAGAAAATATTTCAAATTTAACAATGCTATGAACCTTTATCACAAAACTTTGAAAGCCTTTTTGACATGTAATTGATATAAACACACCATAATATGAGATAGAAACAGTACAAGTTAAATTCATATATGTATAATTTGCATTTCCCACCATTATATTTCATAAGTTAGCAAGTCAAGCGAGAAATTTGGCGCTTGGATTGCTTGCGAGCAAATCAAGCAAATGCTAGGCTAGCAAAGTCGTTCAACGCATTTTACTTCCAATTGATTGTTTTCGATACGGTAAGGAATGAAAGAATAAGGGAAATAACACTAGTATTAGAAGTTTCCAGAAAAGAGAAGAGAGAGAAGGAACTGAATAAGAACGACACGCAAAACAGAAATGAGTGAAAGAAGAAAATTAAAAAATAGCGGCCCGTAACGAATGGGAAAAGCTAAAGAAGAGGAAGAAGATGTCAGTGTCTAGTGAAATTTGCATAGTTTGTTTATGAAATAATTTTACTGGAAATTTAGAATCTTTTGCAAGAAAATTTATGTATGGAATTTATACATAATGCACAGGATTGACGGAAGGTATTGTGCTGGCCACATTAGATTTTTTAAATTTGATAACAACTCTCATCTTTGATAATGCAAAGTTTTTATTTTTTTAATTCGAATATTTGCAGTATAGCGCAAAACATATACTATAAAACCAATCGGGAGTATTTACAGAAAATGCATAAATTATGCTCAATAAATCCAAGAAATTAACAGCAAACATAAATTACTCAACTGGGAAACTATAAACAAATTATTTGAAAGTGTAGTAGTATCAATCTTATTATACGCCGGCGAAATATAGACATTTATTTACGCAGAAATAGTCGAAAAAGGACAAACAAACTATTTTAAAAGCATCCTAGGTTGGAAAAAAACTACACCAAACTACATTATCAGGCAAGAAGTTAACCACAGTAAACTAGAATTATTAATTATGTGTTAAAAGTATGTTGAACTGGTGGTATAAAATCCTACTTATGACAGAAACCAGATACGTAAAAATTTGTTATTAAAAAATAAGTCTCTCTAAACGAAAATACCTCCATACCAACTCCTAAACAAGAAAAGTTAAATTCAAATGATTATTGTTATTATTATTACATACTATAAAACCAATATTTTTATTTGCACAATAATCCAGTAATTTTTACTATTAACATCTCGATTTTCTAGACTACGAATATTGTATTATTTAAATCGTATACTATAATAATTGTTTATTCATGAGTGATTTAGGTGAAATTAATATTCAGTTAATCCTTTCTGTTGATAAGGTAATCTCGAACACAAAGCACGGTATCATGTTTGATGTATAGACGTATATACCAATCAGTTGTAGGGATGACATGAACAAGCTTTTAGTAAAAGATGAATGCGCTAATAAGAAGGTTAGCTACCAACGTTATTATACTTAAACAATAATAACTGATGGAACTTAAACATTAGCAACGTGTATTGTGACTGTTTATCGATAAATTGTATAGACAAAATTACAAGGATATTATCGAGGGTTTAAAACACATTTGTTATATGTCCAGTTTTCTATATTTTGAATAAATTGAAATTTAAAATTTACTTAAGAATGATAATTCACCAATAAAAGATAATAATTTATTCACAACAATGTCCGGACATACAATATCTGTATACTACATAATACGAAACCTTTAAATGCACATATAATTTAAGTGACATGCTACATATGTGAAGTAAAAATAAATAACTATGGGACATACAATAATTGGAATTTATAATAAATTTCGTTTTGTGGACTCATAAGGATATACTATGTTTGTGAGGAACAAAGATATAGTCATATACAAAAATTATAGTAAAAACTGGAAATAGAAAAAAAGTGGACATACAATAATTGTGCTTTAAACCATCGTTATAATGTCAACATCTATAATTACAGGCAACAAACAAAACACTATTCAGATATAATAAATGACGATTAGGAAAGTACTTTATGTTTTTGCTTTTGTAATAGACAATGATACGTAGAACGAAATTCCCATAATAGATAAAAATACACAATGGAAGTTTCTTATTCTTGGGTTTAATGAATATTTTCTGACTGATATTCGATAAAATATACAATTTTTGGGATAAAATAAATATTTCGGTCATATTAATGATATTTTTATTTTAGGACTAGTGTAAAAAAATTAACCAGCTTATTTCTCAAGTACATTGCATTGTTGATTTTCAGACATCTAAGGATTGTAATGATTCATAACATCCGTGGTTTGTTCAATAGTTTATCGGTTTTAAAAAATGAAGACATTGTTAATAAACTTATAGATAAATTTGAAAAATCAACTGGCCTTGTCAGGACTCGAATGCGGGACCTCCCACTTGCCGGGCGGGAAATTTACCACTGAGCTACGAGGCACCGACGACGTCAGTTGATTTTTCGTTGCACAATTTGTCAGCTACTGTAGTGATATGGTGAACATTGCCGCCTATAATCAAAATACAGACTGATGGATGTGCTATTGGCTAAGCCGAAACGAATGAGTTGTAATGAAATATTCGTACCTAAAAAATATCTTTAAGTTATATACTTCGCAGACGTTAGTTATTACCTATAGGTACAAATATTATATTACATTTCATTCCATTTGGTGCTTCTAGTTATAGCGAAAGTATATTCAAGTGTGATTTTATCTAGTGTATGTTGGTTATTTTATTTACAAATAAATTGTAGCATTACTTCACCATATGAGCCAACAGTCACTTATTTTTATATTAATTGAATTATTAGCAACGTGCAGTTATTAATTCAGAAAGACCATCTCTTATGATTGTCATTAATGATAATAAATCTATTTATTTTCTTAATTTTTATACCAACTAAATTATTTTTTGATGGCGTAATTCCAATAGGCGTATCTTGTGCTGTAAGGCGTGTCTTATGCAGGTGTTAAGTATATTTGGTAAAACTGCAGCCGGGATAGCGCTACCATAGCAAAATGTAGCGTTGATCTTTTAGCTCTAGATGTCTACTGAACGGTTTTACGAGGGTCAGTGACATTGAAGTGAAAGTTTTTTTTTTTCTTTAAAATTTAAAATTATTTTTCTATATAGTGTCTTTTTAATTCAACACGCTTAGCCCAACGATATTCCAACTTCATTAAGGTTTCCAAATAATACGATTTCTTGAACTTTGTAAAATAGGTGTTCATTTCAGCAATGACCTCATTGTTCTATGCAAAACTTTTTTCACTTAGCCATTTCTTCATGTTTGAAAAGAGGAATAAGTCACAGGGGGCCAAATCAGGAGAGTAAAATGGATGAGGACGCAGTTCATGCAATTTGGTCAAGTGGAACAGCACTTTTTTGTTCTCCATATGGGACCGATTTTTCTTCAACTCAACATGAAATCAATCCAATAAATCGACATGGTAATGTTTTCCAGATAGTAGATGATGATTATGCTTTGCGAATCATAGATAACCGTATGGCCATGGTCTTTCCGGCCAATCAACTGTTTTTGCCTTATTGGGAGCACAGCCGCCAAGAGGAATCCACTGCTTTGACTGTTTCTTCATTTCTGGTGTGCAATGATGTATTCATATTTCGAAATAGTCACGCGATTCCGTTTTTGAACCACTGTGAGCAAACGCGGCACCCATCTTGCCGGTAGCTTTTTTATGCCCAAATATTCGTGCAGGATATTAAATACACGTTCGTCTGAGATGTTTACCATCTTAGCTATCTCGCTTATCTTCGGTCGGCGGTCGTCCAACACGACTTTATTAATCATCTCTTCTTCTTAGTGGACCATTTGTGAACCATTCCATGCGTCGGAGCAGAGTCCCCGTAATACTTTTTTAGCTTTTCTTCAGTTTCCTTAATAGTTTTCCATGTAAAAAGTAGTGTTTTATCAACACACGGAACTCATTTTTTTCAGTGATGTAAAAAAATAAAAACATATACGCTTCGAACGCTATTAAAAATGTACTATTTCATACGTTTATTTAAATTTTGTTTCTATGCCTAAAAAGGATGCCAAATGATAAAAATAAAATCAAATTTGCGATCTGAGTGCCGTCTCTTAACAAGGTCACTGACTTATCACATACCCCTCATGTTTGTAGAACTTATCGCGCAAGCGCAGTATTTAAAGTAAAAAAAATTGATGTGGCCAACACAATACCTCGCGTTTAATTTAATTTTTATTCATGAAATACTTAAAATTGAATTAAATGGATTAGATTCCAACCGACGCCAATTATTTCGAATTTTAAATGGCACAAAAATGACCCCTGCGGTGCACTCTCCACGCCAGCAATAATTGCTCGTAAGATGACACCTCGTAAACGCCCGCACGGTACAAATATGTCATCATCTTTGACCACAAGGACAATGCCTTCACTTTTAGATTGCAACAATTAAGAAGTAAATATTAAAACTTACTTTAAAAATCATTCAGTTATTCGCAAAAAAATGCTAATATAATATTTTATTAATATGTACCTTTTACATTTTGACGTGCCCGCCATTGACAAAATTACTCATAACATTTTTCATACTTCTCCCGCGATTTTGTAGTTAACAAATTTAAAGTAGTTTCTTTTCCTTCTTCCAAAATTTTACTGGATTGTTCACATAAACTTTAATTTTCTGCATTTCTAAATGTAAGTACATAATATAAATAATATAATGGATAAGATTTATGTTTATACACCAAAGTAATGCCACATGATTTTAACATATCCTGTCAATGATAGTTCCGCAAAATATCACCAGATGTCATATTACTTATTATAATCCCCAATAGTATTGTGCTTGCAGCTCCCTACTACTTCGCTAGATGTTTTAGTGAAATATTTCTCGCTAGCGCTAGATTCTAGGACACCGTTCAATTATTTTGGTACTAGCCCCGCTGATCATGAGGAATGTTACTTTATTTTAAAAAGTTTCAATTAAACCACAATATATACAAACAACTTTACGGTTTGTGCTCGAATCTATCTAAAACTGTTTTGTATGTCGGATAGAAAAATAATAGCACTAGAACAATTCATACATAAAAATTGGAACTAGTAATTGTAACAGGTGTTGTTGATTTGTATTCAAATTGAAACTGAAATTTTGTAGTAAAGTAGTGGTTTAGGCAGTTTAGAAATTCAAATTGACTGCAGAAACAATGTTTTTGTTAAACTTTGGATGAGACTGAAAATAATGTTTGGAAATATCAATATCTTTTTTGCTTTCCATATTTGTTTTTCATTACGAAATTTTAGATTAAAAATAAATTTTAATTCAATATCTTTATTTACATATGGCATCCTCGTTTCACGATGAATTGATAATATTTAGTTTATTTTTAATTTTTATGATCTGTTGCGCTATTGACACGAAATTTTAAGCTAGACTTCAATTCTCATTTGACGTTTAGCTTCGATACGAATTTATTAATGTAAGGAACACTTAAAATTTTAGTGTCATATTCTTGTGTTGTACGTACATTGTCCATTTGATCAGTTGATTAGATTTTGGTTATAATTAGTCAACCGGAAATATAGTTTGTCCGCAGTTCGCTGAAATAAGCTGATAATTTATTACCCCAAATATCAATCTCACAAACCACAAACCACTTATATGGGTTTTGGTCGAGCAAGTAAGTTTAAATTGAAGTTCTCGGCAGTTTTTCTCGAAAAACCACAATTAAATATTTTTTTTTTATTGTTATATATCTTAAAGAATATTTTCTTCTCTATACGATTTGATTGCATTTTTGGTTCATATTCAATGCATTTAGAGATAAAAATTAATAAGAAACTAAATTTCAATCAATGCAGCTAGAAGGTCACCATGGAAACAGTAAATAATATTAATTGACAGATGTCAAATGTAATTAGCATAGTTCGTGAATTTTTTTTACTGGTAATACAGTCTTTTGCAAAAATACATAGAATTGATGGAAGGTAATGTGTTGGCCACATCAGATTTTTTTAAATTTCATCTAATTAGTGTTAAAAGTAACATATTTAAAAATACGAGTTTATATTTACTCCATATTATTTTATCTAAATACGATCAAGGTCACATACCCTATTAAACTTTATATTGGTTGGAAACGGCCTGAGTAGGCAGAATAACGTCAGCATTTGACATTATTATGATAAAACAAAGCTAGATGGCGACACGGCAACACACATACCAGAATTGTATCCGAAGCACAAGACAAAGGATCACAACATGTTTTTTATTCCGTGTACAATTACAATGATATTGCAGTATAACTTTCAAACTCCAAAAATAAAAAAGCCAAAAATGCTTGACAGGCATAAAGGATTTCATTGTTTATTACTTGGTTACCATCTATTGGTGTTACCAGTACTAGATCGCATATGCCTACGTTAGTATGACGTGATATTTTATGGGTCTTTGTATAAAAAAGGACGTTGTATAAACAAACAAGAAAATACGTTTTATTGTCTTTTTTGTACAAAAAAATATGGTGATGTAAGGCGAATTCACAATGGTAGAAAAATGTCAAAAACGCAAACATAATTTATCGATTTTAAATACTGTGATGTATATTTACTTGGGTGAAGTGTAAAAATCAGAGAAATATTAACAATTAAAAATAATATATATTTAAACACCAAGTGAGGTAATATAATATGCTTCGCGCAACGCGATAAGTTACTTAACGCACCCTGGCTGGTTTGGTGTGCGGCCGCCAGCTTTTAAACAATGGAGAAGGGATGGGATAAATTTAAATAAACAACCCCAAAAAGGGTTGACTGGGCGCCACGTATTTTTTATTCGTAAAATTACGAAAAGGACGGTACCAAATATATAAAGATAAATTACCTACCATAATTTATTGCCTAAAAACGACTTATGGTTGATAAATACAAAAAGGAAATTTAATAAAACAGAATTTAATAAAGGTAAACTTTTAAAGTGTACAGAAGGCACTGCAAAATTTATATAAAATAATGTACGATAACGCAAGAATGTAAAATGGCAAATGTACAAAAATATAGTGTTATACCCGGAGTCTCATAATCCAGTTTCGGGCGCAAGCATAACATCTACGCAGCGTGAAATTTATCAACTTCGTAGCGCGGGCAGGTATATGCCAGTTGGAGCGCACACACGTTCCAGAGTTACAAGTTACGACAATGGGAAACAATGCAAAGAAATAAAATATCGAAAATACAACTTTACATAAAATAAATTTCCAACAATAATGCTTACAATGAGCTGAGGGCTCCGATTTACAAATACAAGAATGCTGTAAGCTTTAATTGACTATAAAAATGAATAAATAAAGTTTTACAGTGAGGACACTGTAACAATAGTCCTCCTAAGCAACAATTAAACTCTAAGTTCTTTCCTCGCAACACAAAAAATAACCAAAAAGAGGAAGAACGATATTAAATAACAGGTACTTATCCAAATGGCGTGTTCGGGGAATTGTAAGCGATGAAGTAGGACGATGGTGACGGCGGAGAGACAGCAACTGGGCACAATGTAGAGGGGTCCACAACAATGGTGAGGCTAACGGCAGAGTCGCAAATCCTTCGAAGAGTGATGACTTCCAGAACTCGAAAAAGATGCTCGTGACACCACACGAAGCCATCCACCAAAATACCAACAACTGGTTCTAAACAACAATCGGGTACTCTACTCTCGTCAAAACTAAGTCACGCCGACCATCAACCACGTGCCAACACGCTCATAAAAAGAAACACGACTACCCCATAAGACAGAGTGTACCAGAATCCATCAGCTTGAAAACTTTTTCCGGAGCCCAGAAGTTTAGCCGGATGAAGATGGCATAAAAAAATCAACCACAAAATAATAAGAAGAAATACAATTAAAACAAATCACCACACCACTGGCGCAATCGACAACTAAAAACATGTCCAGCAAGGTAAACAAATAACCTCATATGTCGCCAAAGAATAAACTATTGAAACAAACACTAAATAGAATAGGAATAGGGTGAAAATAATTATAAAAGGGATTTCGGTAAGTTACTAATTCGAAGTGAAACATATTTTACACAAATAAACACTATAGGAATAGTTGAAATATAATTACAACTAAAAAGGAGAGAAGCGAAACAGCAGAGATAATTTAGTAGATGAAGCACCATAAAAATATAAATATACACGAAGGGTGGACAGAATAATAGTGACAACGCGACGAGGGAAACTATATTTAAATGATAGGAAGGTACGTATAGAACGAGTGGGTTAAACTCTTAGAGTGAATAAACATTCTTAACTCACGTGGTTTATGAAATATTTTATTCAATTTTGATGAAATAATAAAAAAAAAACATTAAAATGTTTAATTTTGACAAAACAAAAAACTAATCAATTAGTAAGCTGTACCAATCGTCGTTCATAAACATAAAGTTGTTTATTTATAAATTAAAGACAAGCTTTATTTTCTGCCATTTGTGTCGTGAAAAATAATGAAAATGGCAGATCTGTCTCCATGAAGACTATGGTTAAAGTGTTATTTTCGTGCCTGGTGTTATTTTAAATGCAGTTTTTGTTGCAGAGTGAGTTAAAATTCTGTGAGAGCGACTTAAAAAAACTAGCAAATAAACAGTTACTTATAGTTGTTGCTATGGAGTTAATAATGACAGTTTAAAACGTCAAAATTAAATAAAAGTTTATTAAACGATAAATGAGAAAAATATAATAAAAATAATGAACACTATGAATAAACAAATATAAACACTAATTAAAAACTAAAAATATTAAACATTTAAACACTAAATAAAACTAAAACAATTACCCCTTAACCTTAAAATAATAATATAAGCATATAGCATATAGATTACAACTCAGAGTTGTTAGACCTCTGACATGGTGTACATGTTGAGTAATCTTAACTTCTCTGCTTAAACTTTTGTTTTTGTTCTACTGATGATGAGAACTTAGTTCTCGAAATATGTATATAGCTTATAGCTTATATTATTATTTTAAGGTTAAGGGGTAATTGTTTTAGTTTTATTTATAATTTAACCTTAGACTCCTCCTATTATTGTAATTTAAACACTAAGATTATTTATTTAAATGATTAACACAGCATATTTTTATTCACACGTTATTTATTTCACTATATTTATATCACTAACACTAACTACAGTAAAAAAAAATCTATTGTGGCCAGCACAATACCTCTCGCCACTTCCTTTACTTGGTTAATTAAGTATAGGGCGCGAACAGTCATGTTACATTGTTGGCCTTAACAAGCAGATGTGGGGACCCGTTTCAGAATGATAATTAGTAATTATGTACATAGATGTCAAATGTCAGAATTTTTCATTAAAAATTTCAAGATTTTCTAAATTTACGTAGTTAATTTGTCACCAGGAGTTTGGAATTTACTTATTGAGAAAACTAAACCACATGGAATTGGAAAATCACTAAATTTAGATTGAGAAATTATGATATTTGACATCTATGTACATAATTACCAGCTATCATTCTGACACGGGCCCCCATATCTGATTGCCAAGGCAAGGCTAACAAAGTCACACGACTGCTTGCGCTCTATTGTATTTAACATTTCTTGTATACCTACACTCTACACCAAAAATTCTACTTATATCTTTTGCTTATATTTAGATTTTTTTAATTTAAATTCATTCTATGAAAAATTTTTGTCCTACTCTTCTAATTTTTTGAGATGTTTCCAATTCATTGTCGGGAGTAACAGAATTTCTGAAGGGTCTGCGTAATATACCTATAATATTAAATATTTAACTATTAATACAATAAGAAATAATAATGTATGTACTTCTCAGAAATGTCTTCGGATTTCTGACACTGACATTTATCTGTCAGTTACAAACAATTTAAATTTTCATCTATTTTCCATGGCATTCTTTCGGCTGTAAAATTTATTACAACAGATTATTTTATATATTATATTTCTTTTACCTCTGAATCTATAGAATAAAATGTTTAAATGTATCAGATAGAGAATTTAATTTTCTTTAATATTACCAAGAATTTATTTCAAAAAATTATATTTAGAAGAATTTTTGTCCAATTATTACCAAAACCTTTTCAGATCTTCCCATGAATGTCCGATTGGGAAATATGTAGTTAAAGAAATATAAAGTCTTATAGTTTTTAAGTAATCGTCCTTCCACACACACACACATACACACGGACATCATCGTAAAAATGTTAAAATCGGATTGTCGGGACCTTAAAATGTGCTTATTCAATAAAATCTGGATATGCGATTTTTAGCATGAATCCAATACCTCTCTTAGCGAGAGGTAAAAATAAAAATAAAGATGTCCGATCAGGGTCATCTACGAATTGTATAAATTAATATTTTAGCTCCGTCCATTCTGCCAAATTCAGTAGTGTCGTTTATTTAGTTTCTATGAAAGTACATAAGATACTACTGTTATTTTATTATTATAAAAATATGTTACAGTAAAAGCATTCAACCTTCAATAATTTTACAAATGTAAAATCAAATATGTGAAAAATAATATACTTGCATAATGTCGTGTCACTTGACACTGACAGAAAAAAACGATATTCGTACGGCTATGAATCAAGGTAATATGAGAATTAATAAATAAACTTATGTTACAGCAACAACAATCATCGTTTTAAAATAGAATGTCCTAAGTTTGTCGAAACAGTATGAATTTTTTAAAGACAAGCGTGTTATATCGATCCTCTTCGAACATGCTTCTAATCTTTGCAAATGACAGAGATAAATGTATGCCAATTTGTTAATTCGTTCATGATACAGATGACCTCCATTTGACATCTTTAAAAAAATCTCTTGTGGTCAGCACAATACTCGCCATTTTTATTTTATGTTGCATAGAGCGCAAGCAGTCATGTGACTTTGTTAGCCTTGACATTTTAAAATTTTGAATGCAAATTATGACATGACAATTGTGACATCTATGTAAATAACTATTAGCCGTCATTCTGATACGGATCCCCAGATCTACTTGCCAAGGGCAACAAAGTCATAAGACTGCTCGCGCCCTATAAGTAACGAATTTAACATTTCTTGTACACACAAATAATTGAAATTGTATCTCTTTTTTCGTTCTATGAGGAATTTTGTCCTACTCTTATAATATGTTTAAAATTCTTCAAATTCATTGACGGTATTAGCAGTATTTCTTAAGGATATATGTAATATTAGTATACCTATAAATTTAAATACATATTTGATTAATAATACAATAAGATATAGTAAATGTACACGTACCTCCCAGACATAATGCATTCATCTGTCAATTACAAACATTTAAATATCTCAACTGTTTTTTGGGCAACGAGATTTATTGCAATAGTTTGTTCTGTATTAATATACAGGGTGTAACAGAAATATACCATCTAGATATTGAGTTAAAATTATTCAAAGTTTTGTCACAAATTTCATTACCCGCCTATGGTCGAATAAAATAACACCTGAATGTCTACGAACAGCTTTTTTTAGTTTGTTTCCGTTGCGACTTTGTGACTGAATGCAATAAAAGAATGAATTTCAGCATGAAAAATTAGAAACTGGTGAATAAATTGACAGATACACCAACAGATGAAATTATACACAACTCGGGGAAGATAAAAGACACAAGTAGAATAGAATACCTCGATTAAGATAACAAAAAAAATCATACGTCAACTTTTTTATGTTACAACAGGTGGAAAAATCCAAACATGAGGATATTTATAGGGTGCAGTCGAACAAGAACAACTCTACAATTGACGGAACAAGAAAACGCATAAAGATGATTAAAAGTGATGCAGGCATAAATGAAACCACAATAAATGTTCAAAATGGCCACCGTCATTGTTAATGACTGAAGGCGTCGACGAAATGATGTAACTGTTATTCTCTCAATATCGTCCAATTTGTCATATGTGACACTGTGTATTGTAGTGCTATTCTTCGAGTACTAGACCCTGTCGTTCAGCAACCAATTCAATATTCTCTATATGATCAGGGCGTATTCTATTACGATCTTGAGCAGCACGCTTAAAGGACTCATGATCTCGGACTCGGAAATTTATTTATTTTATTTACATATATGTACAAAGGTGCGAAAGTTTAGAAAACGTCGATTTGGATAACGTGCCAAATAAATTTAGTGGGCTTCGGCAGCGTTTCCCTGAGCTTCAGCATAGGTAAGCTCAATAGCTGTATACTCGTTATCCGTAAAGGCAGGCATTTTTTACTGATTATAACTTTTATAATAATTATTAATCTATTTATTTGTCAAAATTTATTTGAAAAAGTTGACAACTCGCTTTTGTTAAAAACAATTGTTTCATTGTTATTGCTACTTGATCAAATTATTCTGAAAATACCTAAACGACTCGTTAATATATGGGGTAGGGGGGGGGGGGTAAAATGCAAATAATGAGATTTCGAAAAAACGTTATTAAGAAATATTGTTGCTCTCAACGAGTTCTATAACTGGTTAAATTTAATGTAGTTATTTCTGTTACACCCTGTATACTATATCTCTAAACCTATGGGAGATATAATAAAGTTTTTAAATGTACCAGATTGAGAATTTAATTATCTTTATTATTTGTAGTACCATAAATTTTCAAAAATAATATTTAGAAGATTTTTGTTAAAATACTACTACTTCCGGTTATCCAATTGTTACCAGAACCTATTCAACTCTTCCCATTACTGTTAGATTGAAGAATCCGTTGTTAAACAGGTATTCAGTCTTATAGAATTTGAGAAATCGTATCTACAACATCCTAACACACACACACACACACACATATCCACACACACACACACACACTTATATATATATATATATATATATATATATATATATATATATATATATATACACACACAGACATCATCATAAAAATATTATAATCGGATTTTAGAGACCTTAAAACGTGCTTAGTCATTAAAATCTGGAGATGGGATTTTTAGCATGAATCCAATACCTTTCTTAGCGAGAGGTAAAAATTACTGCATTTATTTTATCTTGCGTTTAAACTCGTAGACTCATGAGTAGACTGAACTGAACTGACTGTAATAGGCTAACTTGTAGACTACCTAGACTAGAATCATATTTATTTATATCACTATTTATTTCACATCCAATACGGCTGTCCGGTTTAATGACGACCGTAAATTGTCGACTACACTGGGTGTAATGTAATCACTGCACTGTGCACTCCGCTGAGCTACATCAGCTTTTATATCGCTCGCAACTCATACCGAAATATTCTTGAAAATTCATGAAAAAGGTTTCGCCACGGACACGTTAGCTGCCTGCGGCCACGCGACAATTACATCTTCGTCTGCCACAAGTGGAGTGAGCAGGTCTAATCCTGTTACAAGGTCACGCGACACTAGCTTATTTACTTAGCTGCGTGCGGTAATAAGACAGTTTCACATTTTTTAAAAAGTATTTTAAATGAGAGATTATGCATCATTCTTCACAGTATAGTTTAGTTCAAGTTCATTTCTTTGACTTTTATAATCCCTGTAATTTCGACTACAATAGCGAAAACAGCTTATGGTGAACTTATAGCAATAGAAAATAGGTTTTACTTACAGGTTCTTCAGTACACAACGACTATATAGAGAATTGACCTGAGAAATACTCATTGTGGAAATTTTCGCAGTAAAAATGCCTTGCAAGAACGAACACTAACAAATTGTTTCACTCGTGGGCTGTATTCCACTATCTTGTTCGTTTTTTCGATACACTTCCTTTTTACCTCCCGCTACCCTTGGTAAGGTAGGTATAGGGATCGTGCTAAAAATCGCGTATCGAGATTTTGGTAAATGACCATGTTTTAAGGTCCCTACAATCCAATTTTCACATTTTCACGATGATGATAATATTGTTTGCGCGAGCTCTGGGATCGCGTAAACAATATTGAAAATATTACATTTTTGCTTACGTCAGAGATGGTCACCAGAATACCATTTTCATGCTTTATTGTTTATGAAACCTATATTTGTTTATTAAACAATATTGGTTACTAAGCGAGTGCCATTAGAATACCGACATTGATGGTTTCTTGTTTTATAAACAATAATTGTTTTCTATTCAATATTCAATAGCCACCAAAATAAGCCCAATTGTTTGTACTTAAAAAAAGTTATAAAATTATTGAAGGAATTGATAACAGGTGTATTCTGTTTTGTTAAAATTTTAGGGATGTTAAAATCTCCAACATATACAACTTTTTTATGTAAAAGAAACGTTAATGATTCGAAAAATTCGAAAAGGCACTTAAACTTTTTTCACATCAGTAAGAACACCTCTTCCACGAGATACACCACAATCACGAAATCGACGATCCATACGAAATATGTTATCATAAGCTGAAACGTTCATTGCAGGAGGAACATAGATGTTAATAATATAGAGGGCAGATGAGTTTAAAAAAACGTTGACACATCAACATTACTAGGTAAAATTTCTATGTAATCACTTAAATTTATTTCACAGGCACTTTTTTTCACAGCAGTAGAAACACCACCTCCACGAGATACACCACACGAAATCGGCGATCCATACGAAATGTGTTATATGATCCATCGGAGAATTCGGAATCTGTTATATCCCGACGTAACCAAGTCTCAGTTAGGGCAATGATTTCATACTCTAACGAATGCATAATCGAATGAAAATAGTCCATTTTATTTATAATACTTTGAATGTTTTGATAATAAATATTAGCATGAGCTGTGTTAGAATTCATGGGTTCGCCTTAATTTACAATTGGTGGAATTCCACCAATAAATTTAATACGTAAATTTGTTTCACCCTTGACTTTTCTTTGTTGTAGTTCATTACGACAGCGCTTTATTTGAGCTACTTACAAAGAAGTTCTGTCAATATTAATGTATACGTTACCCCAAGTTTTTACTAATTTAGCTTTCGCTAACATAATGCGCGGATCTTCTACAGCTTGGAACGATATTTTAATTGAACGTGATCCGATTGTTAGGTACATTATTACGTGCACCCAATCTATAAATTTTAGCATTTTGAATATTTACGTTTGGTGCAATTTTAGATGTGATGGTACTGATCACACCTGGTAGATCTTCATATAAATAAAAGTAGGCGATAGAGTGTCATATGTTAAACTTTATGTACTCTGACATCCCATTCTGTTTCGAAATATTACACAAATTTAATTGTAAAAATATCAAATTGATATTTCGTAATATTTTTAAATTGGAGGCTCTTTAAAGAACAATATTTTTTAAATTTACTTAGAAGTCATATAAAAATTATTACGCCGCCGACAGGTCTAAAATCGCTTCGCTCGGTTTCATCGGCCGCGCGTTCGCTACAATATTTATGTATTACGGTATTATACACTCAGTCATACAGTAATCTGAAATGTAACGCACGAATTTCAAACTATTTATGTAAATTTTCTCACAAAAAACATATTTTGGGGTTTTTCCTTTCGACCACCTGCTAGTGACGCGCTTGTTTCGAATTTTCATCCAAAATTTACTACTCAGAAAAGTAAAAGTAGGTATTAGTAAGTGGATGCATTTCAATTTAAATGTGAGTCTTTATACGCATTAAATTTGCTCCATGAAATTAATTCATATTAACATATCAATAGTCTATTCTGCCGAAAAGTACATACTCGTACTTGCAAATGAAAATCATTTGAAGAGAAGCCTTTGATCTTGCATCAGTAAGTTTTAAACTTGAATACCTAGTAAATCTGGCGTGAAATGCAAATTTATTTGGCAACGTTTGACCACAAAAGAAAGTATTACACGACAGATGTCATTTTACCAAAGCAGTTTATTACGATTAAAACCCTTTCAAATGCACTTTTCGAAAGTTAACGATATTTAAATCATCACGGCTGATATATCATTCATACGAAACTATACTTAAATAAATTTAAATTGACAAATATTTTTTTTATAAACTTGCTTAAATTTAGAAAAAAAATTATTTAAATACAATACAGTGATGGTCAATAAAATAGAGCCATCAGTTTAAAATATAATAATATGAGATAGAATAATTCAATGAGAAATTTTTAAATAAAGTTACTATTCAATTCTTGCTTAGGAATTGTAATAAAGACTTTCAAAGCAGTGCATTCATTGTATTTGAGAAAATAAGAATAAATTTTCACAATAATACATTTAGTAAAAAGAGTGCACATCCAGAAAAAAAATCGGCGATATTAATATTAAGAAAACAGGGAAAGTATCAACGTGAAATTGTAGGATGTTCAAGAAAAATGATTGAGTATGCCACCAAATTCAAAGATAAACGAGAGTCGTGATAGACGAATTGTTCCCATTTCGAAAATGGATCCTTTCAAATCTTTTAAAGAAGGTTACAAGAAAATAATTTGCATGATATATGTAGAAAAGTTCCGCCCTAATCTTTAAAGAGTAGAATAAATAGATTAAACTTTGCTAATGATTCATTTTAATTGGGATAGTGATGTGTCTTCTATAAGTCGGCCATGAAAAAATCAGGATAGAGTTCGCCATGAACAGAAAATAAACATTATTGCAATTTTGGTGCCATACGAAAAGTTTGTCAAATAAAGTATTTTTATCTCTCGCTAAGAGTGGTATTGGATTCATGCTAAAAATCGCATATCCAGATTTTATTGGAAAAGCACGTTTTAAGGTCCATAGAATCCGATTTTAACATTTTTACAATGATGTGTGTAGGTGGGTGTGTGTGTGTGTATGTGTGTGTGTGTGTGTGTGTGTGTGTGTGTGTGTGTGTGTGTGTGTGTGGATGTGTGTTAGGTTGTTGGAGCCACGATTTCTCAAATTCTATAAGACTAAACACTTTTTTGACTACGGATTCCTCAAATCTAACATTAATGGGGAGAGTTGAATAGGTTTTGGTACCAATTGGAAATTGGAATTTTTTTATTATTAGTATTAAAGAACGTAAAAATTTCTATTAGACACATTTTAAAATTTTATTATATCTCCTATAGGTTTGGAGATATAGTATTTAATATTATAAAATAATCTGTTGTAATAAATCTCGTTGCCCAGAAAACTCCATGGAAACCAGTTGAAATATTTATGTTTGTAAGTGAATTCAAAATTTCAGTGTCAAAAATCAGCATTACTGGAAGATTTTTCTGGGAGGTACGAGTCCATTTAATATATTATTGCATTATTAATTAAATATGTTTTTAAAATTTTTAGGTATGTTAATATTATATTTTTAAGAAATACCGCTAATACTGTCAATGAATTTGAAGAATTTTGAACATATTGGAAGAGTAAGACAAAATTCCTCATAGAACGAAGAAGAGATACAATTTCAATTATTAGTGTGTACAAGAAATTTTAAATTCGATTCTTATAGGGCGTGAGCAGTTATGTGACCTTGTTGGCCTTGGCAAGTAGATATGAGGATCCGTGTCAGAATGACGGCTAGTAGTTATTTACATCCACATGAATTTCGAAAATCATGATGTTTTGAATGAAAAATTATGATATTTGACACCTATGTACATTATTACTAGCTGTCATTCTGACATGGGCTCCCATATCTGCTTGCCAAGGCCAATAAAATCACAGGACTGCTCGCGCCCTATGCAACATAAAATAAAAGCGGCGAGAGGTATTGTGCAGGCCACAACAATTTTTACCTCTCGCTAAGAGAGGTATTGGATTCATGCTAAAAATCGCATATCCAGATTTTAGTGAATAAGCACGTTTTAAGGTTCCTACAATCCGATTTTAACATTTTTACGATGATGTCTGTGTGTATGTGTGTGTGTGTGTGTGTGTGTGTGTGTGTGTGTGTGTGTGTGTGTGTGTGTGTGTGTGTGTGTGTGTGTGTGTGTGGAAAGACGATTTCTCAAAAACTGTAGTACTGGATATTTGTTTAACCACGTATTTCTTAATCAGACATTACTGGGATGAGTTGAAAAGATTTTGGTAATAATTGGACAACCGGAAGTAGCAGATTCTTAAAAAAATCTTCTAAATTGAATTTTTTGAAAATATTTGTTCTTGCAAGTACAAAAACATTAAATTCTCTAACTGATACATATAATTTTATTATATTTTTTATTGATTTAAAGATAAAGAAACATAATATATAAAAAATAAACTGTTGTAATAAACCTCACAATCCAAATAATGTCATGGGAACCAATTGAAAAATTAAAATATTTGTAACTGACATAAATGTCAGTGTCAAAAATCCAGAGTTTAAAATTTAAAATTATAAGTATATTAAATATACCCTTCAGAAATACTGTCAATTTTGACATTGAATTGGGAACATCTGGAAAAATTAGAAGAGTAGGACAAAAATTCTTCAAAGAAAGAATTTAAAATTTAAAAAATCTAAATATAAAGAACGGGTATATGTACAATTTTTGGTGTAGAGTGTAGGTTGTAGGTATATAAGAAATTACAATATTTATGTAACCAAAAACGGAGGTGGCGAGAGGTATTGTGCTGGTCACAACAGATTTTTTTCCTTTGTGTTCCTGATTATTGTGTAATAAGACATACGTTATATCAGATAGTAACAACGGTAATTCTTTAATTGAATAAATCGTTAGGTAATATTAATGAAGATCTACAAATATTGCTAAGTACGCTTGCGATAACTGTCTAACCCTCAATGAACAAAAATGTTGTACCATGATTTTTGATAATAAGATTGTACGACAGTTTCTTTTAAATAATAATTTGATTAAAGTTATAATAAATAATGTTGAATTACCTATTACACATTGTTCAAAAAATTTATGTCTAGTATTGGATACAGAACTGCGTTTCACAAAATGTTACTTTGCTAATTAAAAAAATCTGTTGTGGCCAGCACAATACCTCTCGCCACTTCCTTTTTTTTGGTTACATAAGTATAGGGCACGATCAGTCATGTTACATTGTTGGCCTTAACAAGCAGATGTGGGGGCCCGTTTCAGAATGATAATTAGTAATTATGTACATTGACATCTATGCAGAGAATTTTTCATTAAAAATTTCAAGATTTTCTAAATTCACGTAGTTAATTTGTCACCAGGAGTGTGGAATTTACTTGCCGAGGAAAATAAACCACATGGAATTTGAAAATCTGACATGGGGCCCCATGTGTGCTTGTCAAGTCACATGACTGCTCGCGCGCTAATGTATTTAACATTTCTTGTATACCTACACTCTACACCAAAAATTCTACTTACATCTATTCCATATATTTAGATTAAATTAAATTCATTCTATGAAGAAATTTTGTCCTACTCTTCCAATATTTCGAGATGTTTCCAATTCATTGTCGGAAGTAACAGTATTTCTGGAGGGTATGTGTAATATACCTATAATATTAAATATTTAACTATTAATACATTAAGAAATAATATAATGTATGTACTTCCCAGAAAAAGTCTTCAGTAATGTCACCGGATTTCTGACAGTCACATTTATCTGTCAGTTACAAACAATTTAAATTTTGAACTATTTTCCATGGCATTCTTTCGGCTGTAAAATTTATTACAACAGATTATTTTATATATGTATTATATTTCTTTTATCTCTAAATCTATAGAATATATAATAAAATATTTAAATGTTTCAGATAGAGAATTTAATTTTAATTTAATCTTTAGTATTACCAAGAAAAAATTTCAAAAAATAATATTTAGAAGATTTTTTTTCAAAAATCTTCTACTTCCGGTTGTTTTATTGTTACTAAAACCTTTTCAGATCTTCCCATGAATGTCCGATTGGGAAATACCTAGTTAAACAAATATAAAGTCTTATGGTTTTTGAGTAATTGTCCTTCCAACATCCCACACACACACATCCACACACACACATCCACACACACACACACACACACACACACACACACACACACACAGACATCATTGTAGGGACCTTAAAACGTGCTTATTCAATAAAATCTGGATATGCGATTTTTAGCATGAATCCATTACCTCTCTTAGCGAGAGGTAAAAATCTGATGTGACCAACACAGTACCTCCCGCCATTACCTATGTATATAATTTTTATATTACTTTATAAATTTATCCATACAATATATAGAAAAAGTATTAAAGCAAACTTGTAGAAAATGGAATAATCTTTAATTTTTATAATAACAAATTGAGAAAAAATTACATTTAAAGGTATTTTTTGAAGAAAAACTATCTTGAGCTTCAAGTAAACTGCCATTTCTGGTTATCCAATTGCCACCAAAATCTAATCAGATATTTCCATATTAGAGTAAGGTAGAAATACATGGTTTCAAAACTTTCTGAATGATAGTATTTGAGTTAGAGCGTATACAGGATCCACAAACACACACATACATACATACACACAGACATCATCGTGAAAATGTTAAAAATGGATTCTAGGGATCTTAAAACGTGGTCATTTACCAAAATATCGATATGCGATTTTTAGTACGATCCCTATACCTCCCTTACCAAGGGTAGCGGGAGGTAAAAAGCATACTTAGCGTTGAAAAATCTCCATATGAACCGTTTTGTTCTTTCGAGAAAATATAAAATAATTTTAATAAACAGTCTTGTACTTTCTGTATTCAATTATTGTGATACAATTTACGGGCCTCGACTTAAGATTCAGGATTTTAAAAGAATACAGAAAGTACAAAAATCTTGCATTAGCTTCATATTTGGTTTTTAGAAGATGTGACGCTGTATCATCAGCACACATCAGAAATGCAGTTTGGTTAAATATGAGTGAAAGGAGAAGTTATCATTATGCATGTCTTTTACACAAAACCATTATCACCAAAATGCATAAAAAATTAATATTTCGAGGTATGCATCACTGTCGAAATCTAAGAACAAATATAAAATTACGTATACCTAAATATCGAACAGAATTATTCAAACGATTCTTTTCTTGTAGCAGGACCTAGAATATATAATCAATTGCCAGATAATTTAAAAATAGCTAACACCTGTATTTTCTCATCTAAACTAAGAAAAATGTTATTTGCAAATATATTTCATATTATTTGACGCATTAATGAATTGAAATTATTGCTAAATTTACAAAACATCTTTTTCATTTTTGTTTCTTTTTTTACTTCCTTGTAAAGGAAGTATTGTAATCGCGAAAAATTTCGGTTTTCAGATTTCAGCGGAATATATCCATTTTGATCATCCCTGAATCCATTTTGACTAATTTCGTCGTGACGTCTGTACGTATGTACGTACGTCCGCACGTATCTTGCATAACTCAAAAACGGTAAGCCGTAGAAAGTTGAAATTTTGTATTTAGGACTACTATAACATCTAGTTGTGCACCTTCCTTTCTGGTTATTACACAATTTCCAGAAGTGGCACTTTACATGAAGCCTATAATAGATTTTAATGAAAAACTGTTTTAAAATATAATCCAAAACTTTTCAAATTTGGTATACAAGACTTTTATGTCAATCTAAATAACATAATGGATTTTGGTTAAAATAGGCTAACCGGAAGTGGTACATTACTTGAAGTTGTTAACAGTTTTTCTTGAATAAAATGATTTTATTTTGATATTAGAAATAAATGCTTCAAATAAAAGTTTTAGAGAATTAATTTCTGCGTCTAGCACATCAAGTATTATTAAATTAACCCGTTGTATAAGCGAGATATGTAAATTTAAAAATTATATACTTTTTTGTTTGCTATGGATTAAGACAAAAAAATAAAATAAAAATGTTCATGTCAAATTACGTTAAATACGTGCAATTTTATGATTCGTACAATAACAAATATTATATTTTTATTGTGAAATTAGTCATATTCAATGTTGTAATCAAATACATATTTCTTTGTTGTAATCAAAACTCTCTTTAAAAAGAACCGGGTTAGATTAATGTTAATTTAAGAATGATAGTAGTAAATGAATTATTTTTTGTTCTATATCAAAATATTTCTCGGGCTTGGCTTAAGTCTGTCAATATTTTGTAATTTAATTATTAAAAAAGTATGTATAGTTTAATAATCGTACAAGGAAGTCGTGTGGTGTCCACATCAGATTTTTGTTTTTAAGTCATTTTTATTAATATTGATTTTCATATTACATTTGTTATGTAAACTTTAATATTGTTATACTGTAATATTATTATTATTATTGTTCTATATTAAGTTGACTAAGTTGGTTACAATATATATTATAATTTGTTATAATATAAGGTTAAGTGTAAGACCAGCTGTAGCTAAACTTTGCAAAATAAAAATGGGTTATTATTATTATTATTATTATTATTATTATTATTAATAAAAAATCTGTTGTGGCCAGCACAATACCTTCCGTCAATCCTGTGTATAATGTATAAATTCCATACATAATTTTTCTTGCAAAAGATTCTAAATTTCCAGTAAAATTATTTCATAAAAAAACTATTCAAATTGCACTTGACACTGACATCTTCTTCTTCTTTAACTTTTTCCATTCGTTAGGGGTCGCTATTTTTGCGTGTCGTTATCATTCAGTTCCTTTTCTCTGTCTTCCGCAATACAGTCCTTCCATCTTATCTTTGGTCTTCCTCTGTTTCTTCAACATCCTATTACTAAACTATTTATTCTTGTTCCAATATAATTCTTCATTTCTCCTCATGACATTTTCAAACCAATGTAATCATATTTCTTGTATCTTTCTAGAAACTTGTAATACTAGAGTTATTTTCTTACCGTATCTTTCCGCGTTTTCCCCAACATCTACTTCAACATCCTCATCTCTGCCACATTAATTTACTTTTTATTGATACTGACATCTGTCATTTTGAATTATATGAATATATCAATAGTTTCTATGTTTAGCATAGCTCGCTGATTTATGAAAATTGATATCTTTATAATTCTTTAACTCTATATCTATTGAATATGAAGTATAAAATGTAACCAAATCGTATAGAGAATACTATATTCTTCAAGTTATAATAACGTTAAATGTCAATCAATCGAATTTAACTGTTAAATTTTCAAATGAGGGTATTTCCGGTTCACCAATTATAACCAAAATCTAATCACTTGTTCTTCTGGATGTAAACTTGAGGAATGCGAAAAAATTATAATTTTTGGAATCGTGGTATTGAAGTTATAGGATCCGGAACTTTTGTCGCACACACACAGACACACAGACACACATACATACAGACATCATCGTAAAAATGGTAAAATCGTATTATAGGGACCCTAAAATATGCTTATACACTAAAAACTTATCATTGAATTTTTTGACCAAAGACAATACCTTCCTTACCTAAAGGTGACGGAAGGTAAAAAAGGAGTATAGAAGAGGGTATATTTGTTAAAAAGTGGACAAAAATCGATAACGAGGTCAATGAAGCAGTGCATTTCTGGCAGACATTTAAAGTAACATCCCTTTTTTGAAATAAAATTACCCCTTGTAATAATAATAATAATAATTCAAATTTTGATTCCTTGAGTGTGCTTAAATTTGAATAGTTGTCGCTGTGTAGTTTAAGATTTGTAGTTATTTATATATTATTTGATTTAAGTAATGTAAGGTGTATATTTTTAAATAAAGACATTAACATATTAAGTACTGTAATTATTTTTTTATAGTTCAACATATATTTCACATTTCGTGATAATGTCTTTAATAAATTATCTATTCTTTCGATAGATTTTTTATTAATTACATTTTCAAGAAATAAAACTTAAAGTTTCGAATAATTCAAAATGAATTCATATTTCCCGCCACTTTCTCGACTGTCAAGTTGTACTTGGTACTGGGGAATTCGGGTAGTAGGTATTTTAAAGTAACAGATTGTTATCTTGTATATATAAAGTTTATTTAATATCACCACGTGCTATATGTGTCGTACTTTTATTAATGATGTCAACTTCTCTTAAAACATCTAGATGTCTCTTAATACCTAAAGGTACGTTTACAACAACATTAAAGCTCAATATACAACATATCCCCTTTTTACAATGTAGTTAATATTTAAATCTAGTAGGAGCTTTAATGATTCTGCCAAACCTAGTTACTTTAACATCCCCAGGAATAGCTGAACTAGTAGGCAAATTATTAGTAACTACTTTAACATCCCCAGGAATAGCTGAACTAGTAGGCAAATTATTAGTAACTACTTTATTTTCTTTATTATTTTCGTCTTCCAAATTTATATGCGCATTCTCATTATTTTGAGTGTTATTGTTACTAGTTTGATGATTATAATTGCGTTGATATGTATTTGGGTTTAACGTTTCATTCGGTTTGGTTATATCGTTAAAACTCCTTCTTAGATGTACACTGTTTCGCCTTAATAATTGATCTTTGGAATCTTTTATGATATAACTTCTAGGACTATCTAATTTTTTAACAATAGTGGCAGGTGACCATGTTTTATCTCGATTTTGCGTAACAACAATGTCTTGTGGTTTGAATTCATTTTTAACATGCGCTTGTCTATCATAGTACTGTTTATATTTAATTTGTTGTTTCTCTATTAAGGGTTTAACATTTTTGATCACTTTAGATTTTAACTTATCATTAAAAATGGGTAGTTTGGTTCTCAATAACCTACTCATTAAAAGTTCGCAAGGCGCAGCACCTATATGAGGTATAGGTGTGCACCGATATTCTAACAACGCTTCATTTATATTTCTATCTCCTTCCGTAGATTTTTTAACAATTTGCTTTGCTATATGTACTGCTTTCTCAGCCATGCCATTTGACCGTGGATAGTTTGGGCTAGAGGTTATTAATTTAAAATTGTACTCTTTAGAGAACTGTTTAAACTCATAAGAACCACAAGGCATGTTGTCAGCTACAATATTTTGTGGAATACCGTGAGTGCTAAACAATGATTTCAAGTGACTTATTAATTCAATAGCAGTCTTTGTTTTTAACCTAACTATTTCTAGCCATTTAGAAAAATAATCAATGACTACTAAATAATCTACTGCTTTGTAACTCATTATATCCACACCTATTTTTTCGAAAGGTACTTCTGGCACTTCGGAAGGAATTAAGGGTTCTTTATAATTAGATGTTCTATACTTTTCACAAATTTTACATTTAATTACAAAATTTTCTATTTCATTATTTAATCCTGGCCAGTAAAATAATTGTTTAGCCCTCAGCTTTGATTTGGTAATTCCGTTATGTGAGGTATGTAACAATTTCAGAATATGACCTCGTATCACAGCTGGTACAATAATTCTATCATTAAAATACACAATGTTATTGTTGACAGTTATATCATCTTTAATTTTCCAATAATGTCTTACTTCATCAGACACAGAGTTTTTGTTCTGAGGCCAGCCTGTTTTATAATATTCAACAATTTTACATAATACACTATCATTTCTGGTTGCTTCTATTACCATTTCATTAGTTACATATTTTGACTCAACGGTTTCCAAGCTATGAACTACTCCAGCGATATTGATCTCATTATTATATGTTTTATCAGTATAATTACGTGACAACAGATCCGCAATATACATATATTTTCCCGGTAAATACTCAATATTTAAATTATAAATCATTAGTTTGAGTTTCATTTTTTGAATCCTCATAGAAGCTATTTTAGACAGTTCCTTTTGATGTATTTTAACTAACGGTAAATGATCCGTTTGAATTTTAATTTGATACCCATAAATATAATCATGAAATTTTCGACAGGCAAAAACTATACTTAATAATTCCTTTTCAATCTGAGGATATTTAACTTCACATTTATTTAAAGCTCGTGATGCAAATGCCACTGGTTTTCCCTCTTGCAATAAACAACACCCAAGGCCTGTTTTTGATGCATCACATTGTATTACTATCTTCTGGTTATAATCAAAATTTGTAAGGGTTGGTAATTTAGAAATAACATTTTTTACCTTACTAAATGCTTCAGTATGCATTGAAGTCCATAACCAATGGACATCTTTTCTTAACAAACTTCTTAATGTTTCAGTTAGTTCAGTCATATTCGGAATATAATCCCTCAAGAAATTGACAGCACCTAGTACTTTCTGAAGCTCAGTTTTATTTTGAGGTTCTTTCATGTCTAAAATAGCCTCTACATACTTTGGATCAGGTCTAATTCCATCTTTGTTAAAAATGTGACCCACATACTTGACTTCTGTTTGTTTATATTGTATCTTATCAGCATTAAATTTAATATTATATTTTTTAGCTCTTTCTAAAACTACTTTTAAAATTTCATCATGATCTGCTTCATCATTTGTGGCTATCACTATATCATCAAAATAAACAGTTACATTGTCAATATCACCGAAATACTTCATATTAAGCTTTTGGAATACCTCCGGAGAGCAAGCTAATCCAAATGGTAATCTTTTGAATCGGTAATAACCGAATGGTGAGCTAAAGGTACATAATTCAGAGGATTTTTTATCTAAAGGGACTTGCCAAAATCCATCCTTAAGGTCTAAAACAGTGAACAATTTTTTATTTGCTAACTGCGATCTAATTTCTTCAATTTTTGGAATCAAATAATAATCTCGTTGTATTGCTTTATTTAAATCAACTGGATCTAAACATAATCTTAATGTTTTATTATTCTTTTCAACTATAACTAAATTACTAGCCCAGTTATTTGGTGTGTCAACTTTCTGTATAATATTTTTATGTTCTAACTTTTTTAATGTTTCTCGTAACCTTTTCTGAATGGATTGAGGCACTCTTCGAGGTGGCTTAATAGTACCTTCGACATTGGGATTTATTTTAATTTTATATTCATCAGGAAATCTTCCAATTCCGTGAAATACATCTTTGTTATTAGAAATTAATGAATTTTTATCCCTGAACATTGTAATTTGATCTGTTCTTTTAATTAATTCTAACTCTAAACACCCTGACAACCCAATAATTGGTGTTGTCTTATAATTACTCGGAATAACAACAAACTGCAACACTTTAACCTTATTTTTAATTTTACACTCTAACTTAATTTTACCTTCTGTATTAATAAGAGAACCCCCATAGCCCTGTAATACCATACGAGATTTCCTGATTTGACTTTGTAAACCTAATCTCTTAACAATACTATAATTAACAATATTAACTTCTGAACCAGTGTCTAGTTTAAATTCAACATTAATATTATGTATTCTGATTGTTTCTAACCACGATAACTCATTCACTGTAAAAAATTTATTTTCGGAATCATTCATCAAAACTAACTCACTAACAATAGAATTATTAGTTTCACTTACTGCAAACATTTCTTCATCCGACGAGTTACTCACATTCTCATCATTGGTCGTAGTTACTTCTCGGACTCTTCGTTTAAATTTGCATCCTACAGCAAAATGGTTCATCTTGTTGCAATTTAAACATTTTTTTCCAAATGCAGGGCACTGGAAGGCTTTATGTCTGATATTACATTTTCTGCAAAGATAAACACCATCACCCGAACAAGTACCATCTTTACGCTTCACTTTTCTGTTAGTTTCTTGGGAACCCTTGTTATGGAATTTTTGAATCGCATCCGTCGTACGTATATTTTCTTGCTTAATATTTTGAACTTGTAGTTTACTAACTTCAGCTGCTCTACATATGGATACCGCTTTATCAAGAGTTAAATCAGACGTACGCAACAATCTTTCTTGAATTTCTTGCTTGCTGATACCCAAAACAATTCTGTCTCGAACAGCTTCATCTGACTTATCAAATTCACACGTCTTGCTTAACTTTTTCACTTCCGTAAGAAAGTGTTCAAAATCTTCATTTTCCTCTTGTTTGCGACTGTAAAACAAAAACCTTTCGTAGATTATATTTTTGTGTGGTTTTACGTAGTCGTCAAATGCAGCTATAATTTTATCTGGATCCTTATTGTCTTCCTCACTTAAATTAAGGCTATTATATACTTCCAACGCTTCCTCACCCAGGAAATTGAGTAGCATTGCTGCTTTTGCTTCCTTCGATCTCGTATCATTTCGTGATGCGACCAAAAATATTTTATAGGCTTGCTTAAACTTTGACCAATTATTAACAATATTACCATCAACAATTAATGGTTTTGGTGGTCTATAATACAATTCCATGATTAGCAGTACTTTCCCTCCAAATAATTTTAGGTTATGTACTTATCTTTTACTGCCTGAGACTATCACAGACCTTACTATACTTTACTGACTTTCATTTCTCCGCAGCGCCATGTTGTACTTGGTACTGGGGAATTCGGGTAGTAGGTATTTTAAAGTAACAGATTGTTATCTTGTATATATAAAGTTTATTTAATATCACCACGTGCTATATGTGTCGTACTTTTATTAATGATGTCAACTTCTCTTAAAACATCTAGATGTCTCTTAATACCTAAAGGTACGTTTACAACAACATTAAAGCTCAATATACAACAGTTCTCTAACCTTTTCATAGACGGCACTAAAACTTGTTATCACAGTTTATAGGGGAGATACCCAATCTTCTACTATATATTTTCCTTAATCTATGCTCTATAAACATATAAATAGAGGTGTGACAACTAATCAATTTTTGTTGACATATTAATATCGGCGATCAGTAGGCCATGATTCTAACCTAACATGTAGCGCCTCCATAATGTGCTATACCACATAACATTCTGAAACTAACATGATAAATGACAAGTTAAATGTCACTGTATAATTCTATCAAAATTACAACTAATTTAATGGATATTTTTTGTCTCTCCGATGATATCTATTCAATTTTTGTAGCCCCTAGGGAATACCTTAGTTGCCTAATGTGTTACAGCGGTACAATTCAAAGAAATAAAAATAGCAAAATAATCAACAATAGTTTATTTACACTTGATATAAAACATATTTAACAACATAATAATAATAATAATAATAATAATTTTAAATGGGGTCGCGTAACTATGGGCGTTAGGTAATTGATTGTTTTGTGCGGCAAGGGTTCGATTCCTACTGACGCCAAACTTGAAATCATTTTTAAACAGCACAAAATAACCCCTGTGGTACACTCTTCACTACAGCTTTGGGAGTCCGTACGCTTGGTAAACATTTTCAAGTACAATTACAGATATATGCGAATAAACTAAGAATGATATCACATTATATTTGAAATAGATTAATCATTATTTAACATTCATTATCTTCGAGTTTATTATAATCGACAGGTCCCTTTATGTTCTAAATATATTTTACAAATACCTGCTTTGGAAAATTTACTTAATTATTCATATGTTGTAGATATTTGTAAAGTATTTTTTTTAAATTTTCTTGTTTTGTATGTGTGCTGCCAGGAATTCCACAAGGAATTTATTACCTACAAAGATGAGTAGATGTATGTATTATTTATTTTTCTATATTGTAATTTGAGAACGATTGGTAATTCTATATTGCTCTGTTCGTCAGTTTGTGTGTAAAAATAAAACTTACAATTAATCTATTTTATTTTCATTTTGTGACACTGAATATTTAAAACTAGTTTATATGTAGTTTTGTCATGTTTTACAATAATCTATTATGATATTCTCAACCTTTTCTTAAGGAAGACTTGGGTATACAGTAGATGGTATACTCTAACTAACACTCTAAGATTATGGCCATTATTACCCTCGCAGTAGGTAGCTGTTATTAGGATGAAATGTAATTCATAAGAGCAAAAAGGTCAAAAATATTAGGATTGCATTTGAATTTTTGTATATATTCCTTTATACACTTTTAATGTTTGCAATTTAAAAATTGCACATGCCAAATTTAATATTACACTTGAACACGTTATGAGTACCATCAATATAAACAGGTAATACGAATCCAAATATATTAGAAGTGAATTTCCAAAGTTTTGCATTAGAATCATATTCTTTAATCTGTAATTTAAGAAAATTATCATTATCATAATAATGCGTCAATTAAAGAAAACGTGTACACTAACGTACAAGAATATTTCGGCTGAGTAGCACGTACTGCTACCCCTGTTGGGATGCGGTCAATCCACAATCCACTGGAAAGTCAAAGTCATAACCTAAAAGTTCTGAATAGACTATAATATATTTTTTAAAGAATTCTTCATTAGTTAGCCACATTTTATATGAACATATTTTCGTGAAACGGAATTGTCTACACCCTCATCCTAGAAGATATGCTGTCCACGAATCTGACAATCAGGTTGTGAAAACGAACTAAAATAAGTATTAAATTATTAAAGGAATATGTCAATATAAAATAATACCAGTTTCTTAAACATTAAGAGATCCAGATCATTAAAATCTGATGTAGCCAGCACAATATCTTTCGTCAATCCTGTATATTATGTACAAATTCCATCATTCTAGAAACATTAGAGTTATTTCCCTTATTCTTTCATTAATTTACGTTTTATTGATACTGACATCTGTCAATTTGAATTACCTGAATATATTAGCAGTTTCCATGGTTAAGTTAGCATAGCTGGCTGAATTATAAAATTTATTATCTTTATAATTCTTTAACTCTATATCTGTTGAATATGAAATATAAAATGCAATCAAATCGTATAGAGAATAATATATTCTTTAAGTTATAATAACATTTAACTGAGTTTTTCAAGAAAAACTGTTAAAATCTTCAAATGAGGGTACTTCCGGTTGACCAATTATAACCAAAATCTAATCAAGTCTGCATATGGTTGTAAGGAAGAGGAATATGCAAGAATTGTAATTTTTGGAATTCTAGTATTGGAGATATCGTGCATGAAATGCGGTCACATACACACACACCCACATACACACATACACACACACACACACACACGCACATACGAACACACACACACATACATTTTATCAAAAATCATCAAAGGACAAAATCATCTTAGAATGGTCCAGAGAATAATACCTTCAATTTTTGCCCTATGTTTAATAAACACCCTGTATAATATTTTTTTTTAATAATTGAATAATGGGATAATCCTGAGTTCGTAGTCCTGGGTTTTATTAAATTAAAGAAAGAAATGTATCCATACTAATAATATGAAAATTATTAAAATATCTTACAGGTTTTGTTCGTCTTGCAGGACTAGCACTTAGAATTTCTTATTAAATAATTAAAAGTTCCAAACAGAATCTTGATATACAAGGTGGCGCAAAAAGAACGCATGTTTTTGGAATGCACAATACTTTAGAGGGGTTCAATGAGTGTAGTTTTAGTAGCCAACATACGGTTAACGGATTTGTCGGCGTGCCATTTCTTTTTGTGGGATTACCTCAAATTGAAAGTCTATGTTCGAAATCCTTGTAAGCTAGACGAATTAAAACTAGCCATTCGTGAAGAAATCGCAGCTGTGCCCCAAGAAATGTTGCTGAACTTTGACGAGAAGCTCTATATGTGTGTCCATGTCCAGCTAAATGGACGTCATCTTCCTGGCAATCTTTCGTAATTAAATAATCTTGTATACCCATAAAAACAAGATAAAGCAAAGATTATTTTCGTGGCAATATATTTTTTTTTTTAAATAGAAAATTAAGAAGGCTGCGCTCTTTTGAAATCCATTCGTTCTTTTTGTGCCACCTTGTACTTCCCGAAACTAAATAAGGAAAGTAAATCACTAATTGTCTAATGCATGACTGTCGCGAAACTCTGAATGAGTGCTGGAGATGCACTTGTAAAAGGTTTGGAGCGAGAGTGGGGGCCACTCCCTTAGAAAAAGTTTTTTTCTCAATATTTAATTAATTTAAATATATTTTTTTAGGTATACTACTATATCAATGGGTGCGTTCAACGCCTTTCATCGCTAGTAGCTGTGCAAACCGCTGACTGCCCTTAATGCAATCGCTGAACGCATCGCTGTTAGCAGCTTTGTAGCCACCGACCAATAATCTAAAGCGGAGTTTAATACCGCTGTCGGCTGGCAGCACACTATCAACTGTCACTTTAAACACAAATTGACGGCAGCTAATTTTATGTCAGTTATGAATATGAAAATTGGGTGATATCTGTCACTGATTAGGCGAAAAATTATGCCAAAATACAAAACGGTATATAAAAAACATTTCTGAGCTTTATAAAAGTTGCAACAATGAAGTGAAATATATTTTCTTTATTTGACAGACACTGACTTTGCAAAGAGTTATTTTTAATCGCTGATTGTAAATTAGCCAGCAATATCAAGTAATTGTAATAGGTTTCTTTTACCAACTAATTGACTAGTTTTTACGCCAATAACATTATTTACCATATTATCGGTTTCGAAAAGATCTAAAATTTCGTCAATTTCTGTCCATCATCGACTAGAAATAAAATTAACTGTCAAATTTTAATTGAATATACGTTGAGTTTACCGTTGCTATGGTAACAACAGCGTACTAAAGCGAACTAAAAATGGCTTATTAACATCGCTGCCAGCGATGAGAGGTGCTAAACGCGCCAAATATCAATTTCTTGACGAAATTACCAAAGCAACAATTTATAATGGCGTTATTTGTTTTAAAATTACCCTAAAAGCAGGGTTGTTATAATAATAATAATGTACCGGTCGGACATTCAAGTTTGAACCGGAGATTGTAATATTGGGCTTAGTAACAAAAATCAATAAAATAAGTTAAAAGTTGGGTATATGAATTTATATAAATCAAATTTTACTTAGGGCCAGTTTTGCAATCCTGGTTAGAATTTTAACTATAAGTTAAATAAACAATATTATATCGGATTATTGTCTGCAATGATCAATTTATCATTTGACAGTTCATTTTATTTCAATTTTGTTTCTTTAACTGACAGTTCAATTTTTAACCAGATATTCTAAAACTGGACTTTAGCCGTTAAAATATATTTCTTATAGTTCTGAAAAATTGAGCCATTTAAACGAGACGAAAATGTTAGCATCTCAATTTATATCGCCTAGTGACTTTAGTTTTCGCAACTTTACTCATATCAGTGCCAGACTGATAAAATATGTATTTAAACATCGATTCAGAATCATTATGTAAATATATGCAATATTCATTTATTAGACCACACAATACACATGCTACATCAAAATTCCAACAAAAGCGGTTATTCGGAAGCTATACATATTCAATCGTTATTTTATACAAACACCAAATAAAAAATCACCTGTTGTTGTCAGCACAATACCTCTCGCCTTTTCCATTTTTGGTTATACAGGCTAAATACGAAAATCCGTAACACAGGCGTATACATGGGAAAATAGTTTTTTTTTTTCAAATATTACCTATCCTGTAAAACTTTTTGTGGCGTTTCATACATTGAAAATTCTGTATCTTTAATTGTCAAAATTTTTAAACTTAAGGTTTTAGTGATCGAGTAGAATTAATTTAGAGACATCGTAAAAACAGATTTAGCATGCATTATTTGAAGACAAAAAATGAGCGTTGACAGTCAAATACTTATTTTTGATATGAGTTTTGGTTTGACAGTTTACTTGACGTTCATTTTATGAAATATTCGCGTACTAAATCCGTTTTTAGATCGTCTTTAATAATTATTTATGACATAAGTATTAAAGTGCCATTTTATTTTGTGAGAAGGAAGTTTGGAACACATATATCATACACTATTTATACTACTAACTCGATTATTACCTTTCGTATTGTTTTTGGTCGAAAAAATCGATGGTGAGTTTTTAATGAATAAGCACGTTTTAGAGTCCCTAGAATGTGAATTTACTATTTTTACGATGATGTCTGTGTGTGTGTACTGTGTATGCGTGTGTATGTGTGTGTGTGTATGTGTGTGTATGTGTGTGTATGTGTATGTGTGTGTGCGTATGTGTGTGTATGTGTGTGTGTGTGACGTTCGTTCCGGATCGCTTAACTCCAATACTACAATTCCAAAAATTATAATTCTTTCATATTCCTCTTTCGTACGTCCATATTAAGAATTGATTAGATTTTTGTTACGATTGGTTAACCGGCAGTACCCTAATTTAAATATTTTAACAGTTTTTTTTTTGAACAAAAGGCAGTTAAATATCATTTATGTTATTTAATGTTATTATATTTTAAATTCTATAGTAAATTTTTAATGGATCAGCACGTTTTGTGGTCCCTAGAATACGAATTTACTATTTTTACGATGATGTCTGTATGTATGTGTGTGTTCGTCTCTATCTATCTCTCTCTCTCTCTCTCTCTCTCTCTCTTGCTCTGTGTGTGCGTGTGTGTGTGTGTGTGTGTGTGTGTGTGTGACGATCGTTCCGGATCGCATGACTCCAATACCACAATTCCAAAAATTATATTTTTTTCGTATTCCTCGATATGCAGACATGATTAGATTTTACTTATTATTGATCCACCGGAAGAAACCCTCATTTGCAACTTTTAACAGTTTTTCTTGGAAAAAAAAAACAGTTAAATATCATTTATTGACATTTAATGTTATTATAGAGTAAAGAATTTATTATTCTCTATACAATGTGATTGCATTTTATACTTCATATTCAATAGATATAGAGTTAAAGAATTATAAAGATAAATCAGCCATTATGCGAACTACGGAAACTGCTAATATATTCAGATAATTCAAATTGACAGATGTAAGTAGCAATGAAAAGTAAATGAATGTGGCAGAGATGAGGATGTTGAGATAGAGGTTGGGGAAGACACGGAAAGACAGGTAAGGAATTAATGGATAAGGGAAATGGCTCCAATGATAGAAGTTTCTAGATAGATACAAAAGAGAGGTGAAAAATGTATTTGAAGAAGAATAAATAGCTTAGTAGTAGAAGGTAGAAGGCACAGAAGAAGACCAAAGATAAGATGGAATGACTGTATTGCGAACGACTTGAGAAAAAAAGAACTTAATGAGAATGACGCAAAACAGAAATGAGTGAAAGAAGAAATTTAAAAAAAGCGACTCCTAACTAATGGAAAAAGCTAAAGAAGAAGATGCCAGTGTCAAGTGCGATTTGCATAGTTTGTTTATGAAACAATTTTTTCATTTTTCATTCAAAATTTCATGATTTTCTTATTTAATGTGGTTTATTTTTTATCAGGAGTGTGGAATTCAGTTGCCGAACAAAATAAATCATACAATAGCAAAAATTCATGAAATTTTGACAAACTGCGGTCACTCACAAATTCATCTTTTTTAAAAAACATGTTTAAAAATAAAGCACATTTATTTTTATATACTGCACAGTGTAGCGTATTGAATAAAAATGGGGATATCAAATATACGGTTACAGGTTCTTGGACACTAATTATTTATATATTTATGACCCATATTAATTAAACCAAGCTGTTTACATCACAACAGCTACTTATTCTTAATCAAGAAGAAATTATCTCCATGATGAAATTATAACATCAACAAGTGTTTTAAAATTAATTACTTCTAAATTGCTTTCGTTATTAATGAAAAGGCCTACGTTTTTTCGCAGTATTTTATAACCACAAACAAAAAAATTAAATTAAGCTATTATTATACGAGACGATCAATCATGTATTGTAACGTGAATAAATTAAGTATGTATTCAAGTTTTTTTCAAAAATATTGGGAAAAATAACGAAACTTGTTTGTTTAATAAATGAATTTGTTGAATTAAATAGTTGAATATAGAATAATATCGCCTTAGTACAGTTTATAAAACGAATCATATAGGTAGGTACTTGGTTTCGCTTATTCATTTTAACCTATTTCTCCCTTTTTGCGCTTTTTATACAGTACCTAACAGGCCTATTCTGTAAAATATTCGCTTAACGAATCGTTATCATAACGAAATCGTTATTATGAAAATCTTTATATTTACTTAACGATAATCGTTATCTTTGTATTCGTATTCTGTAACACATTTTAAAAAATAATATCGTTGGGATCAAGTTAAGAACTTTATTTCTTAAAATCATATTATAATTTTAAATGAAATATCTAAAATAATTCAATATTACTCACAAAACTTCTAGGTTAGATTAGTTCTGGTGGGAGTCAGCTGTCCACCTGTCAGCTGTCAGTCTCTTTCTTCTACTTGTTGTGGGCTATGCTAGAGCTGCTACTACCATCTATAGACAAATTGGGAAGCTTGCGCTAGGCGATAGGATTAAATATTTATTAAATTATTTTAATATTACCTTGCAAAAAATTATAATACGACGGGTTTTTGAGATCACTATTCAACATAATAGCAATTTTATTGACACGAAAAAAAATACTGAATTATTGACAAAACGTTTAGGTAACGAATGTTTTTTCCAGTCGTTAAGAAATAACGATATCGTTACCTTTTTTTGTTATGAAGAATTAAATTAGTGTTTACAGAATATTACTTTAACGATTATCGTTATAATAACGATATAACGTTTTAACGATTCTTTATGTCATGCTTACAGAATAATCCTAGTGTCCTTTTGCCAGTACTCTATTTAGGGGTGTGAGACGTCACATATAATCACATTTCTGCCGCTAGATGCGTTATATTTATCGTTATTCGGCGTTTGAAAAAACCAAGTAGTCGTCGGTCGTCTGTAGTTAGTTGTAGTCATAAGTCTGTAGTTTGTCGTATAAATAATTATTCACCCGCTAAGTGCATGTGGCATATTACCGTATCCACCGTTCCATAATCGCTACATCTGGATCTACCCCAGTTGATCTTCAAGTGAGACAATCGCTGCAACAAATAGTGAGTACTTCCTATGTTTACTTATTCCTATTCGAATGAAAGACAGGAAATCCAGCACTCGTATACAGTCAACTATTAATAAAAATTAAGACAGCAAAAATTAAACACTTTTTACATTATTTATGTTTACAGAATGATAGTTGTTAGCTTATGTAACTACCTTCATTCCGTGCTTAATGGATCAACTTTTAGTAGTTGATAGCTTCGCGCCGTGTTCAAATTCAATCGAAGTCAGCAAATCATAGCCACGTTTTCTATTTAATAGTAGTTACTATCACACATATTTCTCTCGTGACATCTTTATGATGGATTTATAATTCGCACAGCGTACTAAAATAAATGCGCATACCATAGCACAGAATTTGAACATATGGTACCAGGTAAATCCATTTATAACTTGCACAGCGTACAGCGGTGCACAGAAAATAATTTAGCACAGCAGCACAGCACATGAGTTGACCAATGTTCATTTTTCAGTGCGCTGTGTGGGCGCCGAGTATGTCTGTGGTATTTCGTGATGTTCGACGTAGTATTTGAAATAACCGTCACGAGAGCGTTGAACATATTAGCGTTTATTAATATATTACTTGTTAAATGAACTTAGGATTAATTTTACAATCCCTAGTTAGAATTTCAACTTCCAGATAAATTAACAATAACAGTTTATACATATATAAATTTGTTGACCGTTTATTTAATTTTAGTGTTGTTTATTAAACTGGAAATAAAAATGTCGATTAAATTTTAAACAGAGATTATAAGATTGACCCTTAGTAGAGTTTCTTCGTCCATTAACAATTTTACAAACAAAAAATGTCAACAAATGTATATTACCAAGTTCATTATTCTATTTTTCTATGCGATTTATAAATTCCCCAAATAAATTTTGTTGTATGCAGTGTTGTACTGAATTGCGAGTTATAAATCCACCTACGAATGTACCTGTTCTAATAGATGGGACATTTAAGATCTTCATTGTACAATTAAAAACCAGCAAGTATCCACTGCTGTATCAGAGAACTCGCAAACATAATCTTAATCCACTAATTAGAAAGAAAATTGTCGTCAAGGAACCTCAAATTCAAATATTAATTTCAAGCGACGTAAATCATTGATGAATTAATTTCAGAAGGAAAAAGTTCGTTTTGAACATAGTAAAGAGGACAAATTGCTTATTAAAAGACTGAATATATAAAGTTCATTTTCATGTAACTATTAAAAATGTGAAAAATGATTGACACAATTAGATTATAATAGTCTGAAAATTTTAATGGAGTACTTAATCATTTTTAAAAGTTTTAAAATTTTTTTTTGAAAAAAAAATGTTAAGTAACTTTTTAAACTTTTTAAATACTTTCTTTAAAAAATAAACTAAAATTTAAAGATTAATCCCTGGTTTTATAAAGGACAGGATACATTCACTTCCATACTAATTTTATTTATTCACAATCATTATAAGTATTATTATGTATGTTGATTATTAATCTTGTAGGAGTTGGGAAATGCGGTGAGCTATAGGGATCTCGCGCGAACCCCTTGTTGGATTTTTTTTTAAGTTGCGAGCCCCTTGTTCTCGTTTTCTTATTTTTTTCCAAAAAGAGCACACAATTTTTTAAAAACATTTTCTTTGCAGAAGTTGAGCGACAAAATACATAGAACGGTAGCCTATTAATTAGTCGTCACTGACTGTGCGGTGACATTAAATACTGAATAATCTCTCGTTTTCGTTTTATGAAACAAAGAGTAAGCCTTTTGTAAAAATTTGAGCGAGCCCTTTTTTCAAAATTTTTATGGCTCGCTATTGGAAATAGGTCATTCCAAACTGCAATAACAATTTCATCGCATGGGTGACAAATGAGAGTTTACGCTTCCACTCAACAGGTGGGAAATAGTTTATGTAGGATGTAGAATTACCTAGCGACATTATAATATATATATATATATATATATATATATATATATATATATATATATATATATATATACTATTAATTTTAAATATTTTTTTTTTAAGAGTAACTTTTATCTGCCAGTTACATATATTTGAGCTGAACCAAGCTGAATTGTGTAACCATGGATTTGTGTTTAAAGCATAGATTCCAGGACATAACTTTTATATTATTTTATAAATTTATTCCTACAATATATAGAAAAAGTATTAAAGCATGCTTGTAGAAAATTTAATAATCTTTAAGTTTTATAATAACATAAATTGCGAAAAAATAACATTTTGTAACGTTTTTATTTATATGGGTGAAGTGTAAAAGACAGACAAATATTATTAACTAAAAGAATACGTTTATTAAACGATAAATAAATAAGGATTAAATATTAAAAGATAATAAAAACAACTAACACTATGATTAAATAATTATAAACACTAAGAATATTATTAAATGCTTAAACACTACGATTATTAATCTATACAATATTTATATCACTACACTTATATGTTAACAACTGGTAAACTGTATATTTATATCACCAAGTTCATCGCTCGTTGCTTATATATATATCAGACTATCTCTCCGCTTTCTTTCGGCCGGTATTTATACAGCTCATATACTTCTAGAACCCTCTGAAGCGACAATGACCTGTATACAAAAGAATGAGGTCACGGCGTAATTAACCTATAGCTAGTGCGTCGTCAGGGATCGCGTCATCGCTCTGGTACCTTATCTCAGTGGCAGCGTTGTATACTCTTCTCTCAGGAGCTCACGTCACAATTTAAAGGTCTTTTATGAAGAAAAACTATTTTGAGCTTCAAGTAAAATGCCATATTCGATTGACACCAAAATCTAATGGCTTCTTCCCATATAATAAGGTAGAAATACATGGTTTAAAAAATTTCTGAATAAAAGTATTTGAGTTAGAGTGTCCAAAAGATCCACACACACACACACACATACACACACACACACACACACACACACACACACACACACACATACACACCTACAGACATCACCGTGAAAAATGTTAAAATCGGATTCTAGGGCCTTTAAAACGTGGTCATTTACCAAATTCTCGATATGCGATTTTTAGCACGATCCCTATACCTCCCTTACCAAGGGTAGCGGGAGGTAAAAAAGTAAATTCCCATTATGTGCGAGTATATTCAGTGTAATCCGTTTCGTGACTTATAGCAGGGAGATTTAAAAATGTAAAATAAGTACATAAAAGTTGTGCAAGTAAAAATTTATAGCAATATAAATTAGAACTTTTACGATAACTTTGTGTATACAATTTTCAAATAAAATGTTTTTCTTTCTAAAATAAAGACCGTTTAAATAAAAAACTTTCGTGCGAAGCAGTATTATATTTTAAATATAATTTGTTCCACAGGTAATAAATTGTATCTAATTTAACAGCTATTACATTACATGAATAAAATTTAAATCTTTTATGTACATATGCATGTAGAATATTCTGCAAATATCAATTAATATTTTTAATTTTTTAGAAGATACAAAGTTTTCTGTTTCACGGTTTTGTAAAAAAATAGTGATTTCAAGTAAACAATACTGCTAGTATTGCGCATTGCAGATATGTATGTTATTGAATCATGGAGGAGGTGAATTTGTTACGAATATAAATTAAAATTGGTTTACTGACAAATCCTCCATGCTGCATAAAAATTAAATAATATAACATTTTATATGCCTATTTATTCATTGCTTAAAAGATAATGAGTTATGGGGGGAAACGAGGGAAGTTTAAAATTTCATTAATCGCAATCTATTTCCAAAAACGATAAATTTAAGAATGAAATGAAAATATTATACATTATAGAAAAATACCATACATATTAAATTATAGTGATCTTGAATACAATATATTGCGTTTTAGATAAGAAAATAACAGGTGGAGCTTGAGAGCTACATTGTTGCATGCATCAACTCAAGTAATATAAATGACTTAAAATCGGTGTCACTGTGATGTCCAAATTTACCTCACGTAGACGTCTCAGCGTGAAACTGTACAACGTCATTTTAAGATGTTTCTTCAACGTCATTTTAAGACATTGTTCCCACGTCATTTTAAGACGTAGTTTCGACTTAATTTTAAGACGTCTCGACGTCATTTTAAAACGATATTTCGCCTTCTAGATAGACGTAGGATATATTCCGAAAATAACGTCGTAACAACTTAAAATGCCATAAACAGGTAAAAGAAACTACTAGAAAAAAATAATAATTTATTTCTAGTTTTATTTATATTGCATGTTATATATATATATATATATATATATATATATATATATATATATATATATATATATAATCTGATGTGGCCAGCATATTACCTTCCGTCAATCCTGTGTATTATGTACAAATTCCATACATAAATTTTCTTCCAAAAGATTTTATATTTTCACTAAAATTATTTCATAATCAAACTATGCAAATTGCACTTGACACTGACATCTTCTTCGTCTTTAGCTTTTCCCATTCGTTAGGATCGCTATTTTTCATTTTATTCTTCCATTCTTCATTTCTGTTTTGCGTGTCGTCTTTATTCAGTTCCTTTTCTCTCAAGTCTTCCACAATACAGTCCTTCCATCTTATCTTTCGTCTTCCTCTGTTCTTTCTACTTTCTACTACTAAGCTATTCATTGTCTTCCAATATATTCTTCATCTCTCCTCATGACATGTTCAAACCAATGTAATCGTATCATTTGTATCTTTCTAGAAACTCCTATCACTCGACCCATTTCCCTTATCTCTTAATTCCTTACCTTATCTTTTCGTGTCTTCCCCAACTTCTATCTCAACATCCTCATCTATGACACATTTATTTACTTTAGTTACGATATCTGTACGAGTAAGACTCGGAAATCACTACGATCAAAAATGCAATTCTGACATATATCGTAACAAATGTGTACTCTTAAAACATTCCGATTTCTTGTAAATATTTACTGTCAATTATTACTTATTTGTAAGACTAGTAAAATATTTTAGGTTCTATGTATGTCCGATACATATGAATAAAATGAAAATATTAAACAAATTTTATAAAGTCTAAGAGCTCTTTTAGACGAAAATTTAAATAGGAAAATTCTTTTTTACGCAATTTGCATGAAATAATATTTTTCTTATGATAATATTATAGAAACTGTGTAAAGGTTATAAAAAAAATATACGGGTCTCCGTGAATGCTTCTGTAATTCTCGATTCAAATATAAATGGCCTATTTCGATTGGATAAAATAATAGTTCATAATTTCATAATTATTGAGTTATTTTTAGATGCATTTTTGCATATAGGTTCTACTAACTTCAAATTTTACTGTTACAAGGTCATTTCAAAATCCTGTAGGTAGCAACTGTTTCGAATATATTTAAGTCAGTCATCCATATGCTGAGCAATAGTAATGTACCAGTTCCGGTTGATCGTTTGTACACAAAATCTAATTTGTTGTTTCAATAAATAGGAAAGTCATTAATACGAAACTTTGGATTATATTTTATTGTTTTTCCTCGAAAATCTGCTGAGAGCTCCAAATTAAGTACCACTTCCGGTTTATCATATATAGTCCAAATCTTATATGTTGTTTCAAATTAAATACGAGTTTGAAATACCAAATTTGAGAAGTTTTGGACCATATTTTAATAAATTTTTTCAAGAAAATATATATAGGGGTTCAAGTACCATTTCCGGTTTATCAATTTTAGAAAAAATCTAATATGTCGTTCGCATATTTTTACGAAAATCTGTTAAGGGCTTCAAGTAAAGCAGCACTTCTGGTTTAACAATTTTCGTCAAAATATAATATGTTGTTCCTCCTGATATAAAAGTCGTAAATACTAAAAATCTAATCATCTCTTTGTATGACTACAGAATGCTTAAATACGGAAAATTTTTTTTTTCTGAAAATTCATATAAGAGTAATCGTGGAAGAAAAAATCATCACACACACACACACACACACACACACACACACACACACACACACACACACACACACGGCCAACCATAACTCAATTTTTCCTGAGTACGCCCCTGTCCTTTTGTTGCGAATTTTTGTTGTAAGAGGTCTCAATTTTTCGCTGCGGAGTTGGGTAGCTGCCAAGTTCCCGCTCTCTCCGGTCCGGGCTGTGAAGGTGTGAAGTTGTCGGCATCAAGCTGCTGCATGGCTGTGTGAATTTTCTATTGAATCTCACGATTTGTTTTGGTTTCTACCGCTTTGGAGAAGTCGTGGGACAATTGCTTGTCCTTAGTAAGTAATATCTTTTTCTAAATTTCTAGTCCACAGTCAATTACTAGTGAACCTTTTTGTTTCACGGTAACTACGCAGCAGCGTGGTGCGGACTCGTGCCTTTGCAGGCCGGATCCGAGCCTGTGGCCTTTTTTTTGTGTTATACTTTTATATTCAAAATTTATATAGTAACAACTAGGGATATTTTCCCACATTTAGGCTATTTTTATTCAAAATTTATATAAATTTTTTTTTGGCCCAGGCATTCTTAAATTCATTCCGTTTCATTAACGAACCCTACCTCGTTCGTTAGGCCCCCTGTGCCCAAAAATAAGAGGCACTTCAACTTTTGTATATTTTTATTATCAGTAGTTCAGTTTAACTTTTATTCCCCTTATTAACGAGCATTATCCTGTTCGTTAGGTCTCCCCTGTGCCCCAGTTGAGGCACCTCAAATTTTGCAATCTTCCATTCTAGTAATTTCTGCTTAAATTTTGCTAGAGAGCCAACCTAGCCTCCATCGGTTTTTTGTGTCAACGGAGACACTTCAACTTTGATTTTTTGTATACCATAAATATTTTAGTAGTTCAGTTTAAATATTTTTCCTTTTGTTTATGCCCCTTTTGTGCAGATCAGTCCCCCCATTTCTTTACAGTCCATTCAGTCAAGAAATCGCTTTCATATTTCATTCATTGGGAATACTAACAACACATTCATACACGCATGCTGACACAGACAACCACACCTTCCTAACCAACCTTTTGGAGTGAAAGGTGAATGAATGAGTGAGTAACAGCAGCTCTTCCAGCAGTTTTTACAGTCGCGTTCGCGAATTTTATTTTTGCTTTTGCAACAAACCGAGCCAAAGTCCTTTTACTCAACTTATCTGGTAATTTAGTTTTCTTTGGTTACTACAGGAGCTTTTACTTTGTTCTTTAAATATTTCTGTAGTGGACCATAACTTTGGCAAGGTCTGCGTAGATTCTGTTAGATAGCAACAGCGCATTGCGTTCTTACAGCTCATTCTACTGCCGGTTGCGCTTTGCGTCTTTCCACTTGAGTGTCGCAATCATTTCAACCCTCATTTCACTTTCATCATTTTTCACGTTAGCTATTTATTGTATCGTGTAGGCAGTCTACGACTGCACAATTTTGTACATCTTTCATTTCATTATTTTAGGCACTGTACTTTAATCTGTGCATTTATTCTTTAATTTTTTGCCGAGCGAGTTTAGTTTTTTTGTGAAGGCAGTTTGTCATTAAAATTTCCTTAAAACATTTTTGCGGTCAGGTTTGGACCTTTAGTTTTTCTTGAAAATTCCTTTTATGCTAATCGTTTAGCCCTGCCTTTACAAGAAAAATATTTTATTACTATTTGTCAAAAAGGATCAGTTTTCTGCTGCTTTATTTTTTTTCTCAGCTTTAATTTTGTTCGCCCCGGCTCGGAGTGGTTTAGAACGCCTGGTGGTAGAGTAGGAAGCCTTCCTGGATTTTGGCAGACGGACCTCCAACGACAACAGGAACCCCAGGCGCGGCTCCTGAGAGACTTTCGCCTCGAGCTAAGTACTTTACTAGCCAAAAGGTGGCCCTCTACTTAGGGCCTAGCCTTGACCACTTCTCGCTCCGTTCCCGAGAGTGACCTCGAGCCACAGCGGCGCTACGCCACCGCCAGAGCCCCTGTACGAGTTCCAACGGCCGAACCCTTCGCCGGCCTTACGTTTGCCGTCTGCCATCGCCGTCTCCGCCAGCTGCTCACCCCAGGCGGGCTTAGGCTACTTCGGCCCAGCTGAAGCCTCCCATCCTGCTTAGCTGAGTATTTTTTTTTTTTTTTTTCACTTCAAAAAAATTAATCTTTGCAGTACTGACTCCTTTTCGTTTGATGTCCTTCTGACACCGTTTTTTGTTACTATTGTATTTTTTTGTAGCCGGCAATAAATTTGTTCCACTTTTATTTATTTGTCTCAAAATTGTTCACTCGAGTATCACCGGTGGTCTGGCGTCCACCGCTCATTCTGCCAATACCATTAGCGCCAGTGGCGCCCTTATTGTTTTCACTCCTGCTCCCTTACGTAATCACGACCCACGACCCTCGCTTACGACATTACAGCACCGGGCACAGTTATCTGTGTGTAGTGATCGGCCAGCCAACAAAGGTAGGTGCCTTTTGCGTCACAACACACACACACACACACACACATACACACAGACATCATTGTGCTGTGGGATTCCTAATTCGTGCTTATTTACTGAAAACATACTATCGAATTTTTTGGACCGAAAACATTACCTCCCTTACCTACGGTATGACGGGAGGTAAAAATTGTTCTATAGTGATTGATCATTTGTTTCCTAGATGGGCAAAATTTCCCACAGAGCGAGATGAAAAGAATTATATAAAACAGGCAAAAATACCATATTTTGTTTAAGTAATTAATTCTAATAAAATTTCTGTTATTAAATGTATATTAGTTTCTTTGAAAAATGGAACGTTCGAGCTGTGTTACGGGTAATAGATGTTATGCATGTGGTAATTCTTGGTCCACCAGTAGATGATGTGATGGAAATCATCCACTTTTTTCTATATTAATAGAAAATATAAATAAAATTTTTGAATTAATAATTAGTGCGAAAAATATACTTATTATTTATTAAGTTTATTATAATGAAGACGTACTCATATAATAAAAAATAAATACAATAATACTTATAATGTGCCGCCACACCTGTTGTGGTGCGGTCATGGTGGCGAGGTCCTTTCTGTCGGTGGGAATCGGTTTTTCACGGGCGCCTTCCGCGGCGGTTTGCTGAAAAGAGAGTGGGCTGCGATGATAGCATTCTGCGTACGGAAGTCAGAGTTTTTCTTAGAAAAGTACGTGTTGATCTTAATTAACTAGTTTATTGTACTTAAAGATGTAAATTATACAAATAAATAAAGAATGAAAACCCTGTCTGTAAACTGTGACGGAACTGTGATGAATCTACTAGGAAGCTGTGATACCGCGTCACGGCAATATGCACAGGATTTGACGGCGGCAAGTAAAACAAATACAAATATCTAATGAAAGATAAAGTACGACCGGACTCCTCTACGGTAGGTAACGGACATACAGACGGCGGTTTGTCTCGGTGAGCGGCGAAATACACTCACCAAACTCGATATAGAATATCGGCGGCTAGGCATGTTGCTGCCAACTCTCATACTGAGGACTCGTTGACAATCAGACTCAAGAGAGGTTCTCAACCAAGGAGCCCGGATTTTGTAAATACGAGTAAAATCTCGCATAACTTAAAGAGGGGTGATAATTTAAATTCTGATGGTGTGTGGTGGCGCTGCTGACGCCCACTCAACGAAAAACTAATTTACCAAAAATCCGAACATTAGCTGACAGTCATAGATTGCTCTACAACACACAAAAAACGCGATACCAGACATAAAATAATATTTTGCCATTGGAAAGCGCTGCTCACTTCTCAGTGGCAAAATATTACAGCTGACAGTTTTTGTAGTGAGGGATGTGAAAATAAATATATAATAATCACAAACTATTATCAACTGGACAGCAAATAAACGATACATCAATAATATATAACATAATAATTATTTTTTTATTGTGATCAGTCGTGTATTTTTTTTCTTTGTGGGTTTTTTTTTAAACTTTAGTGGTTTATCTTTGTGATATAATTTTAATATTTGCACCAAAATCTGCGTCTTTTTAAGTATTTCTAACTGAAGTATTCTAAGTTGAGTACTGTGTGTGATTTAGTGCAGTTTTTGATCTTAAGTGCATCATCAGTGCTACGATTTTTATCACATCTATAAACAAAATCCAGCAAGCCTTTTATTCACCAAGAGGTCAGTGGCTTACAGTTGACCAATTATATTATCAACATTTACTACAAGTACAACATCATTATGGTCTCAACGTGCGACACCTGCAAACAGAAGGTGAGCAGACAAGACAAATCTGTCACGTGCTTTGGCTGTCATACATGCTATCACATCAGCTGCTTGAATATAACCCAATCGGATAAAAACATTCTACTGTCCTCTAAAATTTTGGTATGGGCTTGCACTCCTTGCAAAGAACAAAAAGAACAATCGGCATCTCGAACTCAATCTACGTCTAGTCCAAATTATACGTTAGATGACGTCATGGCGTCTGTAATGGAATTAAAAAAGCGGTAGAGTTCTGCAGCAATAAAATGGACGATTTCGATAATAAAATTAAATTGTGGACGGATAAAATTAACTTAATAGACCCACTCAAAAATGAATGCGAAATGTTGAAACAAAAAGTTTACGATCTCGAACAAAGATCTAGATCTAATAATCTGGAAATTGTTGGTATTCCTGAAAAAAGTAATGAGAACCTAATTAACATCATATCTAATTTAAGTAATACCATACAATGCCCAACAACTGAAAACGATTTTGACGCAATACACCGAGTTTCTCATTTCAATAACTCTAACAAACCTAAAAATATAATTGTCAGGTTCATTTCGCGATTAAAAAGAGACAAATTTATAGCTCACGCTCGTGTATAAAAAGATCTATTCACCACCGATATTAACTTTAACGAAAAATCGCGTATTTTTGTTAATGATCATTTGAGCCCTAATAATAAATTTTTATTGAAAAAAACAAAAGAAACTGCTCGTGAAAAAGGTTTTAAATATTCGTGGGTGAAAAACTGTAAAATCTTTGTACGTAAAAATGATAACAGTCCAATAATTATAATTAATACCGAAAAAGACCTAAGTAAATTAAATTAAATCATTTTTTTTTTTTTGATAAATACAATATTAATCATATTTTTTTTAACATGATTAGTATATATTATCAAAATGTCCGCGGTTTAAAAACCAAATTAATTAACGTGTATAACGAAATCAGTGCAAACAATTACGACATAATTTGCTTGACCGAAACTTGGCTCAATGACACAGTTAATGATAGTGAACTATGTGACTTACGTAAATATTCAGTGTTTAGGAGAGATCGTAAGGATCCTAACAAAAAGCAAGGCGGTGGTGTCTTAATTTTAGTGTCCAATAAATACTATTCCCAAACGTATCCAGATTGGTGTTCGAGCGCTGAAGACATCTGGGTATCTATATCAAGTAGCACCCACCAGAATTTTTTTGTATGCTGTGTATACATTCCTCCCCAAAGTGACTGTGACATCTACAGCGACCATTTCAACAAAATAAATGACGTTTCCCTGCAACTTGCTATGGACAACATATTAATAATGGGTGACTATAACCTACCAGAATTACAGTGGTCAAATACTCCCCCTTCACCAGTTATCCTAAGAAGATCTGATACCCACTCCTTGTTAATAAACACCATATCTATTTGCAATTTAAAACAGTATAATTACATCTGTAACCATCAAGGCACTATTTTGGATTTAATTTTTTGTACAGTTGATCTAATCATTTCACTTTGTAATGAGCCAATTAGTAAATTAGATCAATTTCATCCTGCTCTAGAAATTAATTTTAATCTATTAAATTTTAAACCCCTAGAAAATAATTATTTTGCTCGTTACAATTACAATAAGTGTGATTATGAAAATATAATATACAAATGATCTACTATTAATTGGGACACCAAATTAAATCATGAAAACATTAATGACAATGTAAAAACCTTTTATGATATTTTATACAACCTTTTGGATACCTTCTGCCCTCTCCATTACCATAAAAACAGAAAATATCCAAAATGGTTCTCAAAATCTCTGATAAAAATAATAAATGAGAAAAATAAATACCATAAAAAATGGAAAACTTACAACAATATTAATGATTACAATACGTTCTCAATACTTCGTAGAAGATATAAAGTTGTTTTATCTCTAGATTACAATAATTATATTAAGTTCATTGAAAATAACATGAAATCTAATATTAATTGTTTTTGGCAACACACTAAAAACTTCCGCAAAGATAACAACTTACCCAACTCAATGTTCTTAAATGATACTGTTGCTCTGTCGGGCGATAAAATAAGTAATCTTTTCGCCACTTACTTCGAATCAGTGTACACAACTCACCGTAACATTAACAACACACAACATAACTCTACTAACCTAAATTTAAGCCATGTAGTTATCCAGGAAAATGAAATATTACAACGTTTATGTACACTGAACATTAAAAAGGGTTGTGGACCAGATGGAATACACCCTAGCTTTATCAGAACATGTGCTTATTATCTATCTTACCCGCTTTTTCTACTTTTTAATAAATCACTTCGGACAGGAGTATTTCCGGAAATATGGAAATTATCACACATCACACCCATTTTTAAATCTGGAGATAAGCGAAACATAGCTAATTATCGTCCAATTTCCATTTTGTCAGCTTTCGGTAAAATTTTCGAATATCTAATAGTTAATAAAATAAAAAGAGATATTAGTATCATAATTACCCCCAAACAAACAGGTTTCTGCAACAAAAAATCTGTTTTAAATAATTTACTTCCTTTTACTGAGTTTGTTAGCAAGTGCCTAGATGATAGAACCCAGGTAGATGTTGTGTACACGGATTTTAGTAAAGCCTTCGACAAAGTTAATCACACTCTATTAATAAATAAGCTGGCATCTTATGGTATTCACGGAACTCTTCTACGATGGATTGAGTCGTATATAAACAACCGTTCTCAGTTGGTCTTTGTCAATGGTTTCAAGTCGCGTACAATAAATGTTCCATCAGGTGTACCACAAGGATCACATTTAGGGCCGTTACTATTCAATCTTTATATAAATTCAATAGTTGACTGTTTTCGTCATTGTGAATTTTTCTTGTACGCAGATGATCTAAAAATATTTAAAAGTATTACCTCCTTAACAGATTGTTATCTACTGCAGAACGAATTGTTAAATCTTGACAAATACTGCACTGAGAACGATTTAATTCTAAACATTTCAAAATGTTCTGTCATAAGTTTCACTAGAAATAGGAATATTATTTATTTCAATTATAAGTTACATGATTTGGTCTTAGAGCGCAAAACCACCATTAGAGATCTTGGTGTTCTGTTTGACTCTAAATTAATTCTAACTGAACAAATAGATGCCATCGTTCGCAGAGCTTACAAAATAATAGGATTTATTTACAGATATTGTAAACATTTTAATACAATAAATTCGTTACTATTACTATACAAGTCGCTAGTACTTCCTATTATTGAGTATGCTTCGCAAATATGGAACCCTGCTTATAATAAAAATATAAATAATTTAGAGTCTGTACAGAAAAAATTTATAAATATGTTGAACTTCAAATTCTCATTACATTATGAAAATTATAGTGATATACTACAACAATTAAATCTGAATTCATTAGAACATCGTAGAACTGTAAACGATATGCTTCTATTATACAAAATTGTTAATAATTCTATTGATAATTTTTCTATTATTGATTTCATAAATTTTCATGTTCCCCCGTCCAACACACGGAATAAAAATCTGTTTTATATTTTCAAGTGCCAAACTAATAGTCACAAAAACTCACCTATCAATAGAATTATGGCATGTTATAATAGAAGTTTCCAACATTTAGATATTTTTAATTTTCCTTTAAATCACTTTAAAAACGCATTAACACATTCATGATATTAACATTATCTTTATTTTCTATATATACATGTGGGTATATATGTTTATATGTATGTATGTATATATATGTGTGTATGTGTATGTTGTATGTATATATATATATATATATATATATATATATATATATATATATATATATATATATGTGTACATATGCATATATTTAATTTTGGTCTTTCATAAATGTCTGTATTTGGTAATTTTGTAAAAGTATATTGTATATTAGCGGAAGCCTATTATTGGGTAATCTGTTGGCTTCCCGTAAATAAATAAAATAAAATAAAATAAAAATAAACAGTGTACATGCTTCGTATAATGGTTTTACAACACATAGGTAAGCCTAATAAAACAGCTGTTTGAAAATCTCTAATCAGGTTACGTTTATAGCGTGCGGTGTTTTATTTACAATCAAACTCGATTCTTGGATCGTTTGTAGACGACTACTGCCACAAACTGAGACGAGGGTTTGTATCGTCAATAAATATATATAAAATAATTTATTTTTGATTTTTAAATAATAAATTTCTAAGCAAAGAATCCTACAAAATATTTGATACCACATATTAATTTTGTTTTCCAATTGTTACGATAGACTCGTAACTATATTTCATTTCACGGAAGAAAATAGTACTGGTTTAAATAGTGATATAAATTCTGCCCTTTCATTGGTTAGAATGCAAACCTAGTTCACAAAGACGAAGAAAGTATCACCTGTCAGTTGTCAATTATTAAATAAAACCTGCAGAATTAAATGTTTTGTTGCAATTTTTAATATTCAGGTTTTGTACATTTTTACAGATAAAAAAAAAATTATTGACAAAGTTTGGTTTCACGAATTTAAATTATTTATTTAATGCATGTAAAAACGATCGGCTCTCGAGCGCCTTTACCATTCAGAATTGCATTTTTTTGTAAATTTGTAACTTGATCCGTTTTGATTTAATCGGTAAATACGACTTTACGTAGTTACGAGTTTACTATCGATGTGTAGAGAAACACAACATTAATTACGACCACATAAAGTAGTTACAAGGACGTCATAGCGACCACAAGTCTAACGTCTAAATAGTCCTATTTCAGACCAAAAACAAACGTCATAGTGACGTCGCATAGACAAATTTGATAGCCGTATAGACTTAAATTCAACCTCAAGTCGATCAGTGTTACTTGGGTAGACTTAATAAAAAATTGAATTGTAGAAAATTTATAGTATGTTTCGTAACGAAGCCGGTTTGATCAGATTTGCAATTTAGTGCTCCATAAGTCCTGAAATTATTTACTGATTTCTATTCGGAACCTGGTTCCTGAAAAAGGTTGGTAGAAAAATGAATATACTTTTTGTTGAATTACGGAACATACTATTAATGATGAATTTCAAAATTTATGCAGTAAATTTTAAATCACTTTTTTACGGTTTAAAATTCACGCTATAATTTTTTTTCTCCAGAATTTTATTGCTCTATATATACGTACCTTCCTATCATCTAAATATAGTTTTCCTCGTCGCCTTGTTACTATTATTTTGCCCATCCTTTGTGTATCTTCATATTTTTATAGTGTTTCGTCCGACAAAATCTCTTCTGTTTCGCTTTTCTGCTTTTTGGTTGTAATCGTATTTCAAATGTTCCTATAGTGTTTGTTTATGTAAAATACAGAGGCGGATTGACCAGCAAACAAAAGAAGCTAGCGCTTTGGGCGCCAAAACTTGAGGGGCGCAAAATTTCCTGCAATTTTTTTTATTTTCCGTTAGGAAGGTATTGTCTTTGGTCAAAAAATTTGATGGCGTGTTTTTAGTGAATAATCACAACGATAACTCTAACACTACAATTCTAAAAATTATAATTCTTTCGTATTCCTTTTCTTTACATTCATATGAAGATCATGATCATTAGATTTTGGTTATAAATGTTCAACCGGCAGTACCCTAATTTGAAGATTTTAACAGTTTTTCTTGAAAAAACGCTGTTAAATATATAATGTTATTATAAATATTAAAGAATATTCTATTATCTATACGAATCAGCCAGCTATACTATAACCATGGAAATAGCTACTTTATTAAGAAAATTATAATTGACAGATGTCAGTGTCAATGAAAAGAAAATGAATGTGGCAAAGATGAGGATGTTGAGATAGATGTTGGGTAAGACACGGAAAGGTACGGTAAAGAATGAAATAAGGGAAATGGCTCGAGTGATAGAAGTTTTTATAATGATACAAGAGAGACGATTACATTGGTTTGACTATGTCATGAGGAGAGATGAAGAATATATTGGAAGAAGAATGGACAGCTTAGTAATAGTAGATAGAAGAAAAATAGGAAGATCAAAGAGAAGATGGAAGTACTGTTTTGCGGAAGGATTGAAAGAAAAGGAACTGAGTAAGGACGACAAGCAAAACAGAAATGGTAGGAAGAAAAAAAACAAGGAAAGCGACCCGTAACGACTGGGAAAAGCTAAAAGTCAGTGTCAAATGCAATTTACATAGTTTGTTTATGAAATAATTTTACTGGGAATATAGGATAGAAGAAAATGTATGACTGGAATTTGTACATAATAACACAGAATTGAAGGAAGGTAATGTGCTATTCATATCAGATTTTTTAATTATTTAGTTTAAAATTATTTGGTCATACTTCATGAAATAGTAAAAATCCCAAAAAAGGTTGCATGGGTAAATTTTGGTTCAGCTTAGGGCGCAATATGTCCTTGATCCGCCTCTGGTAAAATATAGTTTACTTCGAGTTAGTAACTTACCTAAATCCCTTTTCTGACTAGCCCTATTCCTGTTCAATTTTGTGTTTGTTTTAATAGTTTATTCTTTGCCGACATACGAGGTTATTTGTTTACCTTGCCAGACATGTTTTTAGGTGTCGAATTGCGCCAGTGGCGTGCTGGTTCGTTTTTATTGTATTTCTTCTTTTTATTTTGTGGTTGATTTTTTGCGCCATCTTGATCCGGCTAAACTTCCGGGTTCCGGAAAATTTTTTCAGCCTCATGGATTTTGGTACTGGCTCTGTTATGAGGGAGTTGTGTTTCTTTTTACGAGTATGTTGGCACGTGGTTGATGGTTGGCGTGACTTAGTTTTGTCGCGAGTGGAGTACCCGATTGTTGTTTAGAACCAGTTTTTGGTCTCGCCATTATTGCGGATTTATACGACATCGGGGGTGCTTGAATGACTTTCCAGTGTTGTATATTTTGGTTGCTGTCTTCGTGTGGTGGCACGAGCATCTTTTTCGAGTCCTGGATGTCATCTGTCCTCGGAGGATTGTGCCCAGTTGCTGTCCCTCTGCCGTCACCATCGCCCTACTTCATCGCCTACAATTCCCCCCCATTGGGATAAGTACCTTTTTATTTAATATCGTTCTTCCTCTTTTTCGTGAGGAAAGAACTTAGAGATCAATTGTTGTCTAGGAGGACTCTTGTTACTTTGTTCTCGCAGTAAACGATTATTTGGTGCTTAATTGTTGAGTGTAGTATGTTTATGAATTTTAGTGTAATTTGGAGATTTGATTTTATAGTAATTTTTATTAATTGAAAATTTTCAATATTTCTTATTATTGTATTTGTAAATTGGAGCCTTCAGCTCATTGTAAGTAGTATTGTTGTGAATTCATTGTATGTAAAATAGTATTTTCAGATTATTATATTTTGTTGCATTGTTGCCAATTGTCGTGACTTGTTACTGTGGAACATGCGTGCGCTCCAACTGGTTAACAATTCTTGGACTTTTTCAGCGTTCCCACTGTTTGGTTCGTTTTCATAATACTAAAGTTTTACTTACTTACAATTGAATATCAAAATTATAATTAATTATAAATGTTTAATCATTGAATATCATATTTTAAAGATTTGAAACGTTGGGGTTTATACGTTGGATGTTGGATTCGGAGGAAATAAGTACAAAAGTAGACTTACATTGTCTGCAATAATGTATATTAACTTTATGAGTTTCAACGTGTAAACAACACGTACTGTGTTCATTTGAAAAGATTTCTCAAAGTTCACTGCATCACGTTATATGATCATCTATCTATATTAAACTTTACTGCGCACTACTAACTCATCATTCATTATTATCGCTTTTTATTTGCTAACAAAGAAGAATGTGCAGAACATTTTTACAAATTGCAGAACCTATATTATAACAAGCTACAGATGTTCAGCAAATAAAAGGGTAATCTTTCACTTCCATTTTAACAGAAAATTGAAAATCTGCTGTAAAAGACTTCGAATTTGGAATTATGTAACGAATCAGTAAACACTGAAATATTTTTACCTTCCGTCACCTCTAGGTTAGGAAAGTATTGTCCTTGGTTAAAAAAATCGGTGGTGAGTTTTCAATGAATAAGCAAGTCTTAGGGCCTTTACAATACGATTTTACTATTTTTACGATGATGTCCGTGTGTGTCCGTGTGTGTGTCCGTGTGTGTGTGTGTGTGTGTGTGTGTGTGTGTGTGTGTGTGTGTGTGTGTGTGTGTGACTGCGGTTTCGGCTGCGATATCTCCAATGCTAGAATTCCAAAAAATTACAATTCTTGCGTATTCCGCTTTCTTACAACCATATGCAGACTTGATTAGATTTTGGTTATAATTGGTCTACCGGAAGTATCCTCATTTGAAGATTTTAACAGTTTTTCTTCAAAATATTATTATAACTTAAAGAATATATTATTCTCTATACGATTTGATTGCATTTTATATTTCATATAACAGATATAGAGTTAAAGAATTATAAAGATATTAAATTTCATAAATCAGCCAGATATGCTAACTTAACTATGGAAACTGCTAATATATTCAAATAATTCAAATTGACAGATTTCAGTATAAATAAAAAGTAAATGAATGAAAGAATAAGGGAAATAACTCTAGTGTTATAAGTTGCTAGAAAGATAAAAGAGAGACGATTACATTGGTTTGAACATGTCGTGAGGAGAGATGAATATATTGGAAGAAGAATGAATAGCATAGGAAGACCAAATATAAGGTGAAAGGACTATATTGCGGAAGACTTGAGAGAAAAGGAACTGAATGAGGACGATACGCAAAACAAAAATGAGTGGAAGAAGAAAATAAAAAATAGCGACCCCCTAAAGAATAGGAAAAGGTAAAGAAGAAGAAGATGTCAGTGTCAAGTGAAATTTGCATAATTTGTTTGTGAAATAATTTTGCTGGAAATATAGAATCTTTTGCAAGAAAATTTATGTATGGGGTGCGTGCAGTGACGTGATTTTGCTGACTTTGGCAAGCAGATATGGGGACCCGTGTCAAAATGACAGCTATTAATTACGTCCATAACTGATAAATGTCACATTTTTTCATTCAAAATTTCATGATTTTTTTATTTCATGTGGTTTATTTGTTATCAGGAGTGTGGAATTCAGTTACCGAGAAAAGGAATCATAAAATACTGAAAAATGAAATTTTGAATAAATTATGACATTTGTCAGTTATGGACATAATTAATAGCTGCCATTCTGATACGGGCCCCCATATCTGCTATTTTATAAACAAACTATGAAATATTATTTACACATTTAATGTTATTATAAATATTAAAGAATATTCTATTATCTATACGAATTGATTGCATTTTATATTTCATATTCAATGGATATAGAGTTAAAGAATTATAAAGAAATTTTATAAATCAGCCACCCATCATGGAAACAGCTAATATTAAGAAAATTCTAACTGAAAAGAACATGGATGTGGTAGAGATGACGATGTTGAGATAGATGTTGGGGAAGACACGGAAAGATAGGGTAAGGAATGAATGTATAAGGGAAATAACTCGAGTATTAGAAGTTTCTAGAAAGATACAAGAGAGACGATTACATTGGTTTAAACATGTCATGAGGAGAGACGAAGAATATATTGGAAGAAGAATGAATAGCTTAGTAATAGAAAGTTGAAGAAACAGAGGTAAACCAAAGATAAGATGGAAGACTGTATTGAGGAAGACTTGAGAGAATAGCAACCGAATGAGGACGACCTGCAAAACAGAAATGAATGGAAGAAGAAAATAAAAAGTAGCGTCCCCTAACGAATGGGAAAAGCTAAAGAAGAAGATGTCAGTGTCAAGTGCCATTTGCATAGTTTGTTTATGAAATATTTTTACTAGAAATTTAGAATCTTTTGCAAGAAAATGTATGTATGGAATTTATACATAATACACAGGATTGACGGAAGGTATTGTGCTGACCACATCAGATTTATTAATTAAGACTGTTAGTACGAGGTCCACGCTAGAATTATTGGACATGTAGTTCTTATTATTTCGAATTTTATTTTAAATATGTTCCAAGTAGTTCCCACCAATAAGAATACACCTCCCCATTCTTTTCCTCCACTTCTTAAAAGCTCTCAACAAATTTGTTTTTTTACAATGTTTACTAATTTCTCTTGTTTACATATGACTACACATAAATACTACTAAATATTCTTAAGTTTAAAAATAGCAAAAGTAATACATGCCCAAATTAGGTGAGTTTGAGTAGAATATTATGTTACTATTTGCACGATGTGTGTGTATATGTGTGTGTGTGTGTGCGTGTGTGTGTGCGTGTGTGTATATGTGTGATGAATTTTATATACCTCTTCTTAACTTCCATATGAAGAGCTCATTAGATTATATTTGGTACCCTCAATTTAACTTCTTAACATTTTGTGTTTCTATAAATATTAAAGAATGTATTATTCTTTATACGGTTTGATTACACTTTTTCCTTTATATTCAATAGATATAGAGTTAAAATATTATAAAGAAATTAATTTTCATAAATCAGCCAACTCTGCTATAACTCTGGCAACTGTTGATATATTTAAATAATTCTAATTTAGATCGTATGGTCGTGTGTGTATTAGTGGAAATATATATTTTTTTCCAAGTATCTTTCTGTATGGAATTTGTACAAAATGCATAGAATTGACGGAAAGTAATGTGCCTGGTACTTGTACTATAAAGGTATTAGTTGTATTTTGCTAAACATACTGCAAATTAGTAAACATACATAGTGCCTAGATATCAAATAAATAATAATGTTTCATTTTGGATGAATGTGAATCCAGAATTCATCCATTTCGAAAAAAAAGGATAGCGTTTATTTTACTCTCTGGAATGTAAATGTATCTGTCCAAACTTGAAGGATGAACCACTTGTTTGAATAAATGTATTGGATTGAAATGCGAATACATTAGCTCACAAAAGGTTGTTTCATTCGAGATTCAAGATACAATCTAAATCTATTGAACTGTTTGTGAATACAAATGATCTAGGTACATATAAGTTCATTATACAATGTGGCGTGTTTATTTGCTTTCAAACAACTTACCTATTTCAACTGCTTTCTACCACCAATGCTATATTACACGATAATATAACCACATTTTGTAACATTATAGAAATTTCAACAAAATACAGTGTTTATAGCAATGCTACATGTTATCGTGTTGGGAGCAGTAAGGATCAAAGAATGTTGTAAAACAGACCTTTTATAACACGTCCACACTTCAAAAGAATGTTTAGTAACATTTTAATGAAGTTCAGTTGAATTTTTCGCGTGTGTAATTGTAGTACCTTCATATGTGTATGAAAAGAAATGGAATGGCCAAAGGAATCTACTATTCTACTTATAGAGTTATAAACTATAGAAAAAGAGGTGTGGTCACAAAAACAAAAATTTGAAGAATCGCAAGCGCAAGCATGATGCTTGGTGCGATATTCTAGAGATCAATGTTGGATATACCCAAACTTCTTCTTTCTGCATTTTACTTATTTATTTTTTCACTTTTATTTGAAATACTTACACAAGACGTCTTCATTTTAACTAGAAGTTATACGCAGATGTGGACATCCGAAAGGTGTGTAAATAATGTTAAAAAAAACTTCGTTGTATTAAATGTATTACAACATATTATACAGGTTGTTATATTATAATGGACCCAGCAAATATCTCACTTATTTATAAAGTTAGTAATTTCTTTTATATAACATGATTTATACAGCAACATGTACGCTACTTGATGACGGATGTACATTAATGATAGCACTTCCGTTTTACTAGTAATTAATATCAACTTTGAAATTTCAAATGGAACATACTATATTTTTGTACAAATTAGAAAAGTACATCAAATTTGCTTTACAATCATGTAAAATAATCCATATGTTACATTAATAAAAAGTAAAATGGCGGGCACTTTTTTATACACCTAGTCGAAAAAATAATAGTGAGCCACGACTATGGCTTGAAATAAAACAATTAACTAAAACAATTGTAACACGGTAAATGTCAACCTATAAATACTCAGTAGTAATTGTTCTAACCTTTATTATTAGCAAGTTTCATTATAGTACAGTATTAATTTATTATATAAAAAAAATGTATTGAAGAGGCTGGGAGTCATTTTGAATATATGTTGTAAAATCATTTTGTTGTTATTAAGTGTTCCTTATTCTTATTTTCTGTATTATTATGAGAAAAAAAATATTATTTCGTTTAATAATAATAGTTACAATTGTTTTAGTTCATTGTTTTATTTCAAGCCACAGTCACTATTCTCTTTTCGACTAAGTGTATAAAAAATTGACCGCAATTTTACTTTTTAATAATGTAACATATGGATTATTTTACATGATTGTAAAGCAAATTTGATGTACTTTTCAAATTTGTAAAAAAATATAGTATGTTCCATTTGAAATTTCAAAGTTGATATTAATTACTAATAAACCGGAAGTGGTATCATGAATGTACATCCGTCATCTATCATATATCATATAGAGTGATCACGGGAGAATGAATTAGCAATTATCTTCGTTATCAAGCAAGATAGCGATTATCTTCAAATAAACAAATTTATTATAGGCAATATGCGCAATTAGATGTCGTATCAAGAAGCGTTCTGTTACTTCTGATTCCGAAGTACGTGGAACCAACTTTGAAATTTTAAATAGAAAATACTATATTTTTTATATTTTTGAAAAGTACGCAAAATTTGCTTTACAATATTAGTAAACAAGTAGGACGTTACATTATTAAAAAGTAAAATGGCGTACGTTTGAAATATCTTACAAAATACGAAAGTGTGGAATTTTGTTTTATTGGATTTGTTGCCTAGGTTACGTCATATAAATGAATTTATCTCGAAAAATACCATCATCAATGAACAAAAAAAAAACAATAAAATCTCACACACTTAATTTTATTTCGTTGATTATTTTGTGACATTTCTATAAATCAATGAAATGTTTCTTTTTTTGTCACGTGTTTGTGTTTTAACCAATCCTGTCATTATTATACTGAGAATAAAGGTCTAGAGATTATTCCCGGGAATAATCCCTGTAGCTTTTGTTTTTGTTGACAAATGTCATATATTTAGTTTCTTCATAAATATGTATAAATCAAATCCTGATTATTTATAATTATTTGGCATTTGGCCTTAAATAATTCTGTTCTAGTTGTCAAAACAGACTTACCAACTGTACTGTGTAATGAATGAAGCTAATTAATAACGACAGTAGATGGCGTCACAATAACATGACAGTTGTGTCTTACCGTTTGAAACAAATTTGTAGATCAAAAAATAATCAAATTAAATATAATTCGAGAGTTCGATAAATTAGACTATTATATCATTCATTAAGTTGTAAACCAATAAGAGTGTGTGATTTTCCTTAGCTACCACATATTACAGCGGTCATTATTGAGTAACCATGGTGAACGAATATACGAACCTTGGTATATTCGAATATACCTACCTTCGTATATTCACTTATAAAGTGCGTTTGGTTATTTTGTTCTATGTACTCAGAATTGGCAATGTCATTTTTAATTATATTTACGGACATGATCTTTTTCATTAGATCACAGTATTGAGTATACGAGTATAAATGAATCTGTACTTAGATTTTGAGGAGGAAAATCGTGCGTTGTATGCTTTAAGTAGACATTTAAAATCACACTGACAGCTCCAAGTGCACCGAAACAAATAATTGAACGCATCTATTATTTGACAGCAAGGAATTATGGAAGTAAAAATTTGACAAGTAAACAAATAATTATTTGAATCACAAATCTAGAACTGCACTGTTGCTAGTTTATTTAAAATACAAATATTTAATTTGAAATACGAGCAATTCAATGTATTATTACATACTACTACAAATATATTTTAAAAGATTGGTTATGTAGCATATAGTTTGACGTTTCTGTCAAAATAAAATAGACCACAGGTCTACGTTAAATTTACTATTTACTTTTTAATTTATTTTTTATTCATGATATAGTCTACCTGTATACAACTCGACGATCAAAAATTCTCGAAATACTCAACGAGTTGCCTATTGGAAATACCACTCGACTTTTGGTCTCGTGGTGTTTCCAGGCAACACGTTTCGTATAATCGAGAATTTTCAATCGTCTTGTATAATATATGAAAATAATTCTCCGGAAGTAATAGAACCCTTTTTATACGACATCTTATTGCCCATGCCTGTAGTAAATTTTCTTCTGTGAAGATAATCGCTATTTCGCTTAATAAGGGAGATAATTGCTAATTCATTCTTGCGTGATCAGCCTATATATATATATACGAGTATATATTGTAATAAAAGTATATTCAATTCAAACGTGTTTATTTTACATTAACATAATACAAAATTGACATATAAAAACATAATAATTATTACTATGACTACCTAATTCACAAACTACTACAACTCGGCCATCCTGATAATTGTAATTAACAAAATAAAATTACTAATAATTATTAACATCTTCATTTGTCCATTTTTTCATTAAATCAGGACTAACTACACCATTGTACGGAATTTGTGTCACTTGGTGTCCTTCAATATCCTGCACAACATAACGATCATTAGGTAATATGGCATTTATTACGTAAGGACCTTTAAATTTAGGTAATTGTTTCTTATTTATGCCTGGAACAATAAAATTATTTTTAATCATTACGTAGTCTCCTACATTATATTGTGCAGGGGGTTTATGTCTTTTATTATAATATATTTTATTGAGTTCCTGTGATTTTATGATTGCTTGAGATGCTTTTTCTCTAATATCTTCCAAATTTCTATCAATAATTGTATCAGGCTCGAACAATGATTTAAAACTATTAAGTTCTTTTCCTAACTGATGAGTACCAAATAATAACATGCTAGGTGTTGTATTAATTGATCTATTAAATGTATTTTTTAAAATATACTCGACTTCTACTAATTTTTTATCCCAATTATTATTTTCTTGAATTTTAGCTAATATTTCGATTAGTGATCGGTTAATTCGCTCTGCTTGACCATTCGCCCGCGGCACCGATGTTGCTATTAAAGAATGATTAATATTATACTTTTTTAAAAAATTATTAAAATCACTAGACGTAAATGTAGAACTTCAATCAGAAATAATTCGACGAGGTTTACTATAATATTTAAAATATTCAAACAAATGTTTTTTAACTTCTTTTGTATTTGTAGTTTTTGTGGCATATAATTTTACAAACTTTGTAAATCCATCAACTACTAAAAATATGTACCGATTATTATTTGTTGTTTTCTGCAATGGGCCATTGTGATCAATGTGTAGCGTATCAAAAGGTGAACTTCCTTTTTCTAAATTATGTAAAAATCCTTCCACTTTACCGTGTTTTGGAGAAAACGTAATACATTTCAAGCAATTTGATATATATTTTTTTACTATTTCTTTCCTATTTTTAAACCAATATGTACGCGTAATTAATTCTATGCTCTTGTCAACACCTACATGACCTATGTCATCATGGCATGTGCGAATTACATTATTAATCATACTTAAAGGAACCCAAAATAAAAGTTTCCCCTTATGTTTTCGAAAATCTAACCAATTTCTAAGTTCATAATAATGATCCTCTTTATTCTCTAATAAATCTCTAACTTTAACTATTTCATTATCTTGACTTTGTTTCATTGCTAAATTTTTTTCGAATGAGTTTTCTTCAATGACTAAAATATTTCTACTCAAAGCATCTACGTGTTTCATGTTTTCAGAATCTCTATGTTGAACAGTGTATTAAAATTTTTGTAAATAAAGTGCCCATCTACTAATTCGCGGATTAATGTCTTTCTTATTTAGTGTAAGTTTGAGAGCATTACAATCTGTAACAATAACAAATGGTATTCCTTGCAAATAAACCCTAAATCGTTCTAAAGCATAAATTATAGCGAGACATTCTAACTCAAAACTGAAATATCGTGATTCTGTGTCTGTTGTTCTTTTGCTAAAATAGAAAACAGGATGCATTTGCCCGTCTGACTGCCTCTGTAAAAGTATAGCACCAAAACCTAACGAACTAGCAGCAGTGTGTAATTCTGTATAAGCTGTTGGGGAGTATATCGATAATATCGGAGATTTAATTAATTTGTTTTGTAAAGTTTCAAAAGAATTTAATTCTGCAGGACCAAATTTAAAAATTGCATCCTTTTTGATTAAGTTATAAAGTGGTTTCGCAATAAATGCATAATTTCGTATGAATCTTCTAAAATAACTGGAAAGCCCTAAAAATCTGTGTACATCTTTATTATTTTGAGGTATAGGAAATTCTGTAACAGCTTTTATATTTTCTGGATTCATCTGTATACCATCTGAACTAATAATATATCCTAAATATTTTATACGATTTTGTAAGAATTTACATTTGTCAAATCTAAGTTCTAAATTGTTTTGTTTTAAAATATCAAATACTTCTTTCAAAATATTTAAATATTCTTCAACACTTTCAGTAGCAATTAAAATATCATCGAGATATATTAAAATTTTGCCTGCATGGAGCAATTTCTGAAATACTAAATTTATAAAACGTTGAAAATTAGCCGGAGCATTAACTAAACCAAAAGGCATTTTCATATATTCATATTGTCCTTCAGGTGTACAAAATGCAGTGTATTTTATTGAATTTGTCGTCATTTTTACTTGATGAAATCCTGATTTTAAATCTAAACTACTGAAACAAGACTTGTTTGCTAATCTGTCAAGAAGATCATCAATTAATGGTAATGGATATTTATCTTTAACTGTTATTTTATTTATTTCTCGATAATCTACACATAGTCGAATTTCATTATTTGGTTTGCGAACTAATACGATTGGACTTGCATATGGTGACGAACTTGCTCTAATTATATTCCGATCCAATAAATCATTAATAATATCCCGTAATCGGCGAGGACTAAAACTGATCGGAGTTTCATTCGTAAGAGATATTGTCATTTCGTACTTAAGATTTGTTTCATGCAGTGGAGAAGTTACATAATCATCTATAATTTGACACAAAATATTTCTATGGGATAAAGTAATAGCAGGATTGATAATATTTTCAATAATATTATTTTTTAATCTATTATCATTCTCATCTAGTATGTCAATATTTAGCAAATCTTGACAACTATAACTGTCACTGGTACTGTCATTGTCAACGTCAAAATATTCAATAACTACAGACGAATTGAAATTAAATTTAATCACTAAACCCTTTGTGGACATAAAATTATGACCCAAAAGAGCCTCAAACGTCATAGTATCATCAGGAACGACGCCAAATTTACAAGGTATGCTTTTAAGGATACTATTAATTTGTAAATTAATGTTAACAAAGCCAAGTATATTTACTTTCGAGCCATTTATACCACCATAAGTTTTACTGGTATTATTTATTGACATATTAATATTTGAATAATGTTTTTTATAAGTGCTATATTTTATAATACTAATAACACTACCAGAGTCTATCAATGCACGAAAATTATTAAAATTAGTTTGAATTACTATGGTATACCTATCAAGTTCATTTTTAACTTCAGCAATAACCATTGTACTTCCAGGTGCAGGAACTAGTTTCTTCACGGTTTGACAGTTCTGAGAAAAATGACCCATCTTCCCACAATTGTAGCAGGAACCCTTTTCTCTCTTCGGACGTCCACATGTAGATGCAAAATGTCCCTCTACGTTGCAATTGTAGCATCTAACCGTTGATTTTGATGTCAATTTGTCACTTGGAGAAGTGACACGGCTGCTGTCAATTTTATGAGGACGATTTTCGGTCAGTAAGTTCATTGTTTCAAGTAAATTCCACAATTCTTTATGACGAGATGCTAACGCTTGAGTTCTGAGTACGTAATTATCAATACCTTCTATCATATATTGAATTTTATCAGATTCAGGTAATTTTAATTTAGACATTAGCTTCAACTTTTCATAGAAGTAGGTTGAGAAGCTTTCACCTACTTTCCACCTCCTAACTTCCATTTTTCGTAATAGACTCACATGGCTTTCATAACTGCCAAAAAGTCGACGTAAATCTTCTTTTAGTTGTGGCCACGATTTTTTAATTATACCCGGAGAACAATTGTACCAATCTTTTGCTCTACCAGCTAGTTGTTTGGTAGCTAGCAATTTTATAATTGGATCGGACAGATTATAAGCATCTTTCACTTCATCAACTCTACTAATCCAGGCTGTTATATCTTCACTGTCTTCTCCAGAATAATGCGGTATTTGTACAGATATATCACTGTGACTTATCGTGTTATTTGAACATTCGAGTCTTGCTTGTAAGACAGCTTTCGTAGTAGCAGCAATAATTTCTTGAATATTAATTATATTACTTTCAGTTACAGTTTCATTATCTTCAATAACTACATTAGTATCGGTATTCGCCATATTGAATTTCTCATCCCACTTCTGACTATTGTAATAAAAGTATATTCAATTCAAACGTGTTTATTTTACATTAACATAATACAAAATTGACATATAAAAACATAATAATTATTACTATGACTACCTAATTCACAAACTACTACAATATATATATATATATATATATATATATATATATATATATATATATATATATATATATAAGATAAAAGGCGCCTTTTACCTACGTAGCGGCACTGATAATAATACCGTGCACGGTTATTACTATTTAGTTACCTGCCTACTTTTGTATCTCACATACAAACGACTTTATACAAAAGTAGTCTTTTAATTTTAAATCCTAATAGGAACATTCATCTATGCTAATTGTTTTATTATTCGTATGTTAACGAGAACGGGAAAAAATTTAGGATACTACCATGAAGTATAATAAACTAAGGAGTAGAGAAATCGTACCTAGTCGTTATTGGAAAATGTATCATGAAAGACAGAGATGGCAGAAAAAGAGATAGGTAGAAGTACCCTGGCGTGAAATAAAATAAAATGGGTAGAAAATGCTTTATGCTTAATTGCCTAACAGATTTTTTTTACCTCCCGCTACCCTTGGTAAGGGAGGTATAGGGATTATGCTAAAAATCGCATATCGAGATTTGAATTTTGAAACCTTGTATTTCTACCTTACTCTTATATGTAAACATGCCATTAGATTTTGGAGTAAATCAGATAACCTAAAATGGCACTTTACTGGAAGCTCAATATAGTTTTTCTTCGAAAAATACCTTTAAATGTTATTTTTACCTTCCGTCAGCTCTAGGTAAGGAAGGTATTGTCTTTGGTCAAAAAATTCGGTGGTTAGTTTTCATTGAATAAGCACGTTTTAGGGTCTTTACAATACGATTTTACTATTTTTACGATGATGTCTGTATGTGTGTGTGTGTGTGTTCGTGTGTGCGTGTGTGTGTGTGTATGCGTGTGTGTGTCCCCGCCGTTTCGGACACGATATCTCCAATACTAGAATTCCAAAAATTACAATTCTTGCGTATTCCTCTTCCTTACAACCATATGCAGACCTGTTTAGATTTTGGTTATAATTGGTCAACCGGAAGTACCCTCATTTGAAGATTTTAATAGTTTTTCTTGGCAAACTCAGTTAAATGTTATTATAAATTAAAGAATATATTATTATCTATACGATTTGATTGCATTTTATATTTGTTATTCAACAGATATAAAGTTAAAGAAGAATAAAGATAATAAATTTGATAGAAATTTCATAATTCAGCTAGCTATGCTAACTTAACCATGGAAACTGCTAATATATTCAGGTAATTCAAATTGACATATGTCAGTATCAATAAAATGTAAATCAATGAAAGAAAAAGGGAAGTAACTCTAGTGTTAGAAGTTTCTAGATATAAGAGAGACGATTACATTGGTTTGAACATGTTATGAGGAGAGATGAATATATTAATAAGAAGGTGGAAGAAACATAGGGAGACCAAATATAAGATGAAAAGACAGTATTGCAGAAGACTTGAGAGAAAAGGAACTGAATGAGGACGACACGGAAAACAAAAATGAGTGGAAGAAGAAAATAAAAAATAGCGACCCCGTAACGAATGGGAAAAACTAAAGAAGAAGATGTCAGTGTCTAGTGCAATTTGCATAGTTTGTTTATGAAATAACTTTACTGGAAATATAGGATATTTTGCAAGAAAATTTATGTATGGGGCCGCGTGCAGTAACATGATTTTGCTGACTTTGGCAAGCAGATATGGGGACCTGTGTCAAAATGACAGCAATTAATTATGTCCATAACTGACAAGTGTTATTATTTTTCATTCAAAATTTCATAATTTTCTTATTTCATGTGGTTTGTTTGTTATCATGAGTATGGAATTCAGTTGCCGAGAAAGAGAATCACATAATAGCAAAAATTTAGAATCTTTCGCAAGAAAATTTATCTATGGAATTTGTACATAATACACAGGATTGACGGAAGGTATTGTGTTGGCCACATCAGATTTTTTGAGATTTATATTATATAAAAATTAAAGATTATTAAATTTTCTACATGTATGCATTAATATTTTTTCTATATATTTTATGGATAAATTTGTAACACTATCTATAATTTTATTCCCGGAGCCTACGTTTTAAACACAACTTATACACATGGTTACACAATTCAGATCTCAAATGTTTGTAACTGACAGATATATGTCATTGTCAACGAACTAATCATTTCAAATAATAATATTAACGTTTTATAAAGAAAATGGTAAATGGAACAATAATTATGGAAAGGAACTTAATACAGTTTCCATCATAAGTAAATATGTGAAAATATAGGAAAGATAATAAAAACATATATCATCACGCCATATTACCCATTGATGGGTGAATCAATCTGCTTTGTACGCAGATGTCGGTAATAATGATGACATATCTGTTCCGTGCAGGCGTTTACCAGGCGTCACTTTACGCGAATCTTGGGAACAAGTTCGATTCCGACCGACGCCAAATATTTTAGAATTTGAAATGACACAAAATTGACCCCTGTGGTGCACTCTCCACGCCAGTAATAAATATAGGTAAGTATATGAATAAAATAAATAAATATATCATCACAGCATATTACCCATTGCTGGGTCTGCCAATCTGCTTTGTACACAGATTTCTGTAACGATGATGACATATTTGTACCTTCCGGGCGTGTATCAGGTGTCACCTCACGAGCACTTATTGCTGGCATGGAGTGTGCACCACAGGGGTTATTTTTGTGCCATTAAAAATTCGAAATATTTGGCGTCGGCCGGGATCGAACCGAATAAAAATTAAATTAAAAGGGAGGTATTGTTTGGCGACATCAGATTTTTTTTAATTAAAAATTGTAATTTAATAAACAAATAAATAATTTATTAGATCTATATGTTTATTAAATAAATATGAGGCTGAGAATCATTTAATTTATATATGAATCATAATAATTAGGGTTTCCATACTAAAAATAAAAATCTAGGACATTAGTATTTAAAATCTCGGACATTACTCTTCCAAAAAAGAGGACAAAAACTAGGGCGCAATTTATATTTTGGAATGTTTTCTAGGTATTTTTTTTGTATATATATTTATTTTGATTATATACATTTATATTTCAATGCATAAAACATAAAATATCGGTTGCTTGTGCATATGGGCAGTCCGGGAGTGATGGCTTACCGGGCAAGATGACTTTCGTACCATAATCTAAATAATGGTGGACCAATGTTAACGAATGTTTCTACTTGGATAATACTTTTAGTTAGTCGACAAAATTTACTTGTGTAGTTTCTTTTAATAAATAAACAATTAAGTTATTACTAAAAAAAAAAAACTTTGATTCCTCTTCCTTGAATAAGTTTTGTAGGTAGTTAATCTTTTTGACATTTTTTTCATACAAAGTACCTAGTATATTTTTACAATTAATATAACATTTGAAGCAGGAGAGGTTCAATGTAACAGTTTAACCTAAAGTTATTGTAGTTTTCTGCACGTGTCGTACAGAGGTGAGCCATCCCACCCTACCATTTGGGGTAGTGTGACCCAATTATAAATGTACTGGATGATCATATAGAGGGAAACTTAAAACTGTCCTTTGAAGCAAAAAATAGTAAATGTGAAAAGAAAATTATTAAAAACAAAAATTAACAATATAAAAAAATGTATGCAGTATGATTTATCACCATTGTGATGAAGATTATCAGTGTATTAAAAAACATAATATTGGATTCAATTTGTTTTTTTGTGCAAAATAGATCCATGAAAATTGAATGAAGTTCTCTGACTTGTGTGGGTAAGTAATTACTACGAAAAGAAAACCTATGTATATGTAATTAGTTATGTGAAAATAATTTATTTTTTAAGTGTCATCTCACCCGGAAGATTTTCGTTGGCAGAAAAATGACTTTTCGCTTTTCATTTTTTTTTTTGTACAGAGTTGCATTTACGTTTTTTACCTCTCGCTAAGAGAGGTATTGCATTCATGCTAAAAATCGCATATCCAGATTTTATTGAATAAGCATGTTTTAAGGTCCCTACAATCCGATTTTAACATTTTTACGATGATGTGTGTGTGTGTGTGTGTGTGTGTGTGTGTGTGTGTGTGTGTGTGTGTGTGTGTGTGTGTGTGTGTGTGTGTGTGTGGGGGGATGTGTGTGTGTGTGTGTGTGTGTGTGTGTGTGGGATGTTGGAAGGACGGTTACTCAAAAACTATAAGACTTAAAATTTGTTTATCAACGTATTTCCCAATCGGACATTCATGGGAAGATCTGAAAAGGTTTTGGTAATAATTGGACAACCGGAAGTAGAAGATTCTTGAAAAAAAATCTTCTAAATATTATTTTTTGAAAATTTTTCGTGGTAATATTAAAGAAAATTAAATTCTCTATCTGATACATTTAAATATTTTATTATATATTCCATAGATTTAGAGATAAAAGAAGTATAATATATAAAATAATCTGTTGTAATAAATTTGACAGCCGAAAGAATGCCATGAAAAATAGTTGATAATTTAAATTATTTGTAACTGACAGATAAATGTCAGTGTCAGAAATAATGAGTAATGAAAGAAAAATGTACTTGGAGAATCCCTTAATGCTTGATCTGTGACTATTATGGAGATGACAAGTCTAGGTTGAAGGACTTAAATTTGTTTCAAACATTATGGGACAATGTACACCAGTACTATAGACTAGAGTAACTTTGAATTGCGAAAAAGCTATCAAATTCTTCTCAAGTAAGTTGTAAATATTGACAAAATTACACATCGATATAAGAATAATCGGAGTGCAATCTATCCGTCACTTTATTAAAGGGAATTAGTGTTATTTAGATATAACAAGTATGAAAAAATAAAATGTAAAAGAAGATATGTAAGAATAGATGCACAATCCATATATACATTTTAGACCGCCCAAAATTAATGTTTTTACTAGAAGAATATGAAGAGAAAGTAAACAACGTTGTTCGAATTGAAAATTGCTGTTACCAGCCTAATATTTATATATTGTAAACTCTACTTTGTAATTTATTGTAACATAATTTATGGTAAAATATCTTCATGTTGAGACATGCTATTATTGAATAATAAAGAAGTTTATACGTCATAGATTTATATGAATATATTATTTGTATTTATAAAAATATTCTTTGCTTTATGCATACAGCCAGGTAAAATATACGGCGAGAAGTTATGTGCTGGCCACATCCGATTTTTTTCTTTTATATATATTTGAAGCTTTATAACAATGTTAACTATTTAAGTACATTTTTTAAATTTTTATGGGAAAACATAAATAAATGTGAAGTTTTTTTTGAAATGTAGGTCAACTCTCCCGGACTTACCGTATATCAAAATTATAATTACTTATATATACTTAAAGTTATCATGAAATTTGTAACTAAAAAGAAAATAGTTATTTATGATATGTCTTTAAAGTGACATTTTATCGAACAAAATAAAATCGCTTTTAACACGTATATCATACCCTATTTCTTCTACAGACACTATTTTTTCATTTAAATTTGTATTTCTTATAATTTTTTGACATATACCAAAAATGTCGATTTGTTGTTTTATTCGTCATTATCAAGGTAACTAGAAAATTAATTTTTAACAGTAATGTTAGAAGTAGCAATAATCTATGATTTTTTAACACTGGGCTCATAAAATGACATTTTTAACCCTAAAAACAAACATTAATAAGCTTACTTATAGTAGTTTTGTAGAAAAAATAAATTTCATGGTTATATTTTTCTTGTCCGATTTCACAAGAATTTCATTACGTATTGTTTGGGACAATATAAAATCATGGAATTGACTAGAGTCTATGTTTTAAAAATTATACTTTGTTAAAATTAGTCATTTAACAGAATGCGATAATAATTTATCACGTTCCATCATCCACTGATTTTGAATTAATGAAAATATTCTCTACATTTGCATTATGGCTTGAAATGGAAAAAAATACGGAGCAAGTTTTAATAATTTACTTATAACTAAATTAAGTTGGAATTAATAAATGCACAGCAGCCTCAGTTAAAGTCGATAACACATTATCTATGGTATTTGAACCAGTTTGCTTCTTATGAATTTGATTGTCATAATACTGAGTAAACTCCAGTAACACACTTTGACGCCTGCGTACTTGGCTTTGTATGGTTATGTTGACTGACTACTGTATCACACTCACCATTGCTCACCAACTGTACGGTCCAACAAGGAACGCATTGGGGCGAACGTGACTAAACTTACGCAATAAATTGAAAATTTAAAAAATCCCGGACACTATTAAGAATTCCCCCAGATGCTCCCAGGCTCCTTTAAAAAGAGGATATGTCCAGGAAAACTCGGACGCATGGTAACCCAGTAATAATACTAATTTAATTTTAAAAAAAATATGTAGGCATCCAAATTTTCTTATAATATAATCACCCTAACATTGCTACAGCAAATAACCAATAATAATTGCAAACATTAAGAAAATATGAAAATGACAGGCTTTACATTTGTTTATATTGGCTATTTTTTTAGCTATGTTTCTAAAACTTAGCAACTTTCTTACAGGTTTGGGGTGAATAACTACTCAATATAAATGTAAAATAATTTAATAAATATTTTTTTAAAATCTATAGGTGATAGCATGAATAGTGATTAGGAGATGACTAAGGAGGATATGACTAGTAGTGTTTAACTCGGTCAAAACTTCAAATAAAAATTATAGACAAATTAATTGTACGCAACTTTTACTAGAAGTATTTTTCTCTAAATAAACCAAAAACTATTAACAGTTAAAACATTGTTAGTCATATCCTCTCTAGTCGTCTCCTATCACTATTTATGCTACCAGCCTATATGTTTATTATATTCATATGACGACTAAACAACATTAAATTCATATATGAATTATAATAATTCTAATTGAATTAGTTTTAAAAAATGATGTAAGTATCACATATCACTTATTATAATACAAAACTCAAAAATTTTGAAAAAAAAACACTCTCCTGTTTCTAAAGCAATTTATAAAGAGCTAAATTTATAATAAAACAGTATAATTTCTCTGACACTCTTTCGCTTAATAATAATAAGAGAAAATGATGGAATATTGAATTAAATTAAATTTTAAAATAATTAGTTTAGTGTATTTGCTTCACGATGTTGGCAAAAAACTCTGCTCAGTGGAAGTCGGCAAGACAGAGTACTCGGGAAGTCGGTAACACATAACCAACAAACGTAATGTAAATTGTAATAAAACAATATGAAATTTAACTAGTTTATTAACTTTAAATTTGGTATATACTACAAGTGAAATACTTGGTAAGTAATAAATAGTTATTTACATACCATCATTAACACTACATTACATGAAAATAAACATAATATTTAAATTTGACACATTACTCTGAAATTAGCAACAATAGGGGTTTCCAAGTCTACAACTTTTGACGAAATACTTTTTATATATCAATATTTATAACTTATAAGTAATATTAATGAATATTATCGTTAATTTTCTGATTTTTATTACCTTAATATCAAAATGAAACTATAATACATTTAAATCGAGCGCATAAAATTCAGTATCAACTATGTTTAGCTCTAGAAATGTATGTAACGGTGTAGATAACTTCACACGCGATGTCGGTTTTCCCGGTCCTCATTTATTTAAACATTTATTTAAAAAAATCTGTCTTATTAGAAATTTTTCGGTGAAAATACAAAATACGGGTCTAATATTTTATGTACAGATTAACATATTAAAAAATGGAAACCACTATTATACGTTGTATCTTCACTCACTTGTTATATTACGGGTGACGTTTTTCCTACCATCTTGGCCAGCCTTTACATATTATACTTCGTGGATACTACTAAGGAAGTAATAAATCACGTTACGACGGGTATATTCTCATATTAACATAAAATATCATTAAGTTTAAGTGGAAATCTCTTTACGATATAAATGGTGTAATACTTTTTCATTCGGCAAAAAGCTTTGAAAGCGATAATACTTGTTGCTGGAACGTGATTACATTTCATTAGTTTAAATTAACTTATTTTTCTTTTTCTACATAATACACTATCATATTACACTATTGTATTTTATAAAGGATATTTGCCAGGGTTTACTAAGTAAGTACCTACATAATTTTTTTACTTTATTTTCTTTTGTAATGTTCGTATTTACAAAATTCTTAACTCAATCAAATATTAATTCATTTGCAATGATAACAAAGAAACGAGGTTCATTTAATATGTATAAAAAAAATACTTTAATTTTAAAAATACATTTTAAATCATCTAAAGAAATTTAACAATGATAAAGCATTACCTATTAGCTTAAATAACCACTTGTAAGTCTTAGTTTCATAGTCACTAACAACTCTTTATTCTAATGCAAGTGTTCCACACTTCAAAGAATTTCTACTGAACTTTGAAGTTATTATAAGTTTCATATAATATTATTTAAAACATTATTTCTTTATATTTTTACTATGATTTCATAATATTATAAATACGATACTGTTATTATTGTAATTATTTGTAAACATTATTATTATTTTGTATTAGCAGAGTGGAAGAACAGTGATTACTGAACTCTTGCTATTTGATCTTATTTACGATCAATAAAGTTATTGTATTCTATTCTATATAACGATGTAAATAGATTTTTTTTTTTGTAAATAAATTTAATGAGTATGAATTTAGTAGGCGCGGGGTAAATATTACAAAGGACCTTTGGTTTATGAACCTTTCGTCTACTTAATGTAATTGTAGGTGCTTTTGGGAAAATTAGATTAAGTATATGTTAACACCAATAATTATACAAGGGTTCCAGCTTTAATTAGATTTTGGCTATGTTACTCATATATTCAATTCATAACGAGTGTAATATAATTTGTTGTCGACCAGATTATAATTTAATTTATTGTTCGTTTCCAAAATATAATAAAAGTAACAATTCTGTTATGATCACATAACTCACGACATTTAAAAAAAAAAAACTGATGTGGCAAGCAGAATACTACCCGTCAATCCTGTGTATTATGTATAAATTCCATACATAAATTTTCTTGCAAAAGATTCAAAATTTCCAGTAAAATTGCAATTGACATTGACATCTTCTTCTTCTCCTTCTTCTTTAGATTTTCCCATTCGTTACGGGTCGCTATTTTTATTTTCTTCTGCCACTTATTTCTGTTTTGCGTGTCGTTCTCATTCAGTTCCTTTTCTCTCAAGTCTTCCGCTATACAGTCCTTCCATCTTATCTTTGGCCTTCCCCTGTTTCTTCAACCTTCTATTACTAAGCTATTCATTCTTCTTTCAATATATTCTTCATCTCTCCTCATGACTTGTTCAAACCAATGTAATCGTCTCTCTTGTATCTTTGTAGAAACTTCTAATACTCGAGTTATTTCCGTTATACATTCATTCGTTAATGTATCTTTCCGTATCTTTCCCAACATATATCTCAACATCCTCATCCCTGCCACATTAATTTACTTTTCATGATACTGACATCTGTTAACTTGAATTATCTGAATATATTAGTAGTTTCCATGGTTAGCATAGTTGGTTGATTTATGAAATTTAATATCTTTATAATTCTTTAACTCTATATCTATTCAATATGAAATATAAAATGCGATCAAATTGTACAGAGAATAACATATTCTTCAAGTTATAATAACGTTAAATGTCAATAAATGATACTTCACTGCGTTTTTTCAAGAAAAACTGTTAAAATCTTCAAATGAGGGTACTTCCGGTTTACCATTTATAACCAAAATCTAATCACTTGTTCTTCTGGATGTAAACTTGAGAAATATGAAAAAATTATAACTTTTGGAATCGTGGTATTGAAGCTATGCGATCCGAAACTTTTGTCACATGCAGACACACACACTGTGACGGTGGCCCCGTCGTGATCGGTGGCTGGGCCATCGTCGTATTATCCCTTCAGCCGTCGGTCGGAATACTCGGGCGCCTTCGCTGGTGGTGGCTGAAACGGGGACAATGTGTGCCGGGATAGCTCTAGGAGGGAGGCCAAGGTTTGGTTGAAGAAGCACGTTTTTAACCCGTAACAAAATAACCTTTATTCTAGCTTAACCCAAAATACAACACAACAGTAAGTAGAAAAAATATACTGATAATAATATATAAAAAAACAGTGTGCGACAAAACTGTCGAGCCACAAACTGGTACTTTACAACCCCAAAAGAACGGTGACTGTGCCCCCGCGATACGGCAATGGCACAGTCTTTGATAACGGTAAGTAACCAAAAAAAATGAAATACGTTTCTAAGAAACAATCAAACGCTAAGTTTAATAATTGCAACTTGCGCTAGCAGTAATTTCTTGTGATAGCACAAACTGGACGGCGGAGTTTCTATCACCCACAAGAAATACGGACGGTGATTCTACACTCACCAACGACGGTGGCAAAATCCACGGAAGACTTCTTAGACTCAAGCGTTCGCACTCAGTCGTGATCCTCAGGGGACCAACTAGACGAGTTAGAGAACTGATCTCTCCAAGTGATGCTGCGTCTTTTATACCCAAAATCTGGTAATCCGGCATAATCTCGCAGAAAACTTGGTGGGGAAATGTTTTAAACTTAGTTGATGTAAAAAGGCGCTGATGGCGTTTGTACAATAAAAATAAAATATATAAAAATTACTGGAAGTCATTAAACAACCCGATTGTACCAGTTTGTCACTCACAACAATCAAAATCCAACAATAAACATTATAAAATATATAATGACAGCTACAATAACAGTGTTGTAACGGTAGACGTCTGACAGAGCGTTGTTGCTAAATTCCGTGCTGTCAAACCAATGACAGCCGCTACAATTTTACGGTGAAACATGTGAAATAAAACCTGTACAAAGTAAATACACAAATAATACAACAATGCAATATACAAGGTATGATTTACATAGCAATATCATCAATCATTGTTCGGGTAAACATATGTTTTATTTGTACAACATTTTCAGGGTTATATTTACAAAGTGCGTGACCTAGATACGATTTATATTGCGTGTGGCTTGCTATAGGCCCATGTAAATAGCCACAATTGTTAAAACAACGCTCAACATCATATTTATGAGTTTTAAACCGGTTTGTGAGTGAACAACATGTTCAAAGCACAACCGCATGTGAACGGGATTCATGAACTTCAACAGCGGATTGCAATGAATTTACTGAGTTTACAAATACTCGGAGATGGACACTAAAATAAGGGTCGTATCGTCACATCCCCCTCTTACTCCGGTTAAAAAAAAATAGTGAATAACATTTAATATTTTTTTTTCCTGGCTGTTGCTCTAAACGCAACGTGAAAACTTTACAAGTGAAATTTAACGGTAATCGGCCACAGAAGAAAAACAAAACGGAAAAATCCAATTAATAGTGACGGCCTTCTGTGCACCAATAAGAGAAAAAAAATCGGAAATTTAAATGGCGGTACCGTAAGTAATAAAAAAATCAAGCAAGAGCTTGGAAAACTGGAGTTGCAAATGCAACTAACAAAAACAAAACTTTTTCAGGCCATGGTCAAAAAAAAAAACAAAATGGCGATACCCGTGATGGGTGCCGCTCGTCTCAGCGGCGTGTGGACTGCCGCCTCCGCCTTCTTCTGCGACGTCGTGCTCGTGGTGTCCCCGGCTGCTCCACCCTCCACGTGGTCCCTCCTCCAGGACGGCTCTCCCGCGTCTTATTCCGGCGGTATCCGGACGTTGGCGGCTGCGGCTGAGGAGGCGGCAACGTGGAGCCGGATATGGGGATGATCCCCGCCATCACACCTAAGGTCGTGGGGCCAGGAACTCTGGACGGGACACCCTGGGCCTGCCGTTTGGGGGGTCAGCCTCGCCCACAAGGGTTTCCGACTCGGCACCGTTATCGGCTGCGGTGCCCGAACCGGCGGTGCGTCCTTGGGCGACCGGCCTGACCGCTTCGACGACGAAGCCGGAGACAGACCAAACAGGGAGTCCAACAGCTCCTGGCTGGCCCACCTCGGTGTCCTTGGTGTGATGGGTCGGTCCGGTGTGGTCGGCAGCGGTGACGTCTCCACCATCAGCCAGTCCGCCAGGGTCCGTGGCGACAGCGTGGACGAAGATGGCGTCGATGGAGTCGATTGCCTGTAAAAAGACAGACTCGCCTCGGGCGGATCGGGGCCGTAGCGCTGCAGGAGGGCCTCCTGCAGGGACATCTCTTCCCTCGGCGAGTCGCCAACTGACTCCAAGACGGTGTCCGGCCGACTCCTTGCCCTGGAGTCGACGCAGACGGTAATGGGGGTAGGGGACGCCTCTGGCTTCGACGGTGAGGTGATGAGGGGCGCCCGCTCGTGCAGCTGCGGCGACGGTGGCGGCTGCGGACGCTCCTCTGGTCGGCGGGCTCTTAACAGAGGCGACCCCACAGGCTGGATCTGTGGACCCTTACGGCGGCGTGACGGCGGCCTCGTTGACTCGGGAAGACGGTGGAGCGGTGACCCGTGGTGGTGCTTCCAAGGGCAGAAGCGGCGGTCCATATTCTATAAAGGCAGGTTTGAGATCTTTTATGTGAATATTATTTAACCGTCGTCCGTCTGTGCTACGCAGATTGTACACCGTGTGAGAGACGCGCTTGACGACCGTCCAAGGACCGGAGTACCGTGGGCACAATATCGCCGCGACCCCTTTCGCGGCGGAGGACAGAGGATGCTCGCGCCGCATCACTTGGTCTCCGGGGAAGAACTGTACTGCGCGCCGACGCAGATTGTAATGTTGGCCTTGAGTTGTGGCAGCGTGGGCCACATTCACCCTGGCAAGCTCCTGAGCATCGCTCAAGGCCTTGAGACGCTCCAGGTGCTCGCTGGAGATGGGAGCGTCTGCAGGTGTTCTGGGTGTTGAATCCTGATCTGCGTTGGTGGGCAGTCGTGGTTCGCGGCCGAAATTAAGGTAGGCTGCCGAATATCCCGTCGAACTATGCCGGCTGGTTTTAATGGCCAGGACAAACTCGGGTAGGAGTGCGTGCCAGTTCCGGTGGTCGGCCTGACAGAACTGGGCCAACATGGGCTTTAGGACACGGTTAACCCTCTCCACGGGGTTCGCCTGCGGTGAGTACGGCGGTGTGAATTGGTGACGTACGTGGTACTCCTTGAGGAACTTCCGGACGGTCCTATTGTCGAATTCGGTGCCATTATCGGTGATGACGGTTTTGGGGCAGCCGAATCGACAAAGGACGAGTTCCCTGAAGGCAGTGACCACGGCGGCTCCAGTGGCCTGGCGGAGTGGACGACACTCAATCCACTTGGTCATTCTGTCCTGGAATACAATGACATATTCATAACCCTTTGCAGGATGCGGCAGCGGTCCCATAATGTCGGCGGCAACCGTGTCCCATGGCTGGCCCACCTGCGGCGGGCCCATGTGGCCTGCTGCTCCTCTTTGATCTGCCTTGAATTGCTGGCAGCTGAGGCATCGTCGGACGTACGCAGTGGCTTCCCGGAACATGCCTGGCCAGTAGTAACGGAGCGCTAGCCTCGCTAGCGTCTTAGCAATGCCCAAATGTCCGGCGGTGGGATGGTCATGATTCTCTGCCAAGATGGCTGGTCGTTGTCCGGTTGGGATGCACAACTTCCATTCTCGGTGCGGCTCCGTGTCGGACAGATCCGTGGGGTCCCAAAAGCGACGGTACAGCTTGCCCTCGCGGACCTGGTACTCGGGGTGTTCATTGGGCTGCGTGTCGGCGGCCCGCATCATCCGCTGGTACCAGGAGCACCCTGTGGCGATGGCACCGAGAACAGGTAACGGCTTACGGCTCAAGAGATCGGCCAGATGGTTAAGGCTGCCCTTGCGGTACATCACGTCGAAGTCGTACTGCTGCAGCGTGACCACCCAACGCGCTAGCCGTCCTGTCGGCTCCTTCAGTGAGCCCAGGTACCTGAGGGTCTGGTGGTCGGTGTCGACGGTGAAGTGGTAGCCCTCCAGGTATTCCCGCAATTTTTTAATAGCCCATATGACCGCTAAACACTCCTTTTCTATCGTAGAATAATTTCTCTCCGCTGGCTGGAGGGCTCTGCTGACGTAGGCGATTGCTCGTGGCTCTTCCAGGCTGCCCTGGATCAGAGCGGCCCCTATGCCTACGTCGGAGGCGTCGGTCTGTAGGATGAACGGCTGGCTGAAGTCAGGACACGCTAGAGCCGGCGCTGTCGTGAGCGCGTCTTGTAGCCGTCCATATGCCGTCTTTTGTTCTGGCCCCCATACCCATGGTTGCCGTTTTCGGAGCAGCGCCGTGAGTGGAACCACGGTGGTTGAGAAATGCTTTATAAACCTGCGATACCAAGACGCCGTGCCGAGGAGCTGGCGGAGTTCACGGACGTTGGTCGGCAGTGGTATCTCCACAATGGCCTTGATTTTGTCTGGATCGGTTTGGATGCCGTCCTTGGTGACGACATGGCCGAGGTACTTAATCGACCGCAGGCCGAACTGGCATTTCTCTGGGTTAATGCGCAGGTTAGCTGCCCTCAGCCGCCTGAAGACCTCCTCCAGGTGACGAATATGCTCTTCGGCAGTGGCACTGGCCACTACTATGTCATCAAGGTACGCAAACGCATGTGGTTTCAACTCTGGTCCGATAATGGTATCCAGCAGCCGTTGAAAGGTCGCTGGAGCGGCGTGGAGGCCGAACGGCATGACCTTGAATTGAAACAGGCCCTTGCCTGGCACAGTGAAGGCCGTCAGCGGCTTGCTTGCGTCCGTGAGTGCAACCTGCCAATACCCGTTCTTGAGGTCAATGGTCGAGAAGAAACTGGCCGGTCGAAGCTTGTCCAAGATACTAGTTATAAATGGTAATGGATACGCATCTTTCTCCGTGGCCTCGTTAAGTCGTCGGAAATCGATGCAGAACCGCGGCTGCCCATCCTTTTTCCGCACGATGACCGCCGGAGAGCTCCACGGGCTCTGGGACCTCTCGATGATGCCATCCTTTAACATTTTGTCTACCTCATCGACAATCACCTGTTGCATCTTCGGATTGCGTGGTAAGTATCTTTGTTTGATTGGCGTGTCGTCCTTTAATTTGATATGGTGTTTAATGTTAGGTGTTACGCCCTTCAGGTTGTTGAACCTGGGCAGCTCGTCGGCCAGGAATTTCGCCAATTTCTTCTCTCCCGTTTCTGGACTGATTGTGCTTAGTTGTCGGATGCCTGGCGGGTTTGTCCTAAGCACAATACTCGGTGGTGCTGTGCAGATGGTTGCCCCAAATGCTGTTAAAGCGTCCATGCCTAATATGGTCGGGTTTGCCAGATTGGGCAAACATTGGAAGGCCAGCCGCCTCCAGATGCCGTCGATTAGGCAGCCCAGCGTAATGGTGCCTTCTGTGCTCGTGGTGGAGCCATTCGCCAGCTGGACCTGTTGGGAATGGGCGCGTTGTATCCTAGCATGCCGATCAGACAGCCCCTCGGCTGTGTGGCAATTGATATAGGAATACATGGCGCCAGTATCCACCAGTGCCTTGAACGCCTGTCCTTTAATGGTCAAGGTTAAGAAGAGACGGTTGTCATGGCCGTTGGGCTCCTGAATGCCAGGTAATGGAGCCGTTGTCGTTGTTGGTTTACTATTTTTTTTTTGGGGCTGTTTCACGGTGAGTTGCTTCCGCCCCTTATGGGAACAACTCACTGCCCGTTTCCCGACGGCGGCGGTGTACGCTTGGCGGCGGCCGTTGGGCTTGTGAGGGCATGTAATCTGGTCATCTGCGGCGTGGCCTTGAGTTCCCTCTGGAGGCTTTCATATTCGTCCATCTCTCGGACGAGGCCTCGGACCGTGGTGACGTCGCGACGGCGTATATATTGCCGATATTCTGGCAGCATGTTAATATACAGCCGGAAGAGCTCCTGCTCTGCTGACAGCTGGCCATAGCGCCGGATGAGGGTACGTATATCGGTCAAGTAGTCTCTTCCTTTTTCGCCAGGACGTTGCTTACGCCGATTAATTTATTCTTCTGTCCTCAGCGCATAATCTTCGCCGATGTAATGGGCGTTAAAATCGACCAAAAAGTCATCCCAGGTTGCCCAATCATTCCGGTTGTTGCGGAGCCACTGCAGGGGGCCGCCACGAAGGAGCTCCGGTAAGGCCGTGAGGAGCTGTTGGTCGTTGAGACGGTAGCTGGCCTGTAACTCCGTCACTCTTTCGAGAAAAGACACAGGATCTGTCTTCCCATCGAAGAACGTGTTCCATTTGCGCACGGTTTCGCAAATGGGTGCATAAACTGGTGTCTTGGGGGCCGTAACGGGACCTGGAGCTTCGCTCAGGTCGGCGACAACTTCATCTGTCGTCCTTCTCTGCCCCCAGCTCGCGGGCGGGCCCTGGTTTCATTAGCGCCGCCATTTTCTTTCTCATTTCCTCTACAGTGCCACTCGACTCATGGCCCATGCCCTGGAGCAGTACCTGCAGTTCTGCTTTACGCAGGGTGTAAATCCAGCCAGAGCGTGTGAGTGTGGCATCGTCTTCTTCAACGTCAAGTCCCTGCTCGGGCGCCATTTGTGACGGTGGCCCCGTCGTGATCGGTGGCTGGGCCATCGTCGTATTGTCCCTTCAGCCGTCGGTCGGAATACTCGGGCGCCTTCGGTGGTGGTGGCTGAAACGGGGACAATGTGTGCCGGGATAGCTCTAGGAGGGAGGCCAAGGTTTGGTTGAAGAAGCACGTTTTTAACCCGTAACAAAATAACCTTTATTCTAGCTTAACCCAAAATACAACACAACAGTAAGTAGAAAAAATATACTGATAATAATATATAAAAAATCTGTTGTGGCCAGCACAATACCTCTCGCCACTGTCTTTTTTTGATTACATAAGTATAGGGCGCGAACAGTCATGTTTCATTGTTGGCCTTGACAAGCAGACGTGGGGGCCCGTTTCAGAATGATAATTATTAATTATGTACATAAATGTCAGAACTTTTCAAGATTTTCTAAATTCACTTAGTTAATTTGTCATCAGGAGTGTGGAATTTACTTGTCGAGGAAAATAAACCACATGGAATTGGAAAATCATTAAATTTAGAATGAGAAATTATGATATATGACATCTATATATATAATTACTAGCTATCATGCTGACATGGGCTCCCATATCTGCTTGTCAAGGCCAACAAAGTCACATTACGGCTCGCGCCCTAATGTATTTAACATTTCTTGTATACTTACACTCTACACCAAAAATTCTACTTATATCTATTCCATATATTTAGATTTTTAAATTATTCCACATAATTAGATTCTATGAAGAAGTTTTGTCCTACCCTTGTTTCTCGAGATGATTCCAATTCATTGTCAGAAAAAACAGTATACTCGTATATGAAGGGCATGTGTAATATACCTATAAATATTTAACTAATAATGCATTTAGAAATAATATAATGTATGTACTTACCAGAAAAAGTGTTCAGTAATGTCTCCGGATTTCTGACACTGACATTTATCTGTCAGTTACAAACAATTTAAATTATCAACTATTTTTCATGGCATTCTTTCGGCTGTCAAATTTATTACAACAGATTATTTTATATATTATACTTCTTTTATCTCTAAATCTATGGAATATATAATAAAATATTTAAATGTATCAGATAGAGAATTTAATTTTCTATAATATTACCACGAAAAATTTTCAAAAAATAATATTTAGAAGATTTTTTTTCAAGAATCTTCTACTTCCGGTTGTCCAATTATTACCAAAACCTTTTCAGATCTTTCCATGAATGTCCGATTGGGAAATACGTTGTTAAACAAATTTTAAGTCTTATAGTTTTTGAGTAACCGTCCTTCCAACATCCCACACACACACACACATACACACACACACACACACACACACATCCACACACACACACACACACACACACAGACATCATCGTAAAAATGTTAAAATCGGATTGTAGGGACCTTAAAACGTGCTTATTCAATAAAATCTGGATATGCGATTTTTAGCATGAATGCAATACCTCTCTTAGCGAGAGGTAAAAAACAGTGTGCGACAAAACTGTCGAGCCACAAACTGGTACTTTACAACCCCAAAAGAACGGTGACTGTGCCCCCGCGATACGGCAATGGCACAGTCTTTGATAACGGTAAGTAACCAAAAAAAAATGAAATACGTTTCTAAGAAACAATCAAACGCTAAGTTTAATAATTGCAACTTGCGCTAGCAGTAATTTCTTGTGATAGCACAAACTTGACGGCGGAGTTTCTATCACCCACAAGAAATACGGACGGTGATTCTACACTCACCAACGACGGTGGCAAAATCCACGGAAGACTTCTTAGACTCAAGCGTTCGCACTCAGTCGTGATCCTCAGGGGACCAACTAGACGAGTTCGAGAACTGATCTCTCCAAGTGATGCTGCGTCTTTTATACCCAAAATCTGGTAATCCGGCATAATCTCGCAGAAAACTTGGTGGGGAAATGTTTTAAACTTAGTTGATGTAAAAAGGCGCTGATGGTGTTTGTACAATAAAAATAAAATATATAAAAATTACTGGAAGTCATTAAACAACCCGATTGTACCAGTTTGTCACTCACAACAATCAAAATCCAACAATAAACATTATAAAATATATAATGACAGCTACAATAACATTGTTGTAACGGTAGACGTCTGACAGAGCGTTGTTGCTAAATTCCGTGCTGTCAAACCAATGACAGCCGCTACAATTTTACGGTGAAACATGTGAAATAAAACCTGTACAAAGTAAATACACAAATAATACAACAATGCAATATACAAGGTATGATTTACATAGCAATATCATCAATCATTGTTCGGGTAAACATATGTTTTATTTGTACAACATTTTCAGGGTTATATTTACAAAGTGCGTGACCTAGATACGATTTATATTGCGTGTGGCTTGCTATAGGCCCATGTAAATAGCCACAATTGTTAAAACAACGCTCAACATCATATTTATGAGTTTTAAACCGGTTTGTGAGTGAACAACATGTTCAAAGCACAACCGCATGTGAACGGGATTCATGAACTTTAACAGCGGATTGCAATGAATTTACTGAGTTTACAAATACTCGGAGATGGACACTAAAATAAGGTTCGTATCGTCACATCCCCCTCTTACTCCGGTTAAAAAAAAATAGTGAATAACATTTAATATTTTTTTTTCCTGGCTGTTGCTCTAAACGCAACGTGAAAACTTTACAAGTGAAATTTAACGGTAATCGGCCACAGAAGAAAAACAAAACGGAAAAATCCAATTAATAGTGACGGCCTTCTGTGCACCAATAAGAGAAAAAAAATCGGAAATTTAAATGGCGGTACCGTAAGTAATAAAAAAATCAAGCAAGAGCTTGGGAAACTGGAGTTGCAAATGCAACTAACAAAAACAAAACTTTTTCAGGCCATGGTGATGGCGTGAATGGCGATACCCGTGATGGGTGCCGCTCGTCTCAGCGGCGTGTGGACTGCCGCCTCCGCCTTCTTCTGCGACGTCGTGGTCGTGGTATCCCCGGCTGCTCCACCCTCCACGTGGTCCCTCCTCCAGGACGGCTCTCCCGCGTCTTATTCCGGCGGTATCCGGACGTTGGCGGCTGCGGCTGAGGAGGCGGCAACGTGGAGCCGGATATGGGGATGATCCCCGCCATCACACCCAAGGTCGTGGGGCCAGGAACTCTCTGGACGGGACACCCTGGGCCTGCCGTTTGGGGGGTCAGCCTCGCCCACAAGGGTTTCCGACTCGGCACCGTTATCGGCTGCGGTGCCCGAACCGGCGGTGCGTCCTTGGGCGACCGGCCTGACCGCTTCGACGACGAAGCCGGAGACAGACCAAACAGGGAGTCCAACAGCTCCTGGCTGGCCCACCTCGGTGTCCTTGGTGTGATGGGTCGGTCCGGTGTGGTCGGCAGCGGTGACGTCTCCACCATCAGCCAGTCCGCCAGGGTCCGTGGCGACAGCGTGGACGAAGATGGCGTCGATGGAGTCGATTGCCTGTAAAAAGACGGACTCGCCTCGGGCGGATCGGGGCCGTAGCGCTGCAGGAGGGCCTCCTGCAGGGACATCTCTTCCCTCGGCGAGTCGCCAACTGACTCCAAGACGGTGTCCGGCCGACTCCTTGCCCTGGAGTCGACGCAGACGGTGGTGGGGGTAGGGGACGCCTCTGGCTTCGACGGTGAGGTGATGAGGGGCGCCCGCTCGTGCAGCTGCGGCGACGGTGGCGGCTGCGGACGCTCCTCTGGTCGGCGGGCTCTTAACAGAGGCGACCCCACAGGCTGTCAAACCAATGACAGCCGCTACAATTTTACGGTGAAACATGTGAAATAAAACCTGTACAAAGTAAATACACAAATAATACAACAATGCAATATACAAGGTATGATTTACATAGCAATATCATCAATCATTGTTCGGGTAAACATATGTTTTATTTGTACAACATTTTCAGGGTTATATTTACAAAGTGCGTGACCTAGATACGATTTATATTGCGTGTGGCTTGCTATAGGCCCATGTAAATAGCCACAATTGTTAAAACAACGCTCAACATCATATTTATGAGTTTTAAACCGGTTTGTGAGTGAACAACATGTTCAAAGCACAACCGCATGTGAACGGGATTCATGAACTTCAACAGCGGATTGCAATGAATTTACTGAGTTTACAAATACTCGGAGATGGACACTAAAATAAGGTTCGTATCGTCACAACACACACACACACATACATACACACACACATAAATACATACATACATATATACATACATACATATATGCATACATGCATATATACATACATCGTATGTACCCTAGAACGTACGTATTCACTAAAAACTCATTATTGAATTTTTTGATCAAAGACAATACCTTCCTTACCTAAAGGTTACGGAAGGTAAAAATGCCCAAATAAAGTATTAACCATTGTAACCGATTTATTTTTATTTTTTATTGCTGTTAATATATTTATTTCAGAGGGTACGAATACATTTGGGGTTCGGCTCGTACTAGCTATCATTCTGATACGGGTCCCCAAATCTGCTTGCCAAGGCCAACTGCTCGCGCCCTATCTAAAATAAAATGTAAATGGTGAGAGGTATTGTGTTGGCCACAACTGATTTTTTATTTGACAGACACTAATAAAAAGAATACTTCGTAATACAGTTATTACGAGTTCTGTTTCACAAAAACAACAAACTCCATAATTATTTGATTTATTTATTTACTAAAGCACGAAATATAGTGTAAATTCATCTCAAATTTCTTTTAGTTTTTGCTTTACTTTAATTATATCTTCCAGAACTTGCACGCAATCTTATTTCGCTGATGTTTCCTATTACATTGTTACTGTTTCTGTCTAACGTCTAGCGTTTAGCGCAATAAAAAGGCGAGTCGAGCAAATTATTATATATCGGCAAACAGTGGCGGCTCGGTGAACATTTTTATGATACAGCCACTCAGCATAAAATGTATCACCCCGTGCCTCCTTTTTTAAAAAGATTTATCTTCCTATTTCAAGGTTATTCTGAGTTGTAAAGTAAAGGTTTATAATTTTAAACAATTTTATTTAAAGATATGTATTTAAAAAGCTGCAAAAGGCTTATTCCGTAATGAACTAATTTTATGTATCGTGTATGGCGCGAAGAAAAGCCTTTCCGTCCATCTTAGTTTTGGCTTTGGGCTGGCGAAATACTACTAACAAGTGCATGTCCCACTAATTGAGCCAGCAAGTGTTTGGCTTCAAATGTACATCCAAAACGCGACCTACCCACTACTCTCCAGTCCTCCACCTACCCGCATTTAAGGAAATGACAGAATAGCACCGTTAACGACATTACATTGGGGAACAACTGCGTTTCGATTTTTCTCTACTCATTACACTTACACAGGCATTGTTTGGCATTTAAAATGGCGAATTTTTTTTTTGCTGAGGTTGAAACTACAGGTAGAGCCAGGGCTCCTTTGGCTCTATGTAACGAGCCGCCCCTGTCGGCGAACATAGAACGTGAGCACATAACATTTTCGAGAAGTATTAGTAATATTTCGGAGAATCATGGAGATGTTGCAAAAGTGTACGCAATGGAGAACAAATATCCGCAAAAAATAGTTCTATATTTTTTTTATTTGTTCTGCGAAAACTGTAATTTTTTTTACTTTGAAGTACTGCTGACCGCGGATACTGGAAGCGCCAACGAAACCATACCTTTGATATAATAATAATAAAATATTTAAAGTATTAGGTACTATGTATTTATTATTCGAATTGTACTAAATGCCAGGATGTGATGCGTAGGTACCATACTATGCTTTCTCAATAATATTGAGAAGTAGAAAAATGAATAACAATTAATGAAAACAATACGAACTAAAATCGATGCATTTTTACCTTCCGTCACCTCTAGGTAAGGAAGGTATTGTCTTTGGTCAAAAAATTCGGTGGTGAGTTTTCATTGAATAAGCACGTTTTAGAGTCTTTAAAATACGATTTTACTATTTTTACGATGATGTCTGTTTGTGTGTATGTGTGTGCGTGTGTGTATGTGACCGCGGTTTTGGCCACGATATCTCCAATACTAGAATTCCAAAAATTACAATTCTTGCGCATTCCTCTTCCTTACAACCATATGCAGACTTGATTAGATTTTGGTTATAATTGGTCAACCGAAAGTACCCTCATTTGAAGATTTTAACAGTTTTTCTTGAAAAACTCAGTTAAATTTTATTATAACTTACAGAATATATTATTCTCTATACGATTTAATTGCATTTTATATTTCATAGACAACAGATATAGAGTTAAAGAATTATAAATATATAAAAATTCATAAATCAGCCAGCTATGCTAACTTAACCATGGAAACTGCTAATATATTCAGGTAATTCAAATTGACAGATGTCAGTATCAATAAAAAGTGAATGAATGAAAGAATAAGGGATATAACTCTAGTGTTGGACGTTTCTAGAAAGATATAAGAGACACGATTACATTGGTTTGAACATGTCATGAGGCGAGAAGAGTATATTGGAAGAATGAATAGCTTATAACAGAAGGTGGAAGAAACATAGGAAGACAAAATATAAGATGAAAGGAGAGAAAAGGAACTGAATGAGGACGATACGCAAAACAAAAATTAGTGGAAGAAGAAAATAAACAATAGCGACCCCCTAACGAATGGGAAAAACTAAAGAAGAAGAAGATGTCAGTGTCAAGTTCAATTTGAATAGTTTGTTTATGAAATAATTTAACTGAAAATATAGGATCTTTTGCAAGAAAATTTGTGTAGGGCGCGTGCAGTGACGTGACTTTGCTGACTTTGGCAAGCAGATATGTGGACCCGTATCAAAATGACAGCTATTAATTACGTCCATAACTGACAAATGTCATAATTTTTCATTCAAAATTTCTTGATTTTCTAATTTCATGTGGTTTATTTATTATCAGGGGTATGGAATTCAGTTGCCGAGAAAAAAAATCATACAATACCGAAAAATGAAATTTTGAATGAAAAATTTTGACATGAGGATGACCCGCAAAACAGAAATAAATGGAAAAAGAAAATAAAAAATAGCGACCTCTAACGAATGGGAAAAACTAAAGAAAAAGATGACAGTGTCAAGTGCCATTTGCATGAAATAATATTACTGGAAATTTAAAATCTTTCGCAAGAAAATTTATGTACGGAATTTGTACATAATACACAGGATTGACGGAAGGTATTGTGCTGGCCACATCAGATTTTTTTTATTCGTTATCATTGTAATGCATATTGTTTTGAGTTTTGTCTAGTAGAATATGAATTCTTGGAACTAACTTCATTCCCGTAAAATGTTATTTTCTCTTTAAAAAATTATCCGATAAATGTCTCCTTTCTTCTGTTGCAGATAAATTTTGTTATGGTTATTATTATGCAATTTTCTAAAAGTGTAAAAATAAAATATGTACTTATACATTTTGCGTAAGAACTAGTGGGTGAATACATAAAGTACATTTAAATTGTTCTCTTCTTATTTTACACAAGTTTCCTTTACTGGTATAAGAATTTATTCTGTCATGAAATAGGTTAGAAATACTATAAATATATAATTTTATGAACAGTAAGTAAGATTGTATCAACCGAATAGCTGTATTATAGTAATAAAGTTTTGCTTCTTTTAGTAGGGTGAATTCAATTTCAATTTTCAAACAAACATAAAAGATTCGTAGTACGATTTTCAAACAAAAAATCTGTTGCGGCCAGCACAATACATCTCACCACTTCCGTTTTTGGTTGCATAAATATAGAGCGCGAGCAGTCATGTCACATTTTCGGCCTTGACAAGCACACATGGGGGCCCGTGTCAGAATGACAATTAGTAATTATGTCAAATGTCAGAATTTTTCAATAAAAATTTCAAGATTTTCTAAATTCACGTAGTTAGTTTGTCACCAGGAGTGTGGAATTTACTTGTCGAGGAAAATAAACTACATGGAATTGGAAACTCACTAAATTTAGAATGAAAAATTATGATATTTCACATCTATGTACAAATTACTGACTATCATTCTGTCACGGTCCTCCATATCTGCTTGTCAAGGCCAACAAAGTCACATGACTGTCCGCGCCCTATTTTATTTAACATTTCTTGTATACCTACATTCTACACCAAAAATCTACTTACATCTATACTTTATAATTTAGATTTTTTAATTTTAAATTCATTCTATGAAGAAATTTTGTCCTACTCTTCTAATTCTTCGAAATGTTTCCAATTCATTGTCGGGATTGACAATATTTTTGAAGGGTATATGTACTATATACCTATAATTTTAAATATTTAACTATTAATACAATAAGAAATATTATAATGTATGTACTTCACACAAAAATTCTTCAGTAATGCGTGGATTTTTGACACTGACATTTATCTGTCAGTTACAAACATTTTAATATTTCAATTGGTTTCCATGACATTATTTGTGCTGTGAGATTTATTACAACATATTATTATATAGTTTTTTTTTTATCTCTAAATCTATAAAAGATATAATAAAATATTTATATGTATCAGATAGAGAATTTACTCTTCTTTTACTACGGGCCCAACCTCAAATGTATTCGTATCCTCTCGAGAAAATATATTAACAGTAAGAAGATATAAATTTTTAGATTACAATAGTTTTAAGACTATATTTGGGGATTGTTTTATTTTATATATTAATAAAGTGTACTGGATTTAAATATAATGCTATTACCTAAATTTATCATTTTAACAATAATCTACGGGCAAATATATGACACGTGCTAATTTTTTTAGTTCCAACAGTAAATAATACAATATTTATGTTATAATTATTTATAAAACTGAAGGTAAAGGAAACTGACTATATATTCAATTACTACAACTATATATTAAATTTTATTTTTTTAGTAAAATTATTTGCAAAGCGATATTTATTTATAAAGCACCAGCTACAATTATATTAAAAACAAGAATAAATAAACTTCTGGATATGCTATTGATTATTACTCCAATTGAACAAATTTGGATATGGTGTATTAATAGAGTGTATAGAACTTGAATACATTTCTTATAATAAAATTTCTTAGGTTTAGTAATAATTTATTTGCAAATAAACCATTGTCTGCATGTTTTCGTCCTTAATAATTCGCAAATAATTTTTATTAAAGTAATAACATTTAAGATGAGAATTAATTGAGTATATTGTCAGTTACCTTTACCCTTAGTTTTATAGATAATACTAACATAAATATTATATTATTTACTGTGGGACGAAAAATTTTGGGACTTGTCTTTTGTCATATATTTACCCGTAGATTATTGTTTAAATGAGAAATTTAGTTAATAACATTTTATGTAAATCAATAATATATACATAAAAATAATGCCCAAATATAGTCTTAACTGATGTAACCTAAAAATATATTTTTTATTGCTGTTAATATATTTATTTTAGAGGGTCCGAATACATTTTGGGTTAAGCTCGTGGCAAGAGATAATATTTAGAAGATTTTTTTATAAGAATCTGCTATTTTCGCGTGCAAAACAGATATTTAAACCAAATCATATATAGTAAATGTGATACAAAAATGAAACAGTTATATTAATAAACATATGGGTTTGTGCATAATATAAACCAGAAACTATATAAATAAACTTATATTTTAAATAAAAAATAAATATATACATTTTTGTTTATTCATCCAAGCGTACAGAAATAAATTTTCGGGATGTCATAAACTTACATTTTTGACATAGGACCCATATTTGATTTTTATTTTGAAAAATACTGCTTTTTCTCTCATTCGACTGGTATAAGGGTTATTGTATATTAAATTTGTTTTACCTTAAAATCTTATATTTTTCTTTATTTTTTTCAAGAAATTCTTTTAAAATGACAAGAATACACGTTTTCCTGGCAAAATTATTTTCCATAAAATACATTTAAGTCTAGTCGTAATTTTTAATTCTAAACACCTAATATCAAATCGTAAAGAATTAAAAACTCGAAAAAATGGTGCCGTGTGCCGTGGCCTGGCCTCTTATTTACTGAAATTGTTGAGAACAACTTGAACCTTGAAACATCAAACGACACTAATATAGAATTGATAAGGACGTCATTGTTTTTCATTTTATTTACTAAATTAATGCATTTTTACCTCTCGCTAAGAGAGGTATTAGAGTCATGCTAAAAATCGCATTTCCAGATTTTATTGAATAAGCACGATTTCAGGTCCATAGAATCCGATTTTAACATTTTTACAATGATGTCTGTGTGTGTGTGTGTGAGGATGTGTGTGTGTGTGTGTGTGTGTGTGTGTGTGTGTGTGAGGTTGTTGGAGACACGATTTCTCAAATTCTATAAGACTAAAGACCTGTATAACTACGGATTCCTCAATCTAACAGTAATGGGAAGAGTTGAATAGGTTCTGGTAACAATTGAACAACCGGAAGTGGTAGTTTCTAAAAAGAAAAATTCTAAATATTATTTTTTGAAAATTTGTTACTACAAATATTAAAGATAATTAAATTCTCAATCTGACACATTTAATTTTTTTTATTATATCTCGTATAGGTTTGGAGATAGAGTATATAATAATATAGAATAATCTATTGTAATAAATCTCGTTGCCCGAAAAATAGTTGCGATATTCAAATTTTTGTATTTGACAAATAAATGCAAAATTTCAGTGTCAGATTTTTCTGGGGGGTATGAGTACATTTAATATATATTATTGTATTATTAATTTAATATGTATTTAAATTACAAGTATGCTAATATTACATATATCCTTGAGAAATACTGCTAATACCGTCAATGAATTTAAAGAATTTTGAACATATTAGAATAGTAGGATAAAATTTCTCATAGAACGAAAGAAGAGAAATAATTTCAATTATTTGTATGTATACAAGAAATGTTAAATTCGTTACGTATAGGGCGTGAGCAGTCATGTGTTGCTTAACAAGCAGATATGAGGATCCGTGTCAGAATAACGGCTAGTAGTTATTTACATAGATGTCACAATTGTCATATGTCATAATTTTTCATTCAAAATTTCAAAATATTCTGATGTTTATTTGTCATCCATTGTCGAGGAAAATAATCCACATGGATTTGGAAAATCATAATGTTTCGGATGAAAACTTATGATACTGGACACCTATGTATATTATTAGCTCTCATTCTGACACGGGCCCCCATATCAGCTTGCCAAGGCCACCAAAGTTACATAACTGCTCGCGCCCTATGCAACATAAAATGAAAATGGCGAGAGGTATTGTGCTGGCCACAACAGATTTTTTTACAATGTGATTTGGTTTGAAATTGAGTAAACTACGCATTACATTGTTAAACAATTTACACAATTTGTATGTAGGTGCTTCTACGTATGAAACAACTGGTCTCATTGGTATACTGTCTTTATGTAATTTGGGTAAGCCATATAATACTGGAGCTGAGGGGTTAGAATTGATAAATTTGAAAGTATTTTCCTTATTGTTAAAGGTTTCGCAATTCTTTAATAAACACCTGAATTTTATCTGAAAATTAGGTGTGGGGTCTGACTTGAGCTCGAGATATTACCATTATTAATGAAAACGTCGACTTTATCTAAATAGTTTGATTTGTCAAAAATGACAATATTGTTACCTTTGTCAGCTTTGGATAGAATTAAATTATTGTTCGTTATACCCGCCGACAAATGAGTATGGGCTGATACTCAACTTTTTCCCTTCTCCGCACGTTGGCCGTTGCCCTGCGGTGTTGCCGTTTCTTCATAACTTAGCATTTTTAAAATGGCCAGTGAATTGGCAATGGTGTAGAAATTTCCATTCCATACTTATTTGACGGCAAATATAATTTCTGTTAAATATTTTGTTGATTTTTGTTTCATTATTATATGGTGTACAATTGTCTGGGTTGGGAGTTGTACAAACTTTTTTAAATAACTTAACAAACATTAATTTGTATCTGTTGAGATTCTTGAAAGCGCACTTTCTGAATCAATAACAAAATGTATAAGGTCTTTTCCTTGGGTGATTCATTTTTGAAGTTTTTCTGATGATGGCAGCAGCGCTAAAATTGCAATAAAGAATCTTATAAATTTTGTGAAAGCGACTGGGTGTTGAATTCTTTCTTATTCATCGTGGTTCACCTAGAACCTACAGCATCTAAAATTGATTTATTGATATGTTTTGCAAAATTTAGTCTCACCTTTTTATTTCTTCTATTAACTAAAGGGTTATTAACATTGACACGTTCAATACGTCCTTTTTCTTTAAGATGTCGAGTCACAGTACTTGGCTGGCATTGGTAAGGTTTTCTATTCGAATTTCTTTCGAAATATCCATAGTAGTTTTCTTGGATCTGCTATAAATTTTAGTTTATTTTATCTGTTTTCTTTGTTGGTTTTTGAGATTTATCGCTTCTTGACTTATCATTTAATGATTTTGGCAACTTCTATTTGGTAATAATTCTAATGCGTGCTATTATCGTTCATTAGCAAGCCGGTTCTCCCACGAGAAACCTTTCCTTGTCGAGAAAAGTTTATTGCGGATTCTCCTAATTGAATTCACAACTTCGTTAGATAATAACTTAAATTGGGAATTTGATGACAATTATAAATAGAGTATATCGTAGTGGCTTGGTGTTAGCGTACTAGCTTCACGTGCTAGCGGTTCTGGGTTCGAATCCTGGGTAAGGTATGGAAGTTTGTGTGCGTCCCTTTCATCACTCATATTCATCAATGAAATGTGTAAAAATGAAATGTTACAAAAATGCAACGATATATCGACTCACCCCCATTATCAATTTGTAATAACTTAAATAAATTGATATACAATAAAGAATTATTATTATTATTATTATTATTAAATGATAGTCCGTCCCTGGTGCGCGTAGGCATGATTGTGATTTTTGCTCCGTAGTACATATCTAAAATTTAGACGGCTACGAGCATAGATAAAGTGAATAGTGAACAAGAGATGTGAGGAAAATAACCAAGAATAATAGTAGGTAAAAATTCAGAACAAAAACGAGAACTAACATAGGTAAACAATCAACAAAGAGTGGCGAGATAGGTTATACCGCTTCCGAAGAGTCGATCTGAGCGGCTGACCTTGCGCTCGAACACGACTGCCTGGCAGAAACATTGAAAAAACAGGTCAGTAACGGCCCAATCGGTATCAAGAGAAAGAAAATAATAATAAAAAAATAAATAAAATGGATAGTAATGACATTTCAACAGACGAGTCTAAGGAGAAAAGCGAGAAAGAGTGGGGAGAAATTTTCAGGAAGAGTAAGAAAGTAACGAGAACGCCAGCTAAAGAAAAGAAAAACACAGAGGAGCCACAAGATCTAAAGGACATGATGATGGAAATAATAAGGGACAATAAAAAGAAAAATAATGAAATGGAAGAGATGGAGAAAAAAATGATCGACCTAGTGACTGAAATTAAAGAACTCAGAAATGAAAGTACAGCAAATACAAAACAAATGGAGAATTTAAAACAAGAAAATGAAAGTCTCAAAATTGAAATGGAAACAATGAAACTGAAAATAGGAAAAATGGAAATGACAATTGAAAAATCTGAAAAGGAAAAAAAGAAAAACAATCTGATCATAAAAGGGCTAGATACCAGTTCATATGAAAGGGAAACATTAAAGGATACCATTGAGAATTTCTTGCAGAAAATACTAAAAATAGAACCCAAAATAGCATCTGTATCTAGGATGAAGGACAGAATATATATAATACAAATGGAAAATTTTGAGGAAAAGATGAAGATATTAAAAAACAAAAATAAATTAAAAAACATCAACGATGGAAAATATACATAGATTGTGACTTAACTCTAAAAGAACGCGAAATACAAAAATTGATAAGAGACAGGGCTGCGTTAGAAAGAAAGGATAATAAAAATGTTAAAATCGGTTATAATTATTTGACAATAAATAATATTAGATGGAGCTGGAATGAAAAGAAGAATATGATAGAAAAAGATGAAGAAAAAACCAAACCAAAAAACTAACGAGCGCACACACAAAAGATAAGAAAGATATGGAAAGACCCGAAGCGATGGACAAGGACAAGAGACCGAATTGCGAAATCAAAGAAACAAAACCAAATAAGACAAATTATCAAAACAAACCACAAGATATATTAAAACTGGGGACATGGAATTTACAAGGAATCTTCCAGGAAGGAGCAATAAGGAACCTAGTTTCGGAAGTAAACAAGTATAAGTTGGACATAGTAGCTATACAAGAAACACATTTAAAAGAAACGAATATCTCAAAAGTAGATAATTATATAATGTTTACAAGCGGAGGCAAAACGAGGAGATTTGGTGTAGGCTTCCTTGTAAGAGAAGATATTAGGGATTAATCTCAAATTTCTATGCAATATCTGATAGGCTATGCATCCTAAAAATGAAAAGTCCAGAGATGAAAATTACGTTAGTAAACATACACGTTCCGACTGAAGAAAAAGAAGAGGAGATAAAAGATGAGTTTTATGAACAGTTAGAAAGAATAACTGAAAACATTCCAAAGAATGAGATGAAAATTGTAATTGGAGATGCAAATGCGCAAGTTGGCAATGAAGAATTATTCAGAGGGACGACAGGAGATCAGAGTAAACATAAAATAAGTAACGACAATGGATTAAGAATAGTAAATTTTGCAATTGAAAAGAAAATGAGAATAATGAGCACGTACTTTACACGAAAAGACATATATAAAGGTACATGGCTGATACCAGGCTCCAAAGAAACGAACCAAATTGACCACATATTGATAGATGAAAAGTATGCAAATTTAGTCACTAATATAAGATCTTACCGCTGACGCCAATTCAGGCCACATCCCTATCATTGCTAAAATAAGAAAGATAAAACTAAAAAGACAGAACAAAAACTATATCAAACCAAAACCAAAGTATAACATGAATGATTTTCGAAGGCACGAAATTGCACGAAGATACCGGGATAATATTAAAAAAAATATTGATGAAGATAATGGAACGGAACTTAGCAATGGGATTGACCGAAAATGGGAGAAAATAGTAAAAATTATAAACAACTCCACGCGGAAAACACTAACAAAACAAGGAAAACAACAGTATAAATTGTGGCTCGATGCAGAGTGTTTGAAGGAAATAGAAAGAAGGAAAGAACTCAGAGGAAGATACCTTCAAACCGGTGACGAGCAAGACAAGAAGCAGTATCTAGACCAAAAAAAGAAGACAAAAAAACTTTGCAGAAATATAAGAAAAATGATATGAGAAATTTTTTCAAAGATGTAAAACATATAAAAAAAGATTACTAATTAAGAAGAATGTATACTAAAGACGAAGAAGGAAACTTTATTGGGGAGAAACACGAAGTACTAGAACGATGGAAGCAGTACTTCCAAAAATTACTGAATGCACAAACAGAAGAAGACAAAGAAGAAGAGGAGGACGAAAAACTGGAAGAGATAATAGATGCAATTAATGAAGGTAGCGAAACATGCACCGAAGCGCCAACTGAAGAAGAAATAGAAACCATAATCAACAAATTTAAAAATAACAAAAGTCCAGGACAGAATGGAGTGACAGCAGAAAATATCAAATATGGTGGGAAAGCACTAAAGGAACAAATAATAAAACTTATAGAAGAAGTATGGACAACAGAGAAAATGCCTGAGCACTGGAATAAAGCTGTAATTGTCCCCATTCATAAAAAGGGCGATATAGCCGAATTTAAGAATTACAGAGGCATCGCGTTATTAGACGTAGTATACAAAATACTTGCAACGCTAATAAAGCAAAGATTAGAAGATCAAGCCTACAAGTTAATAGGAGAGTATCAAGGAGGCTTCAGGAAAGGCAGATCGACAACAGATCAGATTTTTACCCTAAAACAAGTCTTGACGTCATGCTATGAATACGAAATACCTACGTATCTGTTATTCGTAAATTTTAAAGCCGCATACGACACAGTAAATAGTGAAAAACTACTAAAAATTTTAGCAGATTTTAGAATTCCAAATAAGCTGATCAAACTGGTCCAAATGACTCTTCAAATGACAAAAATACAGTCCGAATTGATGGGGAGGAATCACAAGAATTTGAAGTGGCAAAAGGTTTGCGACAGGGAGATTCCCTGTCAACATTACTTTTTAATATAACATTAGAAGCTATCATAAGAAAATCCGGAATAAACAAAGAAGGAACGTTACTAAGCAGAAAACACCAATGTCTAGCTTATGCGGACGATGTTGTGCTATTAGCAAAGAGTAGAAAAGAACTGATGGCAATTACAGAAAAATTAGTAGAAGAAGCAGCAAGAGTGGGATTAAAAATAAACGAGGAAAAATGCCAATATATGCAGTTAAAAAATAAACACTATAAAACGGAAAACAGAAAACTAGTAATTAAAACAAAATCAGGGAAAACGCAGACATTTGATGAAACCGAAAGCTACATGTAATTAGGAGTACTGATAAATAATAAATGTGAAGAAGAGGGTGAGATAAACCTAAGATTAGCAAAAAGCAACCGATGCGCTGGCAGTTTAAATAAAGTACTCAGATCAAAGGATATATCACGAAAAACAAATGTAAGACTTTACCTTACGATCGTAAGACCAACTCTACTTTACGCATGCGAAACATGGATATTAAACAAGAAAGCTCAAAACAACATAGAAATATGGGAACGGAAAATACTTCGAAGAATTTACGGAGGCAGGAAAACAAAGGAAGGATGGGAAAGGCGCACAAATAAGGAGTTATATGAATTATTTGGAGAACCAAGAATAAGTGAAGTAGTGAGGATACGAAGATTGCAGTGGCTCGGACACCTAGAGAGAATGGAAAGGACAAGAACGGTAAAGGAAGTAGCATGAAGAATACCAGGAGGTAAAAAGAAAATAGGAAGACCGAGAAGGAAGTGGAAATATGCATTCCTGGAAGATATAAAGCAGAAGAAAATCAGGAAATGGAAGGAAAAAGCACAAAATAGGAAGAGCTGGAAGGAAATTATAAGGCAATAGGCCTAAAGGGCCTGGGAAGAAGCCTATATATATATATATATATTATTAAATAGAGTATATAAACTCTAAATAACAGCTTGACTCGATATTTTTTAACACGGGCAATATCGTTAATGCTATAAAATTCAATGAAAATAAATTACTTTTACACGTTACTGTATGTACGAGTATAAAGTAATTTTAATTCATTCATCTAAATTTGTATTCAGCCCAAATATTAATATATGTATGTTTATATTAATTTAAATTATGGCGTTTTCAATTTCAACTTTGCTATATGGAAATTGAAATTTGTGCATATATAAATTTAAATTTACATAATACAGATAGATATTTATATAATCATCGATATAACTCAGTAAACACGTATATGTGTAATGAATATCTAGTAACATCATTTATTTCGTCTATCTCAATTGTATAGTGTTCTATAATATGATTTGAAATTTTAAAATTCGTTTTTTTCGGCTAGCAATTTTAATATTTTAATATTATATGTATTTGTTAAGATAGTGTAAATTAGAATTATGACGAAAAAATGTTTTCAAGAAATTTAAAACATTTCACACTACATGTAATGAGGCTTATTTAAGTTGTAGTTAATTTTTAATCTTTCATTAATCAATATAAAGTTATTAGATAAAAAAATTAATCCGATGCTGAAAATGAAGTTCTAAGACATGATTATTAATTAAAATTGTTATTTAAATCGTAGAAATGGGCTAATTGGATCGAGGATAATTTAAATAAACGAAGAAAGAAATTGTGAAATTCATGGACCTCGCTTGGGTTTTGAAACCAGGGCCTTCCTATATCTAGTAGGACGCTCTAACCAACTGAGCCACGAGTTCCCATCGAAATCAATGAATATTTCACAAGTCTTTTTACAAATCGTAACGAGTACACTCTTCTAACAGGAGAGATGAATACTCAGCGCGAACAATGCGCATATATAGAAATTATTGTGAACTTTAAGCCGTCACACAAACACGTAGATTATAAATATTTGTGATCCATCCAAATTGTTATTAGCAATCGTTGAAAATGTTCATAATTTAAAATAACGTATGTCCTGGAGTTTTGGCAGAAATTTCAACAATTTATTACCTCCAGCTAACCTTGGTAAGGAAGGTATAGAGATCGTGTTAAAAATCGCATATTGAGATTTTGGTAAATGACTACTTTTTAAGGTCCCTACCAATCCGATTTTAACATTTTCACGATGAAGTCTGTGGGTGTGTATGTGTGTATGTGTGTGGATCTTCTGGACACTCTAACTCAAATACTATCATTCGGAAAATTTTGAAACCATGTATTTCTGACCTTATTCTAATATGAAAAGAAGCCATTAGATTTTGGTGTCAATCGGATAATGGGAAATGGCACTTTACTTGAAACTCCAAATAGTTTTTCTTTAAATGTTATTTCGCAATTTGTTTTTATAAAAATTAAAGATTATTCCATTTTTTACAGGTTTGCATTAATAGTTTTTCTATATATTTTATGGATAAGTTTATATCCTAATCCCGGAGCTTATGCTTTAAACACAACTCCATGGTTACACAGTTCAGCTCACATACATGTAACTGACAGATAAAAGTCACTGTCAAACAAATGATCATTTCAAATTAATAATAGTAACGTTTTAAAAAGAAAATTGTAAATAGAACAATAGTTATATGAAAAAGAAGTTAATGTACATACTTTTTAGTATTAGTAAATATGCAGGTTTGTATTTAAGTAATAAATAAAAATATATCACCTGGAATATTACCCATTGCTGGGTTTGCTAATCTGCTTTGTACACAGATTTCGGTAATGATGATCACATAGCGTGTAATAAGCGTCATCTCACAGGCACTCATTACTGGCGTGGAGAGTGCACCACAGAGGTTAATTTTGTGCCATTTAAAATTCGAAATATTTGGCGTTGATCGGAATCGAATCCGATTTCTCAGATTCATGAGCAGACACCATAGGTATGTATTTAAATTAATAAAAATTAAAAGGCGGGAGGTATTGTGTTGGTCACATCAGATTTTTTCGTAATATAAAATGCATTTAATTGAAGTTTTGTAATACTTAATAATTAACTGTTTCATAAGTAAGAAAGTTATGAACTAAATAAAGATGGGCGTATTCTTCCCCACGGCGCAACTGTACATTTTACGTTGAAGATTTGGGCTTCTCAATCTCCATTTTGAACTTTTCAAAATGAAGGAGTCAAAAAACCTACTATGGGCCGAGAAGATTATGGGATTGTTTCGCGGAACTAATGGTATGTTTTAGTCAGTTTGCCAATTTTGAGTTTGTGTTGCATAGTGAGAGGACGCAAGGTCTAGCTAGAATATAAAATCATACCCAACGTGTTCTTGACCAATTTTGATAGATGTACCTTTGACTATCCAGAGCTTCACCTCACTTGGCCCACATAAGGCCTGGATATACCCCTTGTGGAAATAACGCACCATATAAACACCTTATCTGAAAATTTAACCTTTTGTTTATATCTGACATTATTTGGGACCTCTGCAATATGGTCAGTATAAAAACGATCATTTCCCTTAATTTTGGAGTTTCTCAGTGTGAAGTGGTCGAAAACCCAATGCTAGGTGTCCGTAGAAAGTTGCACCTTGTGGAAGAACACGTCCATCTTTATTTAATTTAAGTTCATAATTTTGTTGCTTCTGAAACAGTTCATTATTAAGTATGACAAAACTTTGAATAGGTAAATGCATTTTATATTACAAAATAAATTCTTGAAATTGTACTAAAACTTTTAGGACATACGTTATAACGCAGAGTACTCGTATGAATATTTTACAAATATCAAAAGTATTTTGAATTCTAAAAAGAACAGTAGATGAAAGCAATATATTCGCTTCTTTAAGCGTTCATAGCAGATAGGAGATAGTTCAAGTGGAAAAAAGAGAAGAGAGAAGATATATTAAAAAACTGAATATAGGAATAGAATTCCTTACATGTCTCATTTCATGTTAAATGTATTTTATTTCAGGCATCAATATCTGTTGTTACTTTCAGAAATTTCCTTTAAATCAATATTGAATTTAATTTACCTTTCATACTCCTATTATGATGTTTTGAAACAACATTTCTGATTTTCATATTTGAACATTTTTCACAGTAAATGTAAGGGATAGCACCCAGAGTTTAGACTCTAATACACATAATGCCGGTTACAATTAGTGATGGATCGCCGTAGAATTCCCGCAGGTATTTTTTACTCTTCGGAAAAAATCCCGGAAGTTCCTTTAATAACGATATTTATCTGTTAATATTTTTTTACACATTTGTTTTTTTTTTAATTATTCATGTACGTTTGTTTTTGCGACCATAATTTATTGTACACTATAAAATTAAACAAACCTAAATTTACATTTCGATTCATATTTACAAGGCTCAGAACTCAAGTAGACCTAGTGCATTTTTGGCAATTTGATTTTTATACGTAGAACACAGAGGTAAAAAAATCGGTTGTGGCCAGCACAATACCTCTCGCCACTTCCGTTTTTGGTTACATAAGTATAGGGCGCGATCAGTCATGTGACATTTTTGGCCTTGACAAGCAGATATGGGGGCCCGCGTCAGAATGACAATTAGTAATTATATACATAGATGTCAAATGTCAGAATTTTTCATTAAAAATTTCAAGATTTTCTAAATTCATGTAGTTAATTTGTCACCAGGAGTGTTGAATTTACTTGCGGAGGAAAATAAACCACATGGAATTGGAAAATCACTAAATTTAGAATGAAAAATTATGACATTTGATATCTATGTACATAATTACTAGCTATTATTCACACGGGCTCCCATATCTGCTTGTCAAGGCCAACAAAGTCACATGACTGCTCGCGCCCTATTGTACTTAACATTTCTTGTATACCTACACTCTAACCCAAAAATTCTATTTACATCTATTCTTCATATTTAGATTTTTTATTTTAAATTCATTCTTAATTGTAAAGCAAATTTGGATTTTAAGACACAGTCATGGCTCACTATTTTCTTTTCGACTAGGTGTATAAAAAAGTGCCCGCCATTTTACTTTTTAATAATGTAACATATGTATTATTTTATATGATTGTAAAGCAAATTTTATGTACTTTTCAAATTTGTAAGAAAATATAGTATGTTCCATTTGAAATTTCAAAGTTGATATTAATTAATAATAAACCGGAAGTGGTATCATGAATGTACATCCGTCATCAAGTAGCTTACATGCTTCTGTATAAATCATGTTATATGAAATAAATTACTAACTTAATTGTAATATTGGTGCCACTTACCTTATATAAGGAAGTATAAAGGCTAGTTTTATATTAAAACTACGAGGTTTTTTGAAAAATAATTTATTTATACACTCCCCAAAACACACAACCTTATCTATACAAACTCAATGCTGAACTGCTAACTACGACAAGCAACCTATTATTCTGAACCGGCTTGTCTCGGTTTTCGCGCCAAATACACTACACTCCTTCCACACCGATTTGTAAAAACATTTTACAACAATACATAAATTAAAACGTCGGTGTATCAGGCGCTTTTCTGATTCTCTGTGGTCGTGCCACTGCTGCACCATCTACATTTTCATTTACAATAGTGGGTTTTACCATTGGTAACGAAACTAATGATTCAGTATCATCTGGTACAGGGATTCTGCAAATTATTTGATCTACATGACGTTTGACAATTTTTCCATTTTGAATTAATTTCACAAGATATGTCCTACGACCTAAAACTTTAAAAATTTCCGCTTGAACCCAATACGAATCATTACCTTTGTATACCCGTGTCATAATTGTTTGATTTTTTACAAACATCTCTTTCCTCCTCCCACCAAAATTCCTGATTTGCGTCCCTTGTTTACGTTTAACACAATTTTGTGTTTTACTATAATCTAAATTAGGAATTTCTGTGTTAGAAGGTTTTAATAAATCTAACAATATTCTACAATTTCTACCCAATAATAATTTAGATGGAGTTTCACCAGTCGTACAATGAACAGTATTTCGATACATAATTAAAAATCTTTGTAAAATTACAAATATTTCATTTTCACTTGGTGCGCCACATAAACAACGTATCAAATGATTTTTAACAGTTCTAACTGCATTTTCTGCTGCACCATTTGTTTGTGGTTTATATGGGGCACTAGTAATATGTTTAATTCCATTTTTCTTCAAAAAACATTCAAATTCCTCGGACACAAATTGTCTACCATTATCAGATACAACAATCTTTGGTAACCCAAAACGAGCAAAAATTTCTCTTAATACATTTATAGTACAAAATGAATTTGTGTTTTTCATTGGAATGACTTCAATCCATTTACTAAACGAATCTATTAAGATTAAAAACATTTTGTTATGTAATTCAAAAAAATCTAAATGTATTCTTTCCCAAGGTGCGTCGGGATATTTTCATGGAATTAAACTTGATTTATCTGGTGAATCTCTATTTTTTAAACATGAACTGCATGATTTACAAATATTTTCTAGGTCTGAATCTAAACCTGGCCACCATACATAACATCGGGCCAAAGATTTCATCTTTACTCCCATGTGTGAACTATGTAATTCATTTAAAATTGGTTTACGTAATTTTTCTGGTACAATAACCCGGTATCCCCACATTACAATGTTATTTTCAATTGTTAATTCATGTCTCTTCCTAAAGTAAGGTTTTATATCATTATTAAAATTAAAATTTTCTGGCCAGCCATATAATACAAAATCATGAACGTGTTTTAAAATTTCATCATTTTGTGTTTCTGTTGAAATTAATTCTTCGTTAATTAGAATATCTTTGTTTGATTTGACATAATTTAAGTAACTATATTCTTCATTATTAGTTATATTAACATTTAACGGTAAACGTGATAAACAATCTGATGCATTTTTCTCTGACTGTACATATATGATATCATACATGTATGATGACAAAATAATTGCATATCTTTGCAATCTGTTAGCTGCCATTAAAGGAATTCCTTTCTTTGGGCCAAAAATTGCTAACAGTGGCTTATGATCGGTTGCTAATACAAAATGTCTTCCAAACAAGTATTGATGAAATTTTATAACACCAAATAATACAATGGCTAAAGCCTCTTTATCAATTTGTGAATATTTAGATTCAGCCTTTGACAATGTTCTTGATGCATAAGAAATAGGTCGCTCAGTGCCATTTTCATACATATGTGACAAGATAGCTCCTAATCCATAATCTGACGCATCAACAGTTAATTTAACTTGCACATTTGGATCAAAATGAACCAAGACCTGTGAAGAAGTTAAAACTTCTTTTATTCGTTTAAATGTTATTTTACATTTATTATTCCAAACCCAGTCACTATCATTTTTCAATAAATTATAAAATGGGTGTAACATATCAGCAATATTTTTAACAAATTTTCTATAATAATTGACCAATCCTAAAAATGATTTTAATTGGGTTTTATTTGTAGGCTCAGGAGCATTTACAATGGCTTCAATTTTATTTTTGTTTGGGTGTAACCCTTGTTTATCAATTACAAATCCTAAATACGTTACAGATTCTTGAAAAAACGAACATTTATCTAATTTTACTCTTAAACCACAGTTTTGTAAACATTTAAAAACAGATTCTAAATTTTTCAAGTGATCTTGTTTATCATAACCAGTCACTAAAATGTCATCAAGATAACAAGTAACTCCTGGAATACCTTGTAAAATACTCTCCATTATCCTCTGAAAAAATGAGGGGGCTGAACTTATACCAAATGGTAACCGATTATACATGAAAAGTCCTTTATGTGTACTTATAGTTGTAAGTTGTCTCGAATTTTCATGTAATAATACTTGTTGATAAGCATGCGACAAATCAATTTTAGAAAAAAGTTCACCACCTTGTAATTTATAAAATAAATCCTCTATTCGGGGTAAAGGATAACGGTCGATTTCTAGATTTTGATTTACTGTTATCTTGTAATCCCCACAAATTCTTACAGTCCCATCTGTTTTTAAAACAGGCACTATGGGTGTGCCCCATGGACAACTATCCACTGGTTCTAAAACATTTAATTTAATTAATCTTTCTATTTCTATATCTACTTTATCTTTTAATGCAAATGGCAATGTACGTGGTTTACAAAACTTTGGTTTTATATCATTTTTACATTTTAATTCAATCACTCCTTTTGTAAATGTTCCTAGCTCGTCTTTAAATATTTCTTTGTATTTATTACATAATAAATTTAAATTATCAGCATTTACAAAATTTAAATCTTTAATCCCCATATTAAATTTTTCTAAAAAATCTCTTCCTAATAAGGGAGGGTCCCCCTTTTTAACTACGTACAAACTTAAATCCTTTACCTTGTTATTGTATTCTACTTTGACGGTCAAATAACCTAAAGTATTTATTTGTCCACCAGTATAACCAATTAAATTAATATCAGATTGTAAAAGATTTATTTTGTTAAAATAACATTCATATATCTTTTCTGAAATTACTGATACTGCAGCACCAGTGTCAATAAGCATTACCATAGGTATTTTATTTAAACTTACATTGACCGTTAGGGGTTTATTGTCATTTACGCTGATATTGAAAATACCGTTAATATTTTGACTCTTGTCTAAAAAATAATTTTTTGATTTTTTCTTAATTTTGGGGTTGTTTTTATTACTCTCACACATATTTTTCAAATGGCCTACTTTACCGCAAGCATTACATCTATGATCTTTGTACCGGCACTGGGAACTTTGATGGTTTTTCCATCCACAAACAAAACATTTTTGCCTGTGACCATGTGGTTGGCTGCTGCGTGGACCGGATGCTGCTGCTGAAAATGTGGATGGCGCCATCTTGGCACCGGAAGTCGTGGAGGTGGAAGATCCATTCGGATGGCACCCGAACGCTCTCGGCTGCTTGGCTCGGCTCGCCCCCACTCTGTAGACATCGGCAGGCTCCTTCTTTACCCGCAAGAAATCGCTACTAGCGACCTCTGCAGCAAAATTTTTAGTGGATTCCAAGGTTTGCGCCTTTTTCAAGGCGTCCTCCAAAGAAATGGATGATTCCTCCAAAAACAGCCTCTCCTTGATTTTGTCATTGGGAAGTCCCATGATGAAGCGATCTCGCAGCACTGTCACTAGCACCGTTCCGAACTCGCAATGTGCCGCTAAATGTTTTAATCGCGCACACCACTCCGCCATTGTTTCACTCGCGTCTTTCATCGCACTATAAAATTTATAGCGTTCTGCGAATACTGACCGCTGAGTAGTAAAATGTTCGTCTAATAAAGTTATTAGTTCTTTGAAAGTTTTGTCTTCCGGCGAATCCGGTACCGTGAGATCAGAAATTAATTTATATGCCGATTCGCTCATTGCGTTTAACAAAATGGCGTGTTTGCTCTCGTTCGTTTTGAACTCATTGGCAATGAAAAAATGGTCTAAACGCTTTTTATAGATAGCCCAGTCATTTTTCTCGGGATCAAATTCGCTGCACTGACCGATTAGCCCAACGACTGACGTCATTTTGCACTTTTTTTTTAAATATTTTAATAAAATAATTATTTTATTAGCCGAATTTACTCGTCGCCAGTGTAATATTGGTGCCACTTACCTTATATAAGGAAGTATAAAGGCTAGTTTTATATTAAAACTACGAGGTTTTTTGAAAAATAATTTATTTATACACTCCCCAAAACACACAACCTGATCTATACAAACTCAATGCTGAACTGCCAACTACGACAAGCAACCTATTGTTCTGAACCGGCTTGTCTCGGTTTTCGCGCCAAATACACTACATTAATAAATAAGCGAGATATTTGTTGGGTCCACTAAAATATAACATCCTGTATACCTTACATATATTAATTTCTAAATCTATAAGATATAATAAAATATTTATATGTATCAGACAGAGAATTTACTGCTCTTTAATAAGTAAACACAAAAATTTTCAAAAAATAATATAAATAAATATAAAAAATATTTCATCACGGCATATTACCCACACGGTACAAAAAATAATATTTAGAAGAATTTTAAGAATCTGCGACTTTCGGTTGTTCAATTATTACCAAAACTTTTTCAGCTCTTCCCAATAATGTCATATTGAGAAATATGTAGTTAAACAGATATCAAGTATTATAGTTTTTGACAAATCGTCCTTCCAACCGACCCACATACACACACATACATCCACACACACACACACGCACACACACACACACGCACACACATACACACACATACACACATACACACACACACATATACACACACAGAGACATTATCGTAAAAATATTAAAATCGGATTGTAGATGCCTTAAAACGTGCTTAATCATTAAAATCTGGATATGCAATTTTTACCATGAATCCAATACCTCTCTTAGCGATAGGTAAAAAGGTAGGTAAGCGTTTTTCATAGCTACATAAAACCAACTCTGTAGATTAAAAGTTTGGACAGCTGTGACAATTGTGTTTTAAAACGATACACATAAATGATTATAAATATAAACTTTAATTAAAATACAGATTTTCTAAAAATAAAGTAAAGTGGAAAGGTTACTGGTGCTCTGCATCGAAGAGGCCTAAATTTTGAGCTAAAAAATGCAAATCGAAATTTTGACAATATTAGTAAGTTATTTGACGTTTCATTTTGATGCAATAAAAATAATTTGGAAAATTTAAGTTACGTTTGTGTAAAAACCCATTAGAAAATTTTCCAAAAATCTTTTTGGCAAAAATCCATATCATCTGAATTCGAGAATCTACTTATCATCATCCCAATAGTTACAATAATGGAATGCATATTGCATGTATTTACAAAATGTAGCGCGAAATTGTATTATTCTAGTGAGAAGATTAAATCATACACCTAACATAGCTATTTCCATAATTGATGAATACATAACGATCGCTACAACGTGGAAAATTGACTCGTTCTTTAGCGTATCTTAACTTGAAAATATAATTAATTATGAATTTAACTAAGCCGTACATTGCACGTCAAAATGATTTATTCTTCTAGGGGTAAAAGTTTGTTTCACTTCACGGATTGTTTTCCAGAAAAGGGTTATTAGCAGCTCCAGTTTCACGGAATGCTACGATTTGCCCCGGGTTGATCCATAAAATCCTGATTCGCTAAGATCCCATCGCAACTCACAGCATTCCGTTTTCAAACTCAGCTAGACGTTACATATTTCATTCATGTTTCAATTTTGTATATCTCATTTCTTTTAAATTTGTTGAGGCCGCTTGAGGCTTCAAATTTGCATTTATTCTTTTCATCCATAATATTCTTGTTGACTGAATCCAAGTCAAGGAGAAAAATCTAATAACAAAGTTTTGAAATGAACACGTGTGATATCAATGATGCAACTATTTTTACCTCCCGCTACCCTTGGTAAGGAAGATATAGGGATCGTGCTAAAAATCGCATATCGAGATTTTGCTAAATGACCACGTTTTAAGGTCACTAGCATCTAATTTTAACATTTTCACAATGATGTCTGCGTATATATACATATATATATATATATATATATATATATATATATATATATATATATATATATATATATATATATATATATATATATATATATATGTGTGTGTGTGTGTGTGAGGATCCCCTATCTTACTCTTATATGGAAAGAAGCTATTAGATTTTGGTGTAAATCAGATAATCGGAAATGGCACTTTACCGGAAGCTCAAAATAAAAATAACTACAAATGTTATTTTCCGAGTTTTCTGTTATGTAAAAATGATAGATTATTAAATTTTATACAGGTTTGCATTAATACTTTTTCTATATATTTTATGGATAAATTTATGAGACTATCTATATTTTTAATCTCGGAGCCTACGCTTTAATCACAACTCCATGGTTACACAGTTTAGATCTCAAATTCATGTAACTGACAAATATATATTGTAACGGCTATTTTTTACACTCCTGTTTCTTTTCTATTTTTTTTACTTTACACTTAACTCACCTTCATCTTTCATATAGCTAAAACATTGGTATGAATGGTGGGCGAATGGGTTAGTTACAGATAATTTTGTAGAATATTCACAATCGCGTTTGCGAATTTCATTTAACTTCAGTAACAAACATCACTTAAGTTGTTAGACTGCAAAAACTATCCTTTTGCTAATTTTTTTTCTTTAATTACTACAGATTTTTTTTCTCGTTCCTTTTGATTTGTAGTGAACCCTACTGTAGTGGGGTTTGTGTGATTTTTTTGCCAGCGACAAGCGCGTATCTACAACCCGGTTGCGCTTTGCGTTTCATCTCGTGTCCAGATCATCTTCATTGCCAGCTCATCTTCATCTATCATCTTAACTCCGTTTTGTACTGGTAGGCAGTCCACGACTGCACAACTTTGTTATTCATCCGTCTCATTTTAAGTGTTACAATACTGTGTAATTTTTGGGATTTGCCGAGCAATAGTAGGTTGAACCATTTTTACCTCTCGCTAAGAGAGGTATTGGATTCATGCTAAAAATCGCATATCCAGATTTTATTGAATAAGCACGTTTTAAGGTCCCTACAATCCGATTTTAACATTTTTACGATGATGTCTGTGTGTGTGTGTGTGTGTGTGTGTGTGTGGATGTATGTGTGTGTGTATGTATGTAGGATTACTCAAAAACTATAAGACTTTAAATTTGTTTAACTACGTATTTCTCAATCGGACATTCATGGGAAGATCTGAAAAGGTTTTGGTAACAATTGGACAACCGGAAGTAGAAGATTCTTGGAAAAAAATCTTCTAAATAATATTTTTTGATTTTTTTTCTTGGTAATATTAAAGAAAATTAAATTCTCTATCTGATACATTTAAATATTTTATAATATATTCTATAGATTTAGAGATAAAAGAAATATAATATATAAAATAGTCTGTTATAATAAATTTTACAGCCGAAAGATTGGCCATGGAAAATAGTTGAAAATTTAAATTGTTTATAACTGACAGGTAAATGTCAGTGTCAGAAAACCGGAGACATTATTGAAGACTTTTTCTGGGAAGTACATACATACATTATATTATTTCTATTAATAGTTAAATATTTAAAATTATAGGTATATTACATATATCCTTCAAGAATACTGTTAATCCTGACAATGAATTGGAAACATTCTAAATATAAGGAATAGATATATGTAAGTAGAATTTTTGGTATAGAGTGTAGGTATACAAGAAATGTTAAATACAATAGGGCGCGAGTAGTCATGTGATTTTGTCGGCCCTGACAAGCAGATATGGGGGCCCATGTCAGAATGATAGCTAGTAATTATGTATATAGATGTCAAGTATCAAAATTTCTCATTCTAAATTTAGTGATTTTCCAATTCCATGTAGTTTATTTTCTAAATTCCACAGTCCTGGTGACAAATTAACTACGTGTATTTAGAAAATCTTGAAGTTCTGAATGAAAAATTGACAATTGACATCCATGTACATAATTACTAATTATCATCCTGAAACAGGCCTCCACATTTGCTTGTCAAGGCCAACATGTAACATGATTGTTCGCGCCCTATACTTATGTAACCAAAAAAGGAAGTGGCGAGAGGTATTGTGCTGGCCACAACAAATTTTTTTTTGTGAAGGCATTCAGTCGTTTAAAAAATATATTTTTGCGGTCAATTTGAGCCTTAAAGCTTTTCTAGTTTATTTTGGGCTAGGCCTTTGTTTTTTGCCTTTACAAGGAAAAAAAATCCTTTCTTTTAAAAAAGAGTCAGTACTCTGCCGCTGTATTATGTCTTTCAGCCTTTACTTCGCACCGATTTGGAGTAGCTGAATTAGTCTGCTGGTTTAGTGAGACGCCACCACTGGACTTTGGCAGACGGGCATCTACGCACACAGAAGCCCCAGGTGTGGCTCCAAAGAAGCTTCCGCCTCCGTGTTAAGAGAGCCGCTCAGCGAAGAGTTGGCCCTCTACCTAAGGAATTCGTATACACCGTTTCGCTCCGCCTTTTTTAAAAAAAAAACAAGCTCTAGAAGCTCTCACCCAACGCAGGAACCCCTGGGCGAGTTTCCCCGCTGAGTACTCCTCCGGCTATGCGCCTGGCGTCTACCACCGCCGTCTCCGCCAGCCACTAATCCCAGGCGGACTTGGGCTACTCCGGGTCCAACAGAAGCGTCCCAATAAGCTTAGCTGAATATTTTTTTTATATTTTTTTATTGTTAAAAAATTTAATTTTCTGGCTTGTTTTTTGACTTTAGCTAAAATTTCTATTGTATTAAGTACCGGCAAATAAAACCTTTGTTAAAATTTTATTTATTTTTAATATTCACTCGAGCATCACCGGTGGCCTGGCGTCCACCGCTCATTCTGCCACAACCATTAGCGCCAGTGGCGCCCTTTTTGTTTTCACACCTGCTCCCTTACTTACTCACGACGCGCGACCCTTGCTTACGACTTCTCAGCACCGGGAGCGGTCATATGTGTGGATTGATTGGCTGCCCTTTAAGATAAGTGTCAATTACTACTAATTAAGCATTTAAAATAATAATAGTGACGTTTTAATACAAAAAAAATAGACCAATAATTATATGGAAAGAAACTTAATACAGTACCAGCATAAGTAAATATGTAGGAATATAGGTAAGTATATAAATAAATATATCATCACGCCATTTTTCCCATTGCTGGGTGTGCCAATCTGCTTTGTACACAGATTTCGGTAACGATAATGACATATTTGTACCGTGCGAGCGTTTACTAGGCGTCACCTCATGAGCACTCATTGCTGGCGTGGAGAGAGTAACACATGTGTCATTTTCGTGTCATTCTAAATTCGTAATATTTAGCGTCGGTCGGGATCAAACCTGGTATTTAAATTTAATTTAATTTTAAGTATTTATATGAATAAAAATTAAATTAAACGGGAGTTATTGTGCTGGCCACATCAACGTTTTTTCTTGCATTGTTGATATTACACATTTTTTCAAGATTTCTAAATTTCAATGGTAAGGTAATGATCACATTTTTAACGAAAGAATTTTAGGTGAATAATTTTTATGTTCTTCTGTGCACTTCTTTTCTGATCTATTATATTTTTGTTCTTTTCTTCGACGAAAACGTACAACGTTTTTCTTTGAGCTATATGTATCGGTCTCGTTATTATAGATTTCTTGATAGGTGTAGTTATAAAGGCTGGTTTATGAGACTTTTAGTAAGGATAAAAATAAAATATAGTGTTAATGGATAACACATAGCGATGAAGTCAGTTTATGCAATTTGCATAAAGCATAACGGCATAAGTTTCAACAAATCATAAAGAAGATTATTATGTATTTCAATTTATCTATGGAGGCATACATTCTATAAATACATTATAAAAGTAATAAATAAAAATACAAGTCGAAAACAATGTCACACTAATTTATTTCATTCAGGTACTAGTGACATTTTGACATAACACATAAGGACAAGAAATAGAATTTGGTCATTTCTTATGTATTATGTTTATGTATCTTATGTTTATGTTTTATGTGTATCTGAAAACTGCGTAAACGGTGCGACATATGAGTGCACATTTATATTTTATGTTTTATTCTTTATTCCTTATAAAAATTTGCATAAACCAGCCTTAACCTATACATATGTAAGGAAATAAGCAACTGTGACACTTGATTGAAAAAATTAATGCATGGGACTGAAGTTAATTATTTACTGAATTTGTCTATATCGAAAGTTTCAATGCCACCGGCTGAGTTGTGTTTTAAACACCATAAATTTAATCAATATTATTTCAGTTCATTATGACAAGGTTTTATGATCAACGAAGTACTGAATACGGGAAAAACAATACAAATTTGAACTTTTTCGTCAACCAATTTGAGAATTGTCAACATAATATGAACAAATTTAAACTACTGTATTCAAGTAGTGTGTATTTCGGAATCAAAGGTAGTTTTCAGTTCGACACGGGATCTCCTTTATCACATCTTGTGATTAGATTATTTGGGCACCTGATTTGTCTTAGATGTCAGGAACGAGAACAAGGGTTAACATCCTTTAGCCTAAGGAAGAACAGTTTTATTTGTTGATGGAAAGAGATTCGAACTCTAGTTCTTTTACTTTCATGTTTAGCTCAATATCTCCAACCGTATAGATAGACAAATACTTATTTTTCTGTTCGGAATTAATTTAAATTAAAGTAAATCCGAAGCAGTTATAATGTTTAATTAAATTTATTTACTATTTTTACCTTCAGTCACCATACATCCATAGTGCATCGTTGCAGTTTGTTGATGGCGATGGCACAATTTGAAGATTTCTCTGAGCGAGTTCACATTGCCCTCCTTGGTGCCCTTGCCGGTACAGCTAAAGTTCCGTGGAAGTTACTGTAAAACACTCAAATCGAACGTATCTCGCTTAGAAATAGCATTTTTAAGCGTTTGAAGGCGGAAGGTATTGTATTCAGTCAAAAAATTCGATGGTGAGTTTTTAGTGAATAAGCACGTTTTAGGGTCCTTAGAATACGATTTTATCATTTTTACTATGATGTCTGTATGTGTGTGTGTATGTGTTTGTGTATGTGTCTGACGATTTTTTCATAGACGATAACTCCAACACTACCATTCTAAAAATTATAATTATTTCGTATTCCTCTACTCAACATCTACAAGAAGAGCTGATTCGATTTTGGTTATAACTGGTCAACCGGAAGTACCTTCATAACTAAGTTAAATATATTTTTTTTTGCATTTCATGTTATAATAAATATTAAAGAATATTTTATTTTTATTTTCTTCCACTCATTTCTGTTTTGTGTGTCGTCCTCATTCAGTTCCTTATCTTTCAAGTCTTCCGCAATACAGTTCTTCCATCTTATCTTTGGTCTTCCTCTGGTTCTTGTACATTCTACTACTAAGCTATTTATTCTTCTTCCAATATATTCTTCATCTCTCCTCATGTTCAAACCAATGTAATTGTCTCTGGTATCTATCTAGAAACTTTTATCACTCGAGCCATTTCCCTTATCTTTTAATTCCTTACCCTATCTTTCCGTGTCTTCCTCAACATCTATCTTAACATCCTCATCTCTGTCTTTTCATTGATACTGAATTATTTGAATATATTAGCAGTTTCCATGGTTAGTATAGATAATTCTTTAACAATATATCTATTGAATATGAAGTATAAATTGGAATCATATCGTGGAGAGAATAATACATTCTTTAAAATATAATAACATTAAATGTCAATAAATGATATTTAATTCTTTTTTACGTCTCGCTAAGAGAGGTATTGGATTCATGCTAAAAATCGCATACTCAGATTTTAATGATTAAGCACGTTTTAAGGTCGATACAATCCGAATTTAATATTTTTACGATTATGTCTGTGTGTGTGTTTGTGCGCCCTATACCAAAAACGGGAGTGGCGAGAGGTAATGTGCTGGCCACAATTTTTTTTTTTCAAGAATAACTGTTAAAAGTTGCAAATGAGGGTACTTCCGGTGGATCAATTATAACCAAAACATATGAATCTAAACTCGAGGAATATAAAAAAATTATAATTTTTGGAATCGTGCTATTGGAGTTATGCAATCCGTAATGATCGTCACATACATACACACACACACACATACAGATATTCATTAGTAACTCAATATCAGGTTTTTTGATCAAAGACAGTACCTTCCTTACCTAAAGGTGACGGAAGGTAATAAACAACTATTAAGACGACTATTGCAACTGCAAAGCCATTTTTTATTAATAAGTAATTAAACAATTACGAAAACAAACACTTAATAACGTAAGTAACAAAACTATCTGTCACCTGTATCATTTGTTTGCATTTGTTTATTGCATAGCCTACTTCAATATTGTAGAATTATTTCTGATTTTTAATATCATTTTTCTCGAAATAATTGTTATACAACCCCATATCATATTTATATCGTTGAAATCAGAAAAAAATTCTCTATCTAATGGACAAAAAATTTATATAGGTTGCCATTTAAAAAAATATAATTTTATTCTACCGTTTGAGAACCACTGGTTGAATTTTTTATTTATTATTCCTCATAAATTAAGCCCTTTTTCCTGGTAATTTTTTGTATATAACATTTTTCTCTAAAGTCATTAGTTCGCCCAAAAAAGCGCTGGTTGTTTTAAAGGAAACATCCTGTATACAATATCAATTATTTGTGTGTACAAGAAATGTTAAATTAAATTCGTTACTTATAGGGCGCGAGTAGACATGTGAGTTTGTTGGCCTTGGTAAGCAGGTTTGTGGGTCCGTGTCAGAATGACAGCTAATATTTATTTACATAGATGTCATATGTCATAATTTTTTACTAAAAATTTCAATATATTCTGATATCATGTTGTTTATATGTCATCAATAGTATGGAATATACTTGGCGAGGAAAATAGTCCACATGGATCATAATGTTTTGAATTAAAACTTATGATACTTGACACCTATGTACAACAAAGTACATAACTGCTCGCGCCCTATGCAACATAAAATGAAAATGGCGAGAGGTACTGTGCTGGCCACAACAGATTTTTTCTTTATATGATGTACCTACGTTTGTTCAAAATAAACATTGTTTATCTAAAAGTGTACACTTTTTAGGCAATCTTTTAGTTATTAAAAAAGAAATATCAATATAATATCAAACTAACAAAAAAGTATAATACAATTTAAACGACCTAAAAACCATGCAAATTTTAAACTAGTTTTGTGCAAACGTGGGTATCCCTAGCTCATTGCATCAAATTGAAATTGTACTAATGGAATCTGCGAATTCAAAAATTTATAGTCTTATGTTTACGTAGTATGTAGTTTATCTTTCTGATAATGATTTGTAGCCAATTAATGAAAGGCCTACACTTCCGCACCGTCAGCTTTATTACACTACATTTAATCTATCCCACGTGTGAACGAAGGCTTTCACTGCCTGACATTAATCTCGTGCAATGAGCGTTCTTCTCCTGTCGAATTATCTATCTATCTTATATTTACAGTACAGTACTCTATTTAAATATTTTTTAAATATTTGTGATAGATGAGATTGCTAAAATATATGTATATTTAAATTAGAAAATAGTCAGTAATTATGTTGTTTATAAAAACATGAGTAAGTCGTAAAAATTAAATTCCTTTTCATATATTTTTGTATAGTAATTTGTAAAGTAATTAGTGAAAATTTCATTTAGTAAAAATGCATCATATTACAGAAAAAATCTGATGTGGCCAGCACAATATCTTCCGTCAATCCTGTGTATTATGTACAAATTCCATAGATAAATTTTCTTGCGAAAGATTCTAAATTGTTGGTATTATGTGATTCTCTTTCTCGGCAACTGAATTCCATACTCCTGATAATAAACAAACCACATGAAATAAGAAAATTATGAAATTTTGAATGAAAAATTATAACACTTGTCAGTTATGGATATAATTAATTACTGTCATTTTGACACAGGTCCCCATATCTGCTTGCCAAAATCAGCAAAATCATGTTACTACACGCGGCCCCATACATAAATTTTCTTGCAAAAGATCCTATATTTCCAGTAAAGTTATTTCATAAACAAACTATGCAAATTGCACTAGACACTGACATCTTCTTCTTTAGTTTTTCCCATTCGTTAGGGGGTCGCTATTTTTTATTTTCTTCTTCCACTCATTTTTGTTTTCCGTGTCGTCCTCATTCAGTTCCTTTTCTCTCAAGTCTTCTGCAATACAGTCTTTTCATCTTATATTTGGTCTTCCTATGTTTCTTCCACCTTCTATTAATATATTCATCTCTCCTCATAACATGTTCAAACCAATGTAATCGTCTCTCTTATATCTAGAAACTTCTAACACTAGAGTTACTTCCCTTTTTCTTTCATTGATTTACATTTTATTGATACTGACATCTGTCAATTTGAATTACCTGAATATATTAGCAGTTTCCATGGTTAAGTTAGCATAGCTGGCTGAATTATGAAATTTATATCAAATTTATTATCTTTATTCTTCTTTAACTCTATATCTGTTGAATAACAAATATAAAATGCAATCAAATCGTATAGATAATCATATATTCTTTAAGTTATAATAACATTTAACTGAATTTTCCAAGAAAAACTGTTAAAATCTTCAAATGAGGGTACTTCCGGTTGACCAACTATAACCAAAATCTAAACAGGTCTGCATATGGTTGTAAGGAAGAGGAATACGCAAGAATTGTAATTTTTGGAATTCTAGTATTGGAGATATCGTGCACGAAACGGCGGGGACACACACATACACACACACACATACAGACATCATCGTAAAAATAGTAAAATCGTATTGTAAAGACCCTAAAACGTGCTTATTCAATGAAAACTCACCACCGAATTTTTTGACCAAAGACAATACCTTCCTTACCTAGAGGTGACGGAAGGTAAAAACTAACTAATTACAGTATGAGTATATAAACTTATAAACTGTTACTCAAGTAATGGCAGGCGGTTGGAGTTACAGAAGAGACCCAGACCCAGTATAGTCGCAGTTAGGCCCGGATTATCCATATGGCCAACCTAGCCTAGGGTGCAGGCTTGGATGGGTCGCAGATCGAGTAGTAAAATGGGAAAACGAAGAGAGAGAATTGCCTGAAGTTAACACACGGCGTAAACAGTCACATTTTCTGTATGTATACAAAAATTGTATAGTAAAAAGATTGACAAAATCTGTTAAGCTGTTACAATTGTCGAAGATTTTAAATAATTATATACCAGGTGTCTATTTTTTTATGAACCCTACGAAATACAATGGCAAAACTTTCCTATGGCTGTAATTGCGACCCTTTTGATTTTAGAACAAAAGTATAAATACAAAAAATGTTGAGAACTAAAAACTGTATTCAATAAGTCTAAAATTAATGTTTACATCTGATTCGTTCGTGAGAGAGATGCAAAATAAAAGTTGTAATTTTTGTATTGTTTAATCGCTAATACTATTATAATTCCGTAAATTTCCAAATTTTATTTCTGCAGTTATGAAGTAGCCAAAATGATGTTTTTTTATTGATTCGGATGTACAGATTTTTGCTTTATATATACGGGTGTTTGGCGTCCGGCACCACGAATATTTCGTTTATTTTGAGAGATACAAAAAAATGTTAATAAGCAAAGATAAACTAGACAAAGAGGCTCATAAGATTATCATAGCAGAAATTTTGTATCATTTCCGGTTTTAGCGGAAATGGGTACAACTTTAAAACTAGCATAGGGAATCGGTATTAATTAGACAAAATTGCCCCATTAGAAAAACATTTTAGTAATAAACATTTATTTGGAAAAGAATACACTAGATATTGACAAGAAAGTAAATTTTGCAAATTTTTATTCCTATAACTTCTAAATTACTGTGATGGATAGTATGTGGTCCTCATTTTTATATCTTTTAATAATAATATATAATGAAATATTATTAATTGTCGCTTATCAAAACTAGTATTTTTACTTTTGCGCCCCATATCGACGTTTTGTCTCAGAGTCTTTTTACTGCTATAAATAATAGCTGAGAGGTGCTAAACAAAGTTCATCTCTATTCGAATAATTTTGTTACTTTCAACATTAAGAACCATGAGGCACTTATATTTTGGGAAAGTTATTTCTTAAAGATGTCAAAATATTATATTAAATAAATATTGCCTAAATTATTGTTACTGCCAATATAATTGTGGTTTAAATTATTTTGTTTACCTTATCCGAATAAAGTTATTGTAGGTAGGTAAGTAGAGTGTTTGAAAAAAAAATTGTTAATATTTGAAAAACAATTTATTGCTTATTAATGCGTTTCAAATCAATATAATTCTTGGAAATTCATAAATAAAACACCAAGCTGTCATGAAATGGTTGTGCGTCAAAAATGATTGGTCTGAAAACGAATAAAGTTAATTTTTCACTATTTCCGTGTCAAATGCGGGGATGTAAATACTTCTATTTTCTTTACTAAAGATCAAAGTTCCATACACTAATTAATATTTTGTGATTTCAAAATTAATTTATAATTATTATAACACCATTTATAACCATAATTTAATGTTCTTACAAAGACACTGACAAATATGTATTATTTATTTTGCAAAATTTTCAATGGGGTATTATATTTCTTTTCTGCCGAATTATATTCGAAACTATAAAATTTTAATGTGTTTTCAATTAAATTTAAGCGAGGGATAACTTTTTTTAACTTGCTGCAAATTTTAATATTTGCGGATGTGACGGCACTATATATTAGTTAAATAAAGAAAAACTCACTTCATTGCAGCTGTCAGCTTTGTGATAGATGCAGAGAACGAAATTACATATAATAATAAACTATAAAACAATGTATTTTGCTTCCAAAATTGTAAATATATCAATAGATAAGAATAAATAAAAATAAATATTAGCCGACAGATAATCTATCGCCATTAGTCAGCTTCCATCTTACAGTAACTTCCTTGAACAAAATTTATAAGAAACGTCACAAGTTTTACACGCTAAACTTATATAAAACATGTAATCTACAATATTACTTGATTGTTTGTCTTGAATTCCTTTGTAGTACGGATACCCCATTCCCATTGTTTATTGCAGATTTTAAAGCGATTTCATTTATTATTTTTGAATTATTTTTTATACATAATTTTATACCTCTATTTTACAAAATATCTCTGATTAACACAAAAATAATAAATAATGTAAGTATATTGTTATTGTAATTTTGTACATTTATTTAATTTATGAAAATCTTATTAAGGGTTATACTTTTACAGTCTCCGGTTCGAATTTTTATTGTTATAAGTTAAATAAACAATATTGATTTGGATTATAGACAGCAATGATCAGTTTATTTGACAGTTCGTTCCGTTTCAATTTTGTTTATTTAACTAACAGTTAAAATTTTAACCGGACATTGTAAAACTTCAACTAAACTGAAAGCGATTTGTAGTTTTTAAAAAGTGTTTATTATTATTATTTCCGCTCTTTGTTTCTCAATACCTCAGGAATACTGGGTACCATTGACCTGCCTCTCTGCTATTGCTCAAGAGGGTAGGTGTGGACGATGTGCCCAGATGGTCGGGGCACCTACCCAGGTGGTCGGGGTAACTGTGTAGTAAGCCTACAGATGTGTACTCAGGGTGAAGCAACGGTGTACACACCTGGTACGGGTTTGCACCAAGTAACCAGGT